>JAKSXO010000042.1:4310000-4510000 GCA_024509115.1 Crotalus helleri | reverse complement strand
AGTTGAAGTCCATGAGTCATCAAGGGACCATAATTTCCCCATGTTGGCTCAGGAATTCTGGGATTTGAAGTCCACGAGTCATGAGGGGGGCATAGTTCCCCCATGCTTGCTGAGGAATTCTGGGAGTTGAAGTCCACAAGTCTTGAAGGGGCCCTAGTTGCCCCATGCTGGCTGAGGAATTCTGGGAGTTGAAGTCCACGAGTCTTGAAGGGGCCCTAGTTGCCCCATGCTGGCTGAGGAATTCTGGGAGTTGAAGTCCACAAGTCTTGAAGGGGCCCTAGTTCCCCCACGCTGGCTGAGGAATTCTGGGAGTTGAAGTCCATGAGTCATGAAAGAGCCATAGTTCCCCCATGCTGGCTGGGGAATTCTGGGAGTCGAAGTCCGCAAGTCTTAAAAGTCGTCAAAGGTGGGTACCTGTAGAGTCTAAAGTAGCCCCCACCCCACTCAATTTTGCAGGCCTCCTCTAGTTCAGGAGAGCAAATTAATCCTTTTGTTGGCAGCTGATTTTATTCATTAGATTTTTTTGTGTTTGTTGTTGTTAGTTGCGAAGTCGTGTCCGACCCATCGCGACCCCATGGACAACATTCCTCCAGGTCTTCCTGTCCTCTACCATCTTCTGGAGTCCATTTAAATTCACACCTACTGCTTCAGTGACTCCATCCAGCCATCTCATTCTCTGTCGTCCCCTTCTTCTATTGCCCTCAATCTTTCCCAGCATTAGGCTCTTCTCCAGTGAATCCTTCCTTCTCATTAGGTGGCCAAAGTACTGGAGTTTCAACTTCAGGATCTGGCCTTCCAAAGAGCAGTCGGGGTTGATCTCTTCTAGGACTGACCGGTTTGAACGCCTTGCAGTCCAAGGGACTCGCAGGAGTCTTCTCCAGCACCATAGTTCAAAGGCCTCAATTCTTTTGCGCTCAGCCTTTCTTATGGTCCAACTTTCACAGCCATACATTGCAACTGGGAAAACCATGGCCTGGACTATACGTACTTTTGTTGGCAGGGTGATGTCTCTGCTTTTTAGAATGCTGTCTAGATTTGCCATAGCTTTCCTCCCCAGGAGCAAGCGTCTTTTAATTTCTTGGCTGCAGTCCCCATCTGAGGTGATCTTGGAGCCCAGGAAAATAAAATCTGTCACTACCTCCATTTCTTCCCCATCTATTTGCCAGGAATTGAGAGGGCCGGATGCCATGATTTTGGTTTTCTTAATGTTGAGTTTCAAGCCAACTTTTGCACTCTCCTTCTTCACCCGCATCAAGAGGCTCTTTAGTTCCTCTTCACTTTCTGCCATTAGAGTGGTATCATCTGCATATCTTAGGTTGTTGATATTTCTCCCGGCAATCTTAATTCCAACTTTTGATTCATCTAGCCCTGCCTTTCTCATGATGTGTTCTGCATATAAGTTAAATAGGCAGGGCGACAGTATACAGCCTTGCCGGACTCCTTTTCCAATTTTGAACCAATCAGTGGTTCCGTGTTCGGTTCTCATTGTTGCTTCTTGACCCGCATATAGGTTTCTCAAGAGACAGATGAGATGGTCTGGTACTCCCATCTCTTTAAGAACTTGCCACAATTTGTTGTGATCCACACAATCAAAGGCTTTTGCATAGTCAATGAAGCAGAAGTAGATGTTTTTCTGGAACTCCCTAGCTTTCTCCATGATCCAGCGTATGTTGGCAATTTGATCTCTAGTTCCTCTGCCTCTTCGAAATCCTGCCTGTACTTCTGGTAGTTCTCGATCCACATACTGCTGGAGTCTAGCTTGTAGGATTTTAAGCATAACTTTACTAGCATGTGAAATGAGTGCAATGGTGCGATAGTTTGAACATTCTTTGGCATTGCCTTTCTTTGGAATTGGAATGTAAACTGACCTTTTCCAATCCTGTGGCCATTGTTGAGTTTTCCAAATTTGCTGGCAAATTGAGTGTAGCACTTTTACTGCATCTTCTTTTAAGATTTTGAATAGCTCAGCTGGAATACTGTCACCTCCACTAGCTTTGTTGTTGCTCAGATTTTCTAAGGCCCATTTCACTTCACATTCTAGGATGTCTGGTTCGAGGTCAATGACCATCTCATTGTGGTTATCTGGGATGTTAAGCTCATTCTTGTATAGTTCTTCTGTGTAGTTTTGCCATCTCTTCTTAATCTCTTCTGCCTCTGTTAGGTCTCTGCCATTTTGGTCCTTTATCATGCCCATCTTTGCATGAAACGTTCCCTTCATATCTCCAATTTTCTTGAAGAGATCTCTGGTCCTCCCTGTTCTGTTGTTTTCTTCTATTTCTTTGCACTGTTCATTTAAGAAGGCATTCTTATCTCTTCTAGCTACTCTCTGGAATTCTGCATTCAATTGGGTGTATCTTTCTCTTTCTCCTTTGCCTTTCGCTTCCCTTCTTTCCTCAGCTATTTGCAAAGCTTCCTCAGATAGCCATTTTGCTTTCTTGCATTTCTTTTTCTTTGGGATGGTTTTAGTTGCCACCTCTTGTACAATGTTGCGAACTTCCATCCATAGTTCTTCAGGCACTCTGTCTATCAGATCCAGTTCCTTAAATCTATTTGTCACCTCTACTGTATATTCATCAGGAATATGATTTAGTTCATACCTGAGTGGCCTAGTGCTTTTCCCTACTTTTTTCAATTTAAGCCTAAATTTTGCAACGAGAAGCTCATGATCTGAGCCACAGTCAGCTCCTGGTCTTGTTTTTACTGACTGTATAGAGCTTCTCCATCTTTGGCTGCAGAGTACATAGTCAATCTGATTTCTATGTTGACCGTCTGGTGATGTCCATGTGTAGAGCCGTCTCTTGGGTTGTTGGAAAAGAGTGTTTGTTATGACCATCGTATTCTCTTGACAAAATTCTATTAGCCTGTGCCCTGCTTCATTTTGTTCTCCAAGGCCAAACTTGCCTGTTATTCCGGTTATCTTTTGGCTTCCTACCTTAGCATTCCAATCCCCCATGATGATAAGGACATCATTTTTTGGTGTTAATTCTATAAGGTGCTGTAGGGCTTCATAGAACCGGTCAATTTCATCCTCTTCAGCACCAGTGGTCGGGGCATAGATTTGGACTACTGTGATATTGAATGGTTTGCCTTGGATTCGAATTGAGATCATTCTGTCATTTTGGGGATTGTATCCCAGTATTGCTTTTCCTATTCTTTTATTGACTATGAAGGCTACTCCATTTCTTCTGAGGGATTCTTGCCCACAGTAGTATACCTGATGGTCATCTGAGTTAAATTCACCCATTCCTGTCCATTTTAGTTCGCTGATTCCTAAGATGTCGATGTTCATTCTTGTCATCTCTTTTTTGACTACGTCTAGCTTGCCTTGATTCATGGATCTTACATTCCAGGTTCCTATGGAGAAAAAATCTTTACAGCATCGGACTTTCCTTTCACCACCAGATATATCCACAGCTGAGCGTCCTTTTGGCTTTGGCCCAGTCGCTTCATTCTTTCTGGAGCTACTAGTACTAGCCCTCTGCTCTTCCCCAGTAGCATATTGGACACCTTCCGACCTGAGGGGCTCATCTTCCAGCGTCATATCTTTTTGCCTTTTAGTACTGTCCATGGGGTTTTCATGGCAAAGATACTGGAGTGGTTTGCCATTTCCTTCTCCAGTGGATCACATTTTGTCTTCCCACCACAAACGCCTCTATTACTTTTATAAGAAACTCAAGACGCTGAACATACTGAATTACTCCTCCCTCCTCCTATTTTCCACACAAAAACAACCCTGTGAGGTGGGCTGGGCTGATAGAGAAAGTGATTGGTCTCCTGGTGATTGGCCTAAAGTTGTGCAGTTGGTTTACATGCCTAAGGTGGGATTAGAATTCAGAGTCTCTTGGTGATTGGTCCAAAGTCACCCACCTGGCTTTTATGATTGAGGTGGGACTAGAACTCACCGTCTCCTGGTGATTGGCCCAAAGTCACCCAGATGGCTTTCATGCCTAAGGCGGGACTAGAACTCACCGACTCCTGGTGATTGGCCCAAAGTCACGCAATCAGCTTTCATGCCTAAGGTGGGACTAGAACTCACTGTCTCCTGGTGATTGGCCCAAAGTCACCCAGCCGGCTGTCATGCCTGAGGTCCGTGAAATATAATAACCCCCAAACCCCAATCCTTGTGACCATCCTGCCTGTTTTGTCCTTGGTTTTCTTTAGTCATCTTAAAGTCACCGTCAGAAGTTGGGTTTTCCAGGAACTTCGATTTAGACCAGTGGTTCTCAACCTGTGGGTCGGGACCCCATTTGGGGTCGAACAACCATTTCACGGGGGTTGCCAAACAACGCAGTCCGCCATTTCCCCCCCCCTTTTCCTTAGCTATGCTACTCCCTTTTATTCTATTGCAGTGATTCTCAACCTTTCTAATGCCGTGACCCCATAATACATTTCCCCATGTTGTGGTGACCCCCAAGTGGGTGTGGCCACCAATAAGAGGGAGTAGGACAGCTAGGGAAAAGGGAAAAAAATGGCGGACCGCATGGTTTGGGGACCCCCGTGAAATGGTCATTCGACCCCAAATGGGGTCCCGACCCACAGGTTGAGAACCATTGTTCTATTGGCTTTTGAAAGCCAATAGAATAGACTTTCTTGAATAGAGTCTAACTCTATTGGCTTTCCAAAGCCAATAGGAATTGTCCAGGCTGTCTCTGCCCTGCTGAGCCCGCCAAAAGTCCCATTCTGCAAACGGTGCTGCAAGTTGTCTGCAGCGAAGGCGAGCTGTCTGGAAGCTTCCACCCCTCCCTGCTGAGCAACTACTAAAAATGTAAGTAAAAGAGGGCCAGGGGTGGAAGGTGGGAGGCCAGTGGGTGCAGGGAGGGTTGCGGGGCGTGTGGGGCCCAGCGGCTGCCTTACCTCCCTTGGGCTGGGCCAGCTGGTGGCCCAGCCGGTGGTTGGCCTGCGCCGTCTCTGCCGCTTGCCAGCTACGCCACGGCCGGCGCAGGGGGTGGCACCACGCATGTGCGGCGCTCTCGGGCAGGGAAAGTCCTCGACTTACGACCGGTTGGGTAGTCCTCGACTTACGATCGGTTGGGGTTGCGGCATTAAAAAGGTTGAGAACCGCTGTTCTAGACGTTTAATCCTTTTTTGCTTTTCATCGTTGACGCATTCAGAGCAGCTGTTCCTTCATTCCTTTTCATCTCCCGAAAAAATAAGCTGGTCTCTCCCTCTAAAACTGGAATTGAATCAGATCCAATATGGGCAGCGCAGAGAAATTAAGGGGGGGGAAAGATGGCTGGATTTGGCCAGAAAAAAGACTCCGCTTGAAATTGTTTTATTATTGATAGGCAGTCCTTGAGTTACAACCGTCCTTGAGCCTAATCATTCAGGCCACAAGCCGCCAGGAAAACGAGTCCCCACGTTGTTTTTGCAAGATTTGCTAAACAAATGCCACTGCCAAGCAGAATCGGATTTTTACCATCTTTCCTGCCACCGTTGCTAAGTGGATCACTGCAGTTGTTAAGTGAATCGCACGGTTGTTAAGTGAATCTGGCTTCCCCCATTGAATTTTTCTTGTCAGGAGCTCGCCAAAGGGGATCACGTGACCCCGGGGGACACTGCGACCGTCGTAAGTATGAGTCGGTTTCCAAGCGTCTGATCCCGTGACCGTGGGGATGCCGCAACGGTCGTAAGTGTGAAAAACGGTCCTAAGTCCCTTTTTCCAGGGCCGTTGTAACTTGGAACGGCCACTAAACAAACAGTTGTAAGTCGAGGTCACTAACTGAAGATGCCCGGATGGGAGCCCAACAATGTGTTCACTGCATACACACACACACACACAAACACAAACTTAAGAAAAGCTCCAGGTGCCGGAGGCTTTTAAGAAGAGATTGAACATCCATTTGTCTGACGGGAGACAGGTAGTCCTCAACTTACGACCGCAAGGGAGCCCAAAATTTCTGTGGCTAACTGAGACATTTTGTGAAGTGAGTTTTGCCCCATTTTACGACAGGTCTTGCCACAGGTGTTTAAGTGAATCGCTGCAGTTGATAAATTAGGAACAGGGCTGTTAAGGGGGTCTGGCTTCGCCATTGACTTCGCTTGTCAGAAGGTCGCAAAAGGGGGGGTCACGTAACCCCCCCCCGGGGACACTGCGACCGTCATAAGTATGAACCAGTCGCCAAGTGTCTGAATTTTCATCATGTGAGACCAGGGGAAGGCTACAAAGGTGGCCAGTGACGTCATAACTTTCAATGGTGGCTAAATTTGAGTGGTTGCTAAATTTTGTTAAGTCGAGGACTACCTGTATACGGTCTCCTGCTCGGGCAGGGGGTTGAGCTAGATGATCTCTGAGGTCCATTCATTATGAATAACAGAGTTGGAAGGGACCTCGGAGGTCTTCTAGACCATGGGTAGGCAACCTTGGCTCTTTTATGATTCGAGGACTTCAACTCCCAGAATTCTTGAGCCAACATGGCTCAGCTTGGAAACCTCTCCCTTTCCCCTCAGCATGGCTGAGTCCAGAAGTCATGAGGGGGCCATAGTTCCCCCATGCTGGCTGAGGAATTCTGGGAGCTGAAGTCCATGAGACATGAAGGGGCCATAGTTCCCCCATGCTGGCTGAGGAATTCTGGGAGTTGAAGTCCACAGGTCATGAGGGGGCCATAGTTCACCCATGCTGGGTGAGGAATTCTGGGAGTTGAAGTCCACGAGTCATGAAGGGGCCATAGTTCCCCCATGCTGGCTGAGGAATTCTGGGAGTTGAAGTCCACGAGTCATGAAGGGGCCATAGTTCCCCCATGCTGGCTGAGGAATTCTGGGAGTTGAAGTCCACGAGTCATGAAGGGGCCATAGTTCCCCCATGCTGGCTGAGGAATTCTGGGAGTTGAAGTCCACGAGTCATGAAGGGGCCATAGTTCCCCCATGCTGGCTGAGGAATTCTGGGAGTTGAAGTCTGCAAGTCATGAAGGGACCATACTTCCCCCACTCTGGCTCAGGAATTCTGGGAGTTGAAGTCCACGAGTCATGAAGGGCCCATAGTTCCCTCATGCTCGCTGAGGAATTCTGGGAGTTGAAATCCACGAGTCATGAAGGGCCCATAGTTCCCCCATGCTGGCTGAGGAATTCTGGGAGTTGAAGTCCACAAGTCATGAGGGGGCCATAGTTCACCCATGCTGGGTGAGGAATTCTGGGAGTTGTCCACAAGTCATGAGGGGGCCATAGTTCCCCCATTTTGGCTCAGGAATTCTGGGAGTTGAAGTCCACGAGTCATGAAGGGCCCATAGTTCCCTCATGCTTGCTGAGGGATTCTGGGAGTTGAAGTCCACGAGTCATGAAGGGGCCATAGTTCCCCCATGTTGGCTCAGGAATTCTGGGAGTTGAAGTCCACCAGTCATGAAGGGCCCATAGTTCCCTCATGCTCGCTGAGGAATTCTGGGAGTTGAAGTCCACAAGTCATGAGGGGGCCATAGTTCCCCCATATTGGCTCAGGAATCCTGGGAGTTGAAGTCCACCAGTCATGAAGGGGCCATAGTTCCCCCATGCTGGCTGAGGAATTCTGGGAGTTGAAGTCCACATAAAAGAGCCAAGGTTGCCTACCCTTGTATCTAGTCCACCCCCCCACACACACACACACACACTCTGCTCATGCAGGAGACCCTCCATCAGGGGTCTCCAAGCTTGGCGACTTTCAAGACTTGTGGACTTCAACTCCCAGAATTCCCTGCTTCCTATCGCTCAGCCATCTTCCCTGGTCTGGTTTGCACGTGCAAACTACCCTGACTGAGGTGTGGACGGGCACAGCATCCCAGGCACGGGTCCAAGGTTGCGCGATACTTTGGGCCACGCTGAAGGGGGAGGCTAGTCCACGCCAAGGAAGGAATGCAATCAGACCAGTTGTTTTGGGTGGAAAGTGAAAAAAAAAGAGGCAAGAAAAACAAAATAAGGCAGACGGTTTTTGGCAGGCCTTTTCTGATGCCCACGCCAGGGAGTGGCGGTAACGGTGAGGAAGTGGTTGTAAAGACAGGGGGGGGGTTTTTTTGGGTCCAGGCTGTGTGAAAGATTGCAAAGGGTTCAAACCGGAAGAGAGAGAGAGAGAGAGAGAGACTCGAGAAAGGGAACCAGATTGCTAAACTCTCTCTCTTTTTTTAGTTTAGCGGGAAAAGCCACAGCGAGCTACAAATTGCAAACTGAGGCAGGAAGGAACAGAAACGCATATGAAAGTTGGTATATGGGTAGTCCTCGGTTTACGACACAATCAGTCAGTGGAACGGCTTGGCTTGGACAGTCATATGTCTGAGACGGTATAGGCCAGGGGTAGGCAACCTTGGCTCTTTTATGACTGGTGGACTCCAACTCCCAGAATTCCTGAGCCAGCCATGCTGAGGAGAAAGGGAGCAGTTTCCAAGCTGAGCCAGGCTGGCTCAGGAATTCTGGGAGTTGAAGTCCACGAGTCATAAAAGAGCCAAGATTGCCTACCCCTGCCCTAGGCCTAGGCTGCTTTATGACTGGACTTCAACTCCCAGAATTCCTGAGCCAGCATGGCTCAGCTTGGAAACCTCTCCTTTTCCCCTCAGCACGGCTGGCTGGGGAATTCTGGGAGCTGAGGTCCACCTCTCTTGAAATTGTCAAGGATGACACTGAGGAATTCTGGGAGTTGAAGTCCACCTCTCTTGAAGTGGTCAAGGATGAGAGACGCTTACAGAGGAATTCTGGGAGTTGAAGTCCACCTCTCTTGAAGTGGTCAAGGATGAGAGACGCTTACAGAGGAATTCTGGGAGTTGAAATCCACCTCTCTTGAAGTGGTCAAGGATGAGAGACGCTTACAGAGGAATTCTGGGAGTTGAAGTCCACCTCTCTTGAAGTGGTCAAGGATGAGAGACGCTTACAGTGGAATTCTGGGAATTGAAGTCCACCTCTCTTGAAGTGGTCAAGGATGAGAGACGCTTACAGAGGAATTCTGGGAGTTGAAGTCCACCTCTCTTGAAGTCGTCAAGGATGAGAGACACTTACTGAGGAATTCTGGGAGTTGAAGTGCACCTCTCTTGAAGTGGCCAAGGATGAGAGAGTAGGAGTAGTCCTCAATTTAAAACCATTGGTTTAGTGGCCCTCTGGAGTTACACCTCTGAGCAAAACTTAATTGTGTGAAGCAGGGGAGTCCATAACAACGTCCTAAGTGCAACTTCCCATCAACACGTCTTCGCATTTGAGAGCCACTCAAAGTTCTTCTGAACTTTGAACCCTTGGCTTTCCAGACGGTCGAAGGAGGCCCAGCCCTTCAGGATCTCAGCCCAGCGGAAAAACCTCCGTCCATCTTTCTCGTCTTGCAAAGCCGATGGGCCAGGCCAGGAACAACAGTCTTCCCCGGGGTCATAATATTTGCAATGGCCAAAGTGACAAAGACTTCCTTGTGCTGCCCAATAAAGCTCCTTTGGTTCGGGTCTTGGCCTCCCCACAGCAGAATTCCAGATGTTTCCAGTTTATGAAAATAGAGGCCGCCCTTTAGAGAAATATTTCCCAGCTGCAACTTGGTAACACGGGGCTCAAAGCTGGATGTTCCGATTCCTTTGCCTCCTTCCAGCCCCAGCTGCCTTCTAGACATGGCCACTGGAGGGCGCAGCAAAGCCCTAACTGTGTTGCACCGAGAACTAGGCCTAGGTTGGACTCCCTCCATTATAAAATCAGCATCTGCTGATCATAGAATGAAATGGAATAGAATAGAACGGAATAGAACAGAATAGAATAGAATGGAAATACAGAATAGAATAGAATAGAATAGAATAGAATAGAATAGAATAGAATAGAATAGAATAGAATAGAATAGAATAGAATAGAATATTTATTGAGAATAGAATAGAATAGAGAATGAATAGAATAGAATAATAGAATATTTATTGAGAATAGAATAGAATAGAATAGAATAGAATAGAGAATAAATGGAATAGAATAGAATAGAATAGAATAGAATAGAATAGAATAGAATAGAATAGAATAGAATAGAATATAGAAAAGGAATAGAATATAGAATAGAATAGAATAAGAAAGGAACAGAACAGAATAGAATATAGAATATAGAATAGAATAGGATATAGAATAGGATAGGATATAGAATAGGATAGGATAGAATCGAAATACAGAATAGAATAGAATAGAATAGAATAGAATAGAATATTTATTGAGAATAGAACAGAACAGAATAGAATAGAATAATAGAATATTTATTGGGAAGAGAAGAGAAGAGAATATAGAAAAGGAATAGAATATAGAATAGAATAGAATAAGAAAGGAACAGAACAGAATAGAATATAGAATATAGAATAGAATAGGATATAGAATAGGATAGGATATAGAATAGGATAGGATAGAATCGAAATACAGAATAGAATAGAATAGAATAGAATAGAATAGAATATTTATTGAGAATAGAACAGAACAGAATAGAATAGAATAATAGAATATTTATTGGGAAGAGAAGAGAAGAGAATATAGAAAAGGAATAGAATATAGAATAGAATAGAATAATAGAATTTTATTGAGAATAGAATAGAATAGAATAGAATAGAATAATAGGAGCTGGAAGGGATCTTGGAGGTCTTCTAGTCTAACCCCGGTTTACATCTATGACAGTGGCAGTGTCCCAAAGTCACACAGTCCCCTTTTGTGACCTTCTGACAAGTCAAGTCAATGGAGGAAGCAGGATTCATTTAACAACCGGGTTCCTAACTTAACAACCGCAGTGATTAACTTAACAAGCACAGCCAGAAAGCCTCGTAAAACGGGACAAAATTCACTCAACTAATGTTTCACCTAGCAGCAGAAATTTGGGGCTCAGTTGTGGTCATAAGTCAAGGACAACCTGCAGAAGAAGCCACAAGAAGCACAGGCTTCAACATCTGGATCTGAGGGTTCAAAAAGTGCTGAAACTTCACTTTTTTTCCCATGCCGGATGTGGAGGCCCCAGGCTCTCATTACTCTGGCTTTAAATAAGCTTTAAATAAGCTTTCATCTTCAGTTTAAATAAATGGTTGAAAAGGTTTCCTTTTAAGAGATTTTTTTTCTCTTCCCCTCACAAAAATGTCCGGAGCGTGTCATGAATTCCTCTCTCTGATTCACAGGCTCCGGTTCCCCAACTCTCCGCTGACCAAGCGTTCCCACTTCTGTATAGATAATCCTCAAGTTACAACGAGTCCATTTAGTGACCGCTCTAGCTTACCATGGGCATTTTTTAAAAAAAGCAACTTACGGCCGTTTTTTCACCCTTACAACCACCGTCACAGCACCCCCCCCCAAAAGGGTCCCGTGATCAAAATTTGGGTGCTTGGCCACTGACTCGTATTTATGACGGTCGCTGCGTCCCGGGGGGGGGTCACAGGATTCCCCTTTTGTGACTTCAACTATAGGGGGAAGCGGGATTCACTTAATGACCGTGTCACTTAACAACTGCAGCAGTCGTAAAATGAGGCAAAATTCACACCGTCTCGCTTAATGACGGAAATGTTGACCTCAATCGTTCGTCGTAAATTGAGGAATACCTGTATTTAGGGGAACCAGGGAAGCAGGGCTGAGTCGCTGGGCAGGGCACCTGCCAAAGGCTGGGCTGGACTGGAAGGGCAGGGTCCCAAGCCCCCTTCTTGAAGTGGGGGGGTCTTTAATCCTCTTTTATTCCAATTGGTTAATAAAAACAACCAGCTCCAGGGAGCTCCTTTTAATGCATTTCCCTTTAAATATGTCTTTGTGTGTGTGTGTGTGTGTGTGTGTGTGTGTGTGTGTGTGCGTGCGCGCAACTCATGGGCGACCCCTTTGCTGAGCAGCTACAGTGATACATCCAGGAGGTTTTCCAGGAGAGGAACTTGGGTCTCCGAGGAGGTCGAAAAAGTCAAGATGGTGGCTGCAACCCTCCATTGGAAGCCCTGCCCTCCCCTGCCGAGAGGCGGGGCTTTACATGTTAGACATCCTTCTGCATGCTGGTTGGGGAATTCTGGGAGTTGAAGTCCACCCATCTTCAAGTGGCCCTGATTGAGAAAGGTCTATTTGTTTCATTCCATTCCACATTCTGTATTCTTTTCTCTTCTCTACTTTTCATTTCCATTTCCTTCCTCCCTCCCACCCTCCCTTCTTCCATTCCCTCCTTTTCCTCTTTTTCTCGCTCCCTCCTTCCTTCCTTCCTTCCTCCCTCCCTCCATTTTTCTTTTTCTCCTTTCTTCCCTTATTCCCCTTCTCTTCTCTTCTGTTCTCTTCCCTCCTTTCTTTTTCTTCCTTCCTTCCTCCCTCCCTTCCCTTCTTTTTTCTCCTTTCTTCCCTTATTCCCTTTCTCTTCTCTTCCCTTTCTTTTTCTTTTCCTTCCTCCCTCCCTCCCTCCTTTCCCTTCTTTTTCATTTTCTCCTTTTCTCCTTCCTTCCCTTATTCCCCTTCTCTTCCCCTCCCTTCCTTTCTTTTTCTCCTTCCTCCCATCCTCCCTCCCTCCCTTCCTTCCTTTTTCTTTTTTTTCCTTCCTTCTTTTATTCCCCTCTTCTCTTCCCTTCCCGTCCTTTTTCTTTTTCTCCTTCCTTAATTCCTTCCTTTCTCCCTTCCCTCCTTTTTTTCTCTTTTTCTCCTTCCCTCCTTCCCCTTCCCTCCTCTTTCTTTCTTTCTTCCTTCCCCTTCCCTCCTCTTTCTTTCCTTCCTTCCTTCCTTCCTTCCTTCCTTCCCTTCCCTGCTGGCTGGAGAATTCTGGGAATTGAAGCCAATCTGTCTTAAAGTCGCCAAGGTTGGGAAAGCCTCCTTGAAACAAAGCAAGCCAACAAATCAGCAGGTGCTTTGAGTCCTTGCCTTAGAGCCCAGACTCAACCATCCTTCTCTCCTCTCCCTCTGCAAATTTGAGCATTGCAGGCATTGTGGCTTGCTTGCACAAGTTGTATGAACTTACAACATTTGCCCCGTGTAAAAGCTTCCTACATCGTGCAAAGCCAGACTTGGGCAACGGGGTTCACTTAGTCGCCAGCTCTCCGTCTGTTTTGATGATTGCAGGCTCTGTCTATTTGCCTGTATCAGGCGGACCATCCTTTGGAATAAAGTAAATAATTATATTGGCTTTCCTTGCACGCTTCCTTCCACGCTCCGAAAGGAAGGAGGGCGGCTGGCTGGCTGCTTTGATGCAATCTTCGTTTTCATTACGCCACCCAAACTTCCCCACCAACACGAAAATACCGATTTATTTTTATTTTTAAAAGGAAATTTATCTCTCGCTTGCAAACCTTTTACGGCTGGTCCTTCACTGACAGCCAGAAGGGAGCACGAAATTCTTCTTGCCGAACCCATTTGACAAACTTCCTCGCCGCAGCGCTTCACGTTGTTAAGTGAAACTGGCTTCCACATGGAGATTGCTTGCCAGACGGTCGCAAAAGGGGATCACGTGACACACACACACACACACACACCTTGGGACACAGCAACCGTCATAAATACGAGTTAGTTGCCAGGTGGCTGAACTTTTGATCACGTGACCATGCATGAAAAGATGGTCCTAAGTCACGTTTTTCAGTGCCGCGGCAACTTCGGTCACTAAATGAATAGCCGTAAGCTGAGGACTGCCCGTGGTTTATGCTTTTCCCAGCTTTCCGTCAATGCTTTGATTGTTTCTGTGTTACGTGAGCGACGGACGGGAACCTGGTCTTTCATTCTGAATTTTAATCTTGCTCGTTGCAACACGCAGCAATGCGGGTGTTTTTTTTCCAGGTAGGAAAGATGGGAAATAGACGGGATGGGCGCTGTAGTCCTTGCAATTAAAGGCAGCCCATTAAGGCTTCTGACTCATCCCGCCCTCAACATGATTCTTCGGAGGCCGACCAGATGGGCGCCACAAGCGTGCAAGGTTGGATGCTGAAGGATACTAATGGAAGATCCGGGTGACGGATGGTCCTCTGTGGCTTTTTGCCTCCTTCTGGAAAGGAGATATATATATATATATATATATATATATTTACAAAAAAGCTGCGTGGATAAAAGCTTTTGGCCTCTGCAGGGCAAAATTAGTCCTTTGGGGAAAGCTTGCACACACACAGCAGGAAGGAGAAAAGGAGGGGGGTGGTTCAAACAAATGTTGGAGGTTTTGAGTCCTGTGATGGAGAAGGCTGAGACACAGGCAAGATACTGGTCAGGGCACGGGGTCTGTTAAGTCCTTCGTTTAATGGCGAATGAAGATCACACATGGTTGAATCAACAGCTCTTTATTTCTCCTTCTGCTCACTCCAACAACAACTGTGAGACACACAGGTCTCTTCTTTTTGTGTTCGGATCCCCGGGCAAAATGGTTACAGATTATGGCGTGCTTTTGCACCTCGCGCATGCGCGCGAGGCTGGCGCCACTCAGTCTGGTCCCGGGCAGCTTGCAGCAACCCCGGGACCATAGCAATGTCCCGAGCCTGCTTTTGCAGGCTCCGGACACAACAGGGTCCCCTCAGGGTAGCCCTCCAGGGCTGGTGGAAGAGCGTGGGAAGGCCGTTCCATCCATCCATCCATTTTGTATTTATATACATGTTTACATATTTCTCAAATTTATATAACTGCCCATCTCCTTCCAAAGGGGACTCTGAACGATAAGAAGCTGGCTGGGTGAGTTTGGGCCAATCACCAGGAGACGGTGAGTTCTAGTCCTGCCTCAGGAATGGAAGCCAACTGGGTGACTTTGGGCCAATCACCGGGAGACGGTGAGTTCTAGTCCTGCCTCAGGAATGGAAGCCAACTGGGTGACTTTGGGCCAATCACCGGGAGACGGTGAGTTCCAGTCCTGTCTTAGGCATGAAAGACGGCTGGGCGACTTTGGGCCAATCACCAGGAGACGGTGAGTTCTAGTCCTGCCTCAGGAATGGAAGCCAACTGGGTGACTTTGGGCCAATCACCGGGAGACGGTGAGTTCTAGTCCTGCCTCAGGAATGGAAGCCAACTGGGTGACTTTGGGCCAATCACCGGGAGACGGTGAGTTCCAGTCCTGTCTTAGGCATGAAAGCCGGCTGGGCGACTTTGGGCCAATCACCAGGAGATGGTGAGTTCTAGTCCTGCCTCAGGAATGGAAGCCAACTGGGTGACTTTGGGCCAATCACCGGGAGACGGTGAGTTCTAGTCCTGCCTCAGGAATGGAAGCCAACTGGGTGACTTTGGGCCAATCACCGGGAGACGGTGAGTTCCAGTCCTGTCTTAGGCATGAAAGCCGGCTGGGCGACTTTGGGCCAATCACCAGGAGACGGTGAGTTCTAGTCCTGCCTCAGGAATGGAAGCCAACTGGGTGACTTTGGGCCAATCACCGGGAGACGGTGAGTTCCAGTCCTGCCTCAGGAATGGAAGCCAACTGGGTGACTTTGGGCCAATCACCAGGAGACGGTGAGTTCTAGTCCTGCCTCAGGAATGGAAGCCAACTGGGTGACTTTGGGCCAATCACCGGGAGACGGTGAGTTCCAGTCCTGCCTCAGGAATGGAAGCCAACCGGGTGACTTTGGGCCAATCACCAGGAGACGGTGAGTTCTAGTCCTGCCTTACGCATGTAGGCCAGCTGGATAAGTTGGGGCCAGTCATTCTCTCAGCCCAGCCCACCTCACAGGGTTGTCGTGGGGAAAATAGAAGAAGGAAGCAGGTCCAGGTCATCCTTGACTTACACCCATTTGTATACTGACTGCTCAAAGTTTTGATGCTGCTGCACAAAGCGACTTACATCCATGCCTCAAACTAACAACCATCCCAGACTCATCACGGTCCTGTGTTCAAAATCATCAGGCTGTGGTGATCCCTCTCTGCAACCTTTTCAGCCCAGTTCTCACAAGTCAACGGGCGAAGCAGGATTTGCGTAACAACCGCGTGACTCTCTTTAAGGACCCAAATAATGGTGGCAAATGTGTTCATAAAGCCAGGCGCCACTCACTTAGCCCCCATCTTGCTTGGCAATGGAAATTCTGGTGGCAATTGTGGTGGTACTTTGAGGCCTACTGGCTGGCTGGAGAATTCTGGGAGTTGAAGTCCACCTATCTTAAAGATGGAGGAGCACGGCACTAGATCATCGACTGTTATTTATTTGAATTTCTAAGCTGCCCAATTCCAATAGACCAGGGGTAGGCAACCTTGGCTCTTTTATGACTGGTGGACTTCAACTCCCAGAATTCCTGAGCCAGCCGTGCTGAGGGGAAAGGGAGAGGTTTCCAAGCTGAGCCATGCTGGGTCATGAAGGGGCCATAGTTCCCCCACGCTGGCTGAGGAATTCTGGGAGTTGAAGTCCACGAATCACGAGGGGGCTATAGTTCTCCCATACTGGCTGAGGAATTCTGGGAGTTGAAGTCCACGAGTCATGAAGGGGCCATAGTTCCCCCATGCTGGCTCAGGAATTCTGGAAGTTGAAGTCCACGAGTCATGAAGGGGCCATAGTTTCCCCATGCTGGCTGAGGAATTCTGGGAGTTGAAGTCCACATATCTTCAAGCTGGCAAGATTGAGAAATAGTGGCCTAGGCCTTAGGCCAGGGGTAGGCAACCTTGGCTCTTTTATGACTGGTGGACTTCAACTCCCAGAATTCCTGAGCCAGCCACGCTGAGGGGAAAGGGAGGGGTTTCCAAGATGAGCCATGCTGGCTCAGGAATTCTGGGAGTTGAAGTCCACGAGCCATAAAAGAGCCAAGGTTGCCTGCCATAGACTCTTTCAGGGCTATGCTTAAAACACCAAGCAAATACATTCTGGCTTTCTGCTACCACCTTAACTGGCCATCTGCCTGCCATCTTGTGCCACCTGTTTCGCTTCAACCAGTTTTCCTGTCTCCCTTTAGATGCTTCCACCCATCATCCCCAGCGAAACCGCAAGGCATCGGACTGGCATCCACCTCCTCTCCAAGGGTTTTATTTATATTTCCAAAAAATCAAAGGGCAGCTGCTATCTCCGGTGGTATCAAGGATGGTGCCAGAGGCAAGTCTTCAACTAGATCTGGCTGGGATCCAGCAGGTCATTGCCCGGAGATCTATCAGCCAGTGGCGCCTTCAAAAAAGGAAAATATTTATTCACCCAGGCATGGCGACATGCAGCTGCCTGCAAGAGACAGTGGAACCTCCTTACCTAAGAGGGCTCCAGCGGGCAAAAGAGGGTGTAGGGAATGGTCACCCCAAATTTTGGATTTTGAGAGAAGAAAAACCTCTGCTCGGGAGGATACACAGATAGTCCATTTGTGTAATGTCCTTTTGAAGTGACAACACTGAGGCGAGTTTGAGCCAATCCGATTCTCTTCTCAGCCCAGTCTACCTCGCAAGGTTGTTGTGAAGAGGAACCAGCAGGAGGGAGGGCTACATGCATCGCTCACACATGCAGTCCTCGATTTAAGGACCATCGGGGTCTTCCAACTTGGCTATTTTATGACTTGTGGACTTCAACTCCCAGAATTCCTGAGCCAGCCATGCTGAGGGGAAAGTGAGAGGTTTCCAAGCTGAGCTATGCTGGCTGAGGAATTCTGGGAGTTAAAGTCCACGAGTCATGAAGGGGCCATAGTTCCCCCATGCTGGCTGAGGAATTCTGAGGGTTGAAGTCCACAAGTCATAAAGAGGCCATAGTTCCCCCATGCTGGCTCAGGAATTCTGGGAGTTGAAGTCCACCAGTCATGAAGGGGGCCATAGTTCCCCCATGCTGGCTGAGGAATTCTGGGAGCTGAAGTCCGCAAGTCATGAAGGGGCCATAGTTCCCCCATGCTGGCTGAGGAATTCTGGGAGTTGAAGTCCGCCAGTCATGAAGGGGCCAAGTGTGATGACCCATGGCTTAGTGTTTAGTGTTCAAAGTTACAAGGGTGTAGAAAAAGTGGGTGATGACCGTCTTTCACCCTTACGACTGTTGCAGCATCCCTCAGGGTCACGTGATCAAAATTCAGACGCTTGGCAACCGGTTCGTATTTATGACAGTTGCAGCAGCCCGGGGTCATGCCACCCCCCCCCCCTTTGGTGACCTTCTGACATGCAAAATCAACAGGGAAGTCAGACCCATTTAACAACTGCAGTGATTCCTTTAACAACTGTGGCAGGAAAGGTTGTAAAATGGGGCAAAATTCACATAACAAAGAAATTTTGGGTTCTGCCATGGTCATAAGCCGAGCTGTAACACTTCCGGCGAGGGTATTGTATCAGCTCAAAATCCAGATTCACCAGTTGTAAAACAGGCGCTTTGCAAAGTTGCCAGATCAGTGACCAAATCCAGCACAGTATTGTGCCCCAGGGCTCTGTTCTGGGCCCAGTGCTCTTCAACATCTTCATCAACGATTTGGACGAGGGGATAGATGGGAAATGCATCAAATTCGCAGACGACACCAAGCTGGCAGGAATAGCCAACACTCCAGAAGACAGGCTTAGGATACAGGAGGACCTGGACAGACTTGAACACTGGGCGCTATCTAACAAAATGAAATTCAAGGGTGAAAAAAGTAAGGTTCTCCATTTAGCCAAGAAAAAACAAATGTATAGGTATGGGATAGGGGATACCTTGCTCAATAGTAGCAACTGTGAGAGGGACCTCGGAGTCCTAGTGGACAATCCCTTAAATAGGAGCCAGCCGTGTGCTGCAGCTGCCAAAAAGGCCAACACAGCGCTGGGCTACATGAACAGAGGGAGAGAAACAAGATCACATGAAGTGTTAATACCACTTTACAAGGCCTTGGTAAGGCCACACTGGGAATACTGCATCCAGTTTTGGTCACCACGGTGTAAAAAAGATGTTGAGACTCTGGAAAGAGTGCAGAGAAGGGCAACAAAGAGGATCAGGGGACTGGAGGCTAAAACATATAAGGAACGGCTGCTGGAATTGGGAATGTCTAGTTTAATGAAGAGAAGGACGAGGGGGGACATGATAGCAGCCTTCCAATCTCTCAGGGGCTGCCCCAAAGAAGAGGGAGTCAAGTTATTCTCCAAAGCGCCTGAAGGCAGGACAAGAAGCAAAGGATGGAAACTCATCAAGGAGAGAAGCAACCTGGAATTAAGGAGAAACTTCCTGACAGTTAGAACAATTAACCAGTGGAACCACCTGCCTCCAGAAGCAGTGAATGCTCCAACACTGGAAGTTTTTAAGAAGAGACTGGACAGCCATTTGTCCGAAATGGTGTAGGGTTTCCTGCCTGAGCAGGGGGTTGGACTAGATGACCTCCAAGGTCTCTTCCAACATTATTATTATCGATCGTCGCACAGTCAGCCAGATGTTCAGACTGGATTTGGCATTTTGTCTACCTATTGAGTCCTTACCCAGGACCTGGGATAGGCAGATGTGGATGTTTGATGGTATTACAGATATCGTTGCAGGATGGAAGCAGTTCCTAATAAGGCCGCCTTTTGCAATTGACTAATAGCGAATTTGTCAATGCCAATGGTGTTCAAGTGGTGCTCCAGTTGTTTTGGGATTGCACCCAAGGAGCCTATTACTATTGGTACTACCCTTGCTTGCTTTTGCCACAGTCTTTCTATTTCTATTTGTAGGTCTTTGTATTTTGTTATCTTCTCCAGTTCTTTCTCTTCTATTCTGCTATCTCCAGGCACTGCCACGTCCACTATCCAAACTTTTTTGTCTTTCTTATCGACAATTGTTAAGTCTGGGGTGTTATGTTGCAGGTGCTTGTCTGTTTGAATTCTGAAGTCCCAGAGCAGTTTAATTTTATCATTTTCTATGACTTTCTCTATTTTATGATCCCACCAGTTTTTGCTTACAGGCAAATGATATTTTTTGCAGATCTTCCAATGCACAATTGTTGCTACTTTGTCGTGCCGCTGCTTGTAGTCAGTCTGTGCAATCTTCTTGCAACAGCTTACCAAGTGGTCCACTGTTTCTTCAGCTTCTTTGCATAGGCGGCACTTACTGTCTGTTGCTGTCTTCTCAATTTTGACTTTGTATGCATTTGTCCTTAAGGCTTGGTCTTGTGCAGCCAGAATTAGTCCCTTGGTCTCTTTCTTCAATTTTCCTGCTCTTAGCCATTGCCAGGTTTTATTATTATCTGCTTTCCCAGCTATTTTTTTCATCTATTGGCCATGTAGTGCTTTGTCTTCCCATGCCTCTATTCTGTTCTTCATTTAGTCTTTCTTGTAGGCCAGTTTGGTCTCTCCAGTAGTTAGTAAGCCTTCCTGATATACTAATTTCAGTGCATCTTCATCATTGTTCTTCAGATATTCTTCCAAAGCCATTTTTTCTTCTTCAACCATCTGATGTACTTGTAGCATTCCACGCCCACCTATTTGCCTTGGTAGATAAAGTCTATCAATGTCACTGCGTGGATGAAGGGCATGATTCATTGTCATTATTTTTCTGGTCTGCCTATCCATTGCTTTTAGTTCTGCTTGAGTCCAGTCCACTATTCCAGCTGTGTACCTAATGACTGGGATTGCCCAGGTGTTGATTGTCTTTATGGTATTTCCTCCATTGAGTTTGGACTTTAAGATCTTCTTCACTCTCTTGATGTATTCACTTCTAATCTTTTTCTTGACTTCAGTGTGCTTGATGTTGTCAGCTTGAAGGATACCCAAGTATTTGTAGTACTCTTCCTCATCCAGACTCTTAATGTTATTTTCGTGGGGCATCTTGATTCCTTCAGTGTTCATTATTTTTCCTTGTTTGATAGTAAGTGTGGCACATTTGTCCAAGCCAAACTCCATTACAATATCTTGGCTATATATACGGACAGTGTTGAGCAGCGATTCTATTTCAGATGATGTTTTTCCATACAGCTTCAGATCATCCATATAAAGGAGGTGGGATAGTCTGGCAGATGTTTTTGATGTTTGATATTATTATTATTATTATTATTATTATTATTATTATTATTATTATTATTATTATTATTATTATTATGGATCATCGCACAGTCAGCCAGATGTTCAGACTGGATTTGGCATTTTGTCTACCTATCGAGTCCTTACCCAGGACCTGGGATAGGCAGATGTGGATGTTTGATAGTATTACAGATATCGTCGCAGGATGGAAGCAGTTCCTAGTAAGGTTGTTGTTGTTGCTGCTGTTGTTGTTATTGTTGTTGTTGTTGTTGTTGTCCGGTTCCAGAGATGAATGGGTCACACGCACAAACGATGCTGCCTGTTTTTGCTGTATAAAACCTCCCAAAAATTCCACATCTGTGGCAATCGATCTCACCCATGAATTGCACCTTTCCTGACAATCGTTCCAATCCAAAAAGCCGCGTTGGATTGATTAGGCATTAAAGCGAGACCGAACTTGTCCTGGAGAAAAGCAGCCTGCTGTAACCCCAGATCCAAGCACAAAGGCAGCTGCAAATGAACCGGGGGTGCGGCTTTGTGCAAATGAGTGTGAAAATGTGCAAAGCGGGCAACAGACAGGTAAGGAGGCGAAGCCCTGAGGCAAGCTTGCAAACTCGGTTTGGTCGGTTCGTTAAGCTGGGAAACTTTTCCTCCAGCTTGCAAAACGTCTGGCGAAGGATACACAAACCGAGCCCCTCCTGTGCCTTGGAGGCAAAGTCCTCGGTTACCATTTTTGATGCTCTGCCTGGCACGTACGTCTCCAGCGTAGGAGCAGCCCTCCTCATTCGTTGATTCCTTTTCCACCGGAGGCAAAGCAGGAAACATAAACAGACAGGGCGTTCTTGCAAAGATGGCTTGCAGGATCGTCCTCTGTTCCAAAAACCAGAAAAGACATCTTGGTTTGCGAATCTCCAAGTGGGCCGAGCTGCTGCAGGGCTGATGAATGCATGGATGCAAGGGGGCATTCCTGCCTGAGCAGGGGGTTGGACTAGATGACCTCCAAGGTCCCTTCCAACTTGATGATGATGATGATGATGATGATTATGATTATTACTATGGATCATCGCATAGTCAGCCAGATGTTCAGACTGGATTTGGCATTTTGTCTACCCATCGAGTCCTTACCCAGGACCTGGGATAGGCAGATGTGGATGTCTGATGGTATTACAGGTATCGTCGCAGGATGGAAGCGGTTCCTAGTAAGGCCGCCTTTTGCAATTGACTAATGGCGAATTTCTCAAGGAAGGAAGGGAGGGAGGGAGGGAAGGAGGGAGGGAGGGAGGAAGGAAGGAAGGAAGGAAGGAAGGAATAACAGTAACAGGGTTGGAAGTGACCTTGGAGGTCATCTAGCCCTACCCCCTGCTCAGGCAGGAAACAATATATATCATTTCAGACAAAGGGCTATCCAGTCTGTTCTTAAAAACTTCCAGTATTAGAGAAGGGAGGGAGGGAGGGAGGGAGGGAGGAAGGAAGGAAGGAAGGAAGGAAGGAAGGAAGGAAGGAAGGAAGGAAGGAAGGAAGGAAGGAAGGAATAACAGAGTTGGAACGGACCTTGGAGGTCATCTAGCCCAACCCCCTGCTCAGGCAGGAAACCCTATACCATTTCAGACAAATGGCTTCTTAAAAACTTCCCGTATTGGAGGAGGGAGGGAGGGAGGGAGGGAGAGAGGGAAGGAAGGAAGGAAGGAATAACAGAATAACAGAGTTGGAATGGACCTTGGAGGTCATCTAGCCCAACCCCCTGCTCAGGCAGGAAACCCTATATACCATTTCAGACAAATGGCTATCCAGGCTCCCTCTTCTCCGGGCAAGGATGCAGGACCCCGATTACAGGATTCCCGGCACTGGCCAGCCCTGATAGAGTTGCATGTCTCTCCTCCTCTGAACCGACGCATTTTCCCTCTTCCTCTCCTACAAGCTCACTTAGCCGGTTGGGAGGGTGTGAACCGTGTTGTCTTTGCAAACTGGAGATAACATAGCCTTTGCCTTCTCTGTCCTCCCTGACTTTCTGGAACAGCCCCAAACCAGACGGGCTTCCCATTTGGATCAGGGGTCCCAGCTTACCTATAGCTAGTCCTCCATTTACAACCGTTCTCTCAGTGACCGTCCGAAGTTACAACAGCACTGAAAAAAGGGACTTTGGACCGGTTTTCAGGCTTATGACCATTGCAGTGTTCCCCAAGGGCAAGGATAGGCAATCTTGGCTCTTTTATGACTCGTGGACTTCAACTCCCAGAATTCCTGAGCCAGCCATGCTGAGGGGAAAGGGAGAGGTTTCCAAGCTGAGCCATACTGGCTCAGGGATTCTGGGAGTTGAAGTCCACGAGTCATGAAGGGGCCATAGTTCCCCCACGCTGACTGACGAATGGTGGGAGTTGAAGTCCGCAAGTCATGAAGGGGCCATAGTTCCCCCACGCTGGCTGAGGAATTCTGGGAGTTGAAATCCACGAGTCATGAAGGGGCCATAGTTCCCCCATGCTGGCTGAGGAATTCTGGGAGTTGAAGTCCACGAGTCATGAGGGGGCCATAGTTCCCCCACGCTGACTGAAGAATGCTGGGAGTTGAAGTCCGCAAGTCATGAAGGGACCACAGTTCCCCCATGCTGGCTCAGGAATTCTGGGAGTTGAAGTCCACGAGTCATGAAGGGGCCATAGTTCCCCCATGCTGGCTCAGGAATTCTGGGAGTTGAAGTCCATGAGTCGTGAAGGGGCCATAGTTCCCCCATGCTGGCTCAGGAATTCTGGGAGTTGAAGTCCACGAGTCGTGAAGGGGCCATAGTTCCCCCATGCTGGCTCAGGAATTCTGGGAGTTGAAGTCCACGAGTCATGAAGGGGCCAAGCTTGCCTACCCCTGTTCTAGGTGATTCAATTAAGTGGACAGAAATGTTGGGCTCAATTGTGGACGTAAGCCGAGGACTACCTGTGCCACATCAGACAAATTCACTTAATGACTGCGGTAAGGAAGGTCTTAACAGGGGCAAAACTCACTTAACAACGGTCTCGCTTAGTGATGGAGATTGTGGCTTGATTCTGGTGGTAAGTCAAGGACTGCCTGTATAATTAATTGTTCCAATCAGTGGAACCACCTGCCTCCAGAAGCGGTAAATGCTCCAACACTGGAAGTTTTTAAGAAGAGACTGGACAGCCATTTATCCGAAATGGTATAGGGTTTCCTGCCTGAGCAGGAGGTTGGACTAGATGATCTCAAAGATCCCTTCCAACTTTATTATTATGGATCATCGCACAGTCAGCCAGATGTTCAGACTGGATTTGGCATTTTGTCTACCTATCGAGTCCTTACCCAGGACCTGGGATAGGCAGATGTGGATGTTTGATGGTATTACAGATATTGTTGCAGGATGGAAGCAGTTCCTAATAAGGCCGCCTTTTGCAATTGACTAATAGCGAATTTGTCAATGCCAATGGTGTTCAAGTGCTGCTCCAGATGTTTTGGGATTGCACCCAAGGAGCCTATGACTATTGGTACCACCCTTGCTTGCTTTTGCCACAGTCTTTCTATTTCTATTTGTAGGTCTTTGTATTTTGTTATCTTCTCCAGTTCTTTCTCGTCTATTCTGCTGTCTCCAGGCACTGCCACGTCCACTATCCAGACTTTTTTGTCTTTCTTATCAACAATTGTTAAGTCTGGGGTGTTATGTTGCAGGTGCTTGTCTGTTTGAATTTTGAAGTCCCAGAGCAGTTTAATTTTATCATTTTCTATGACTTTCTCTATTTTACGATCCCACCAGTTTTTGCTTACAGGCAAATGATATTTTTTGCAGATCTTCCAGTGCACCATTGTTGCTACTTTGTCATGCCGCTGCTTGTAGTCAGTCTGTGCAATCTTCTTGCAACAGCTTACCAGGTGGTCCACTGTTTCTTCAGCTTCTTTGCATAGGCGGCACTTACTGTCTGTTGCTGTCTTCTCAATTTTGACTTTATATGCATTTGTCCTTAAGGCTTGGTCTTGTGCAGCCAGAATTAGTCCCTCGGTCTCTTTCTTCAATTTTCCTGTCTTAGTCATTGCCGGGTCTTGTTATTATCTGCTTTCCCAGCTATTTTTTTAATGTATTGGCCATGTAGTGCTTTGTCTTCCCATGCCTCTATTCTGTTCTTCATTTGGTCTTTCTTGAAGGCCAGTTTGGTCTCTCCAGTAGTCAGTAAGCCTTCCTGATCTACTAATTTCAGTGCATCTTCATCATTGTTCTTCAGATATTCTTCCAAAGCCATTTTTTCTTCTTCAACCATCTGATGTACTTGTAGCATTCCACGCCTACCTATTTGCCTTGGTAGATAAAGTCTATCAATGTCACTGCGTGGATGAAGGGCATGATTCATTGTCATTATTTTTCTGGTCTGCCTATCCATTGCTTTTAGTTCTGCTTGAGTCCAGTCCACTATTCCAGCTGTGTACCTAATAACTGGGATTATTATTATTATTATTATTATTATTACATTAGTTGTTGGCTGAGAAATGCTGAAAATGAAAACAATGCATGCTGGCTGGGGGATTCTGGGAACTGAAGTCCACATTTGTTGGCTGGGAAATGCTGAAAGTTGAAAATAAGGCTTGCCAGGTGGGGAATTCTGGGAATTGAAGTCTACGCATGATGGCTGAGTGTGGAAAACCAAGCATTTTGGGTAGGGAATTCTTTGAATTGAAGTCCACACAAACCGGGTGAGGAATTCTGAGAACTGAAGTCTCCCCCCCCCCGCACGCTGGCTGGGGAATTCTGGGAATTGAAGTCCACGCATCTCAAAATTGCCCAGCTGGGCAAACCCTGCCCTAAACTGAGATAATTGCTAACTTATCAGCGGTGAACCAGAGGTCTCCATGGAGGGAGGAGAACTTTATCGGTGAGCCCCCCCCTGCTGAAAATTCACTCCTTGCTTTGAGGAGATTCTGCCAGGGAAGATAAAGGATTTTCAGGCCCGGCCGTGGCCATTCTCGGTTTCATCTCCAAACGCTGCGTGCTAATCCCAGCATAATTAAACCCCTAAACCTGGTTTGTGGGGGATCTTGGAGAAAACAAAATGTCGGATCAAGGAGAGAAAAGCTCGTGAGCCTTCAAAGAAGCGACTTAGGCTGATCCAAAACCTTCTGAAATTCTCCCCATTGTTTTCCTGCTTCCCCCCAATTATAATCTCCAAAGGGGGAAAAGGGAACGGATGCCAAAGACGACCCCCCCCTTTGCTAAGGGGAGGGGGCAGAGGCAGGAAAGCAGCTGGCCAGGCAGGGTGTGTATGTGTGTGTGTGTGTGTGTGTGTGTGAGAGAGAGAGAGAGAGAGAGAGAATGCCAGGGAATGAAAACAGGAGATGCCACCCAGGTCGAGAAACCACAGCCTGAGTTTGCAAGTTGTGTTTGTTGTGTTCTCTCAGGCCCAGGACACAACAGTGTTGGACCACATGCGTGGCACACGGCCTGCGTTAAGCAGGGAAGGAAGAAGGCAAGCGGAATAAGCCAGGATTCAGAATTTAGATCTGTGGTTGGTTGAATCGTGGCTAGATGAACCATCTAGAACAGCCTAGAATGAAGGAGTAAAGGTAAAAGATGCTTTCCAGGTATACGACTGCCAGGGACCTGCTAGGAACATAGAATCGTAAGGCTGGAAGGGACCTTGGAGGTCATCTAGTCCAACCCCCTGTTCAGGCAGGAAACCCTATACTATTTCAGACAAATGGCTGTCCAGTCTCTTCTTAGAAACTTCCAGTGTTGGAGCATTCACCGCTTCTGGTGGCAGGTTGTTCCACTGGTTAATTGTCCTCACTGTTAAGAAATTCCTCCTTAGTTCCAGGTTACTTCTCTGCTTGATTAGTTTCCATCCGTGGCTTCGTGTCCTGCCTCCAGGTGCTCTGCAGAACAGGTGGACCCCATCCTCTTCTTTGTGGCAGCCCCTCAAATATTGAAAAACAGCTATCCTGTCACCCCTGGTCCCTCTTTTCACTGGACTAGACATACTCTGTTTCTGCAACTGTTAACAGAATAACAGAATTGGAAGGGACCTTGGAGGTCTTCTAGTCCAGCCCCCTGCTCAGGCAGGAAACCCTGTACGGTTCCAGACAAATGGCTGTCCAGTCTCTTCTTAAAAACCTCCACTGATGGAGCATCCACAACTTCTGGAGGCAAGGAGTTCCACTGGCTAATTGTCCTCACTGTTGGAAATTTCCTCCTTAGTGGTTAAGTGGATCTGGCTTCCCCTTTGACTTTTGCTGGTCAGAAGGTCGCAAAAGGGGTCACGTGACAACCCCCCCCCGGGGACACTGCAACCGTCATAAATACGAGTCAGCGGCCAAGCGTCTGAATGTTGATCACGTGACCACGGAAAGGCTGCAATGCTCGTAAGTGAGAAAAAGGGTCCTAAATCACTTTTTTCAGGTTGTAAGTCGAGGACCACCAGTTTGGTCAATAAATGAATAAATAAATCAGCCTCTCCTTAGCATGCTGGGTGCCAGCTTATCCCAAGCTGAAATTGCACAACCACACCTGTAGAGGAAAAAGGGGGCTGATGGGGACACTCCGTGCCCGGGGCCCTTTCCTTAGAAAACGGGAGAATTTTGGGCAAGATCTGGGTGTTATTTTTTTATTCTTCTTCACTGGAAGAAGAGAGAGAGAGAGAGAGAGAAGTGGAGAAGGAAGGAGAGCAGGTAGCCACCCAATGCAATATTTCTTGTTCCTTGCATAATAGCCGGCTTTTTTTAAAGGTTATTTAAAAACTGGCGCAGCAAGATTTCGGTCCCAAGAGATCAATCTTAGATCAGGATTTCAAGTTTGCACCCGGTGGGCCGGAGGGTTAGCCCCTGCGTGTGCACACGCGCAACGTTCTCATGTGGGCTGGCTCCCACACACACGTGTCCTGATTTTATCATGCGTTTGTTTGCATGCCGCCTAGAGCTCAAGGCGGCGAACACTCTCCTCCTCCTGTTTTCCTCACAACGACGACCCTGTGAGGTGGGCTGGGCTGAGAGAGAGGGACTGGCCCAAAGACACCCAGCTGGCTTTCATGGCTAAGGCGGGACTAGAACTCACCGTCTCCTGGGGATTGGCTCAAAGTCACTCAGCCGGCTTTCATGGCTAAGGTGGGACTAGAACTCCCTGTCTCCTGGTGATTGGCAGAAAGTCACCCAGTCAGCTTTTGTATCTAAGGCGGGACTAGAACTCACTGTCTCCTGGTGATTGGCCCAGAGTCACCCAGCTGGCTTTCATGCCTAAGGCGGGACTAGAACTCACCGTCTTCTGGTGATTGGCCCAGAGTCACCCAGCTGGCTTTCGTGCCTAAGGCGGGACTAGAACTCACCGTCCCCTGGTGATTGGCCCAGAGTCACCCAGCCGGCTTTCGTGCCTAAGGCGGGACTAGAACTCACCGTCCCCTGGTGATTGGCCCAGAGTCACCCAGCTGGCTTTCGTGCCTAAGGCGGGACTAGAACTCACCGTCCCCTGGTGATTGGCCCAGAGTCACCCAGCTGGCTTTCGTGCCTAAGGCGGGACTAGAACTCACCATCCCCTGGTGATTGGCCCAAAGTCACGGAGCTAGCTGTCGCGCCTAAGGCAGAACTAGAACTCCCGGCTTCCCCGTTTCCAGCTGTTCAAGGAGAGAAGCAACCTAGAAATAAGGAGAAACTTCCTGACAGTTAGAACAATTAACCAGTGGAACAACCTGCCTCCAGAAGCGGTGAATGCTCCAACATGGGAAGTTTTTAAGAAGAGACTGGACAGCCATTTGTCTGAAATGATATAGGATTTCCTGCCTGAGCAGGGGGTTGGACTAGAAGACCTCCAAGGTCCCTTCCAACTCTGTTATTCTGTTAAACTAAGCAAGGAATAGCAACAAATAACTCTTGCAGCTGTCTTGGCAAATACCACACATCAGAGTACGCCATACAATTATGAGCTTACCCCCAAATCTGCAAAACACCATTACTGGGTGGCTCCACGAAAGCCCCAGATTAAGGCAAAATCTTTTTGTGGTGAAGCATTGAAATCATTCCATTTTTCACTAGCCTGGGCTTCTGAAGGAACATGTGTGGTATGGAATCCACTTCCAGCCTGGCAGAAAAGTGAGTGTTCCAGAAACCGAGTGGCCAACCCCGTGGGTGGATAAACACGTTGCGTTTGTTGGTGAGCAGCCATGGGTAATTCGGAAGAATTGCTTTTGATGGGCAAAAGTATTTCTTGCACACAAAGGCAGGGCAAAGGCATTCAGGGAGAGGAGAGGAGGGGAGGGGAGGGGAGAGGGAGGGAAGGAAGGAAGGAAGGAAGGAAGGAAGGAAGGAAGGAAGGAAGGAAGGTCGAAAAAGAAATGAGAGGAAGGAATGAACAAAGGAAGAAAGAAAAAATGAGGAAGCAACGAAGGAAGGAGACAGAAGGAGATGAAGAAAAAAGGAGAAGGAGATGAGAAGAGGAAGGAGGAGTATGAGAGGAATAAAGGAGGGAAGGAAGAAAGAAGGAAGGAAGGAATGAGAGGAAGGAAGGAATGAACGAAGGAAAAAAGAAATGAGAGGAAGGAAGGAATGAAGAAAGGAAGGAAGGAGACAGGAGGAGATGAGAAGAGGAAGCAGGAGTGGGAGAGGAATAAGGGAGGGAAGGAAGGAAGGAGAGGAAGAAAGGAATGAATGAAGGAAGGAATGATCGAAGGAAAAAAGAAATGAGAGGAAGGAAGGAAGGAAGGAGGTGAATAAAGGAGACAGGAGGAGATGAGGAAGGAGGAGTGGGAGAGCAATAAGGGAAGGAAGAAGGAAGGAAGGAAGAAAGGAAGAAAGAAAGGAAAGAAAGAAAAAGAAAAAGAAAGAAAAAGAAAAAGAAAAAGAAAGAAATGAAAGGAAGGAAGGAAGGAAGGAGAGGAGAGGAGGAGATGAGGAAGCAGGAGTGGGAGAGGAATAAGGGAGGGAAGGAAGGAAGGAGAGGAAGAAAGGAATGAATGAAGGAAGGAATGATCGAAGGAAAAAAGAAATGAGAGGAAGGAAGGAGATGAATAAAGGAGACAGGAGGAGATGAGAAGAGGAAGGAGGAGTGGGAGAGCAATAAGGGAAGGAAGGAAGGAAGGAGAGGAAGGTCGGAAGAAAGGAAGGAAAACATGAGAGGAAGGAAGGAAGGAAGAAAGGAAAGAAAAAGAAAGAAAGAAATGAGAGGAAGGAAGGAAATAGAAATGAGAAGAGAACTAGGAAGGAAACGGGAACGAGACGTGAATCGCCCGTTCTTATCGAACTAAATTCCTTTCCAGGCTGAACAGCTTCCTTCTCTGCCCCAGTTTATCACCTTTCACAAGGTCTCTCCAGCTGCCAGATGTGCTGACCGCCTCCAATGTGGCCTTGGCTGAGAGATACCCACTTATCCGGCCGTGAGCCAAGGCAGCAGCGTTGGTGATAAAACAGTCGCACATCTTCGAAGCCATTTGCTGAATTCCCTGGCAACCTTCATGAAAAGCAGCACCGAAGCACCCAAGCGGACTCAGAGATGGGATCGTTTCCTGTCCGTGGTGAAGGCTGAGTTCAGAAATGCATCAGAACCGCAAGGTCCCTCCAGAACAATCCAATTTCTTGTCCTTTTTATGGATCTTGCTTATTTGGTTTTCTGAGGTTCATTAGTTTCTTTTTACAAAGCCCCTGAGGGCAGGGCAAGAAGCAACAATGGATGGGAACTCGTCAAGGAGAGAAGCAACCTGGAACTAAGGAGAAACATCCTGACAGTGAGGACAATTAACCAGTGGAACTGCTTGCCACCAGAAGCTGTGAATGCTCCAACACTGGAAGTTTTTAAGAAGAGATTGGACAGCCACTTGTCTGAAATGGTATAAAGGGTCTCCTGCCTGAGCAGGGGGTTGGACTAGATGACCTCCAAGGTCCCTTCCAACTCTGTTATTCTATCCTGTTGTGGTTCTTTGAGCTCACACCATAGGTGTGTCTTGAAAAGACTTCACCTTCCTTTCTGACTGCCTGCCCTTGGGGATGCCTCTCATGCGCCAGCAATTCCCAGAATTCCTTAGTGTGTTTCAACTCTGACAACTTTAAGAGGGGTGCCTTTAACTCCAAGAGTTCCTTACTCGGTGTCTTTCAATCTTGGCAACGCTAAGAGGGGTGGACTTTGGATCCCAGAATTCCCTAGTTATTGTCTCTCAATCTTGACACCATGAAGACAGGTGACTTCAACTCCCAGAATTCCCGAGTCAGTGTCTCTCAACCTTGACAAGTTGAAGATAGGTGGACTTCAACTCCCAGAATTCCTGAGTCAGTGTCTCTCATCCTTGACAACTTTAAGTCAGGTGGACTTCAACTCCCAGAATTCCTCAGTAAGTGTCTCTCATCCTTGACTTCAAGACAGGTGGACTTCAACTCCCAGAGTTCCTCAATCAGTCTCTCTCATCCTTGAAAACTTCAAGACAAGTGGACTTCAACTCCCAGAATTCCCGAGTCAGTGTCTCTCAACCTTGACAACTTCAAGTCAGGTGGACTTCAACTCCCAGAATTCCCAAGTCAGTGTCTCTCAACCTTGACAACTTCAAGACAGGTGGACTTCAACTCCCAGAGTTGGCTGGCTGGGGAATTCTGGGAGTTGAAGTCCACCTGTCTTGAAGTTGCCAAGGAGGTTGAGAAACACTACTCCAGAGTGTTGAACCAAGTCAGCTGCTGGGATTTATGCTTTAGCTTAAAAAGCTGTTGCTAAACCATAGTTTAGCATGATACGCATCATGTTTATTAAGATGGTAACCATTTCACAAGAGTGAAGGCTTCTAAGCCGGCTTAATTTCACTTCTGTGACCATCTTCTTGACAGCTCTCTTCACCTTCCCCGGCTAAATGGTGGTGACAACCCAAAACATCTGGGAGACACCTGAGTGTAGAAGGTGGCATTGTGCTGTTGTGAGATCTGCTTTTTGCTTGTACAATACAGGTGGTCCTCTAGTTACAACAGTTTGTTTAATGACCGTTCGAAGTTACCATGGCACTGAAAAAAGAGATTTAGGATTATTTATCACACTTAGGACCTTTGTGACATCCCCACGTGATCAAAATTTAGACGCTTGGCAACTGATTCATATTTATGATGGTCCCTGTGCCCCGGGATCCAAGGTTCGGCGCCCTTGTTATAAACCATGATTTCATCTTGGAGACGATTTGATCTTTGCTGAAATCTACCAGAGACAATTTTAACCTTTCATCCTCTTTTATTTCTCTCATTTCCACCATCAGCAAATACCAAGAGGACCGGAAAACCTGAAGAGGGATAATTTCGGGGTCATAAAAGCTGAAATGTTCTTCTGTTGCATATGGATTAAAGGCATAAGGGTTAACATTTTTAAGTATTCGTAAGCTTTTATATCCCAGGTTTATTTCCCCAGGAAAAAAAAATAGTCAGCCTAAACGTGTGGGTGGGAAGTTTAAATGCTGGACAGCTTAAATGCAACTTGCAAAGAGTGAGCTGGAAATTGGAGCAGAGCACGTGGTAGTTGCAAAGCGGATTAGGTCCTTCAGAGAACAATTCAAGTTCTCAAGAATCCAGCGTCTCTGCAGAAGAAATTAACTGGAGCAAAAGCAGGCCCCAATAAGCCCCATCTGTAAGTGCAGATAGTCCTCAGCTTACGACAGGTCATTTAGTGACCGTTGAAAGTTACAACGGCACTGGAAAAAAAAAGTGACATGGTATGAAAAGGGAGTTATGACCGTTTTTCACACTGGCAACCGTTGCAGCATCCCCATGGCTGCGTGATCAAAATCCAGGCGATAGGTGACAGACTCTAATTTATGACGGTTGCAGGGAGTCATCCGATCCCGTTCCGACATGCAAACTTAGTGGGGCAATCCAGATCCGCTGAACAGCCATCTCACGAAGGCAATGTTTCGCTTAACAAGCGTGGCAAGAAAGGTCGTAAAATGGGGCAAAACTCACTGAACAACCGTCTCACGTAGCGACAGAAATTTCAGATTCCATCATGGTCATAACTTGAGGACTCCCTGACATTTCTTCAACCTTTTGTCTCCACGGAATACAGCTATCCCTCCACTTACAACCACAACAGAGCAGAACATTTCCAGGCTAAGCCAGAAAGTTGTTAAGTGAGTTTTGCCCCATTTTACGACCTTTTCTTGCCATGTCTGTTAGGTGAATCACTGCATTTGTTAAGTTAGTAACAGGGGTTGTTAACTGAAGCTGGCTTCCCCATTGACTTTGCTTGCCCAAAGGTTGCAAAAGGAGACCATTCAAAGGTATAAAGGCGTTAAAAAAAGATGACTTACGACCATTTTTCATACTTATGACCGTTGCAGCATCTCCATGGTCACGTAATCAAAATCCGGACACTTGGTAACTGACACGTATTTATGACGGTTGCAGCGTCTCCCGGGGTCATGTGACCCCCTTTTGCAACTTTCTGACAAGTAGTAGTAAGCTTAGTAATGGAAATGTTGGTCTGAATTGTGTTATTAAGTCACGGACCACCTATATCCCGATGGCTGTTATACTGAAAAGTTTTTTAAAAAATTAAGGTGTGGGGAAGAGGGAGAAAAGAGAAAAAAAATAACAAAGCTACAGCTTAATCAGTGGAGCAATTAAGCAGGGATTTTCCTGGGCTTCCGATTAAGACTTTAACTGCTATTTACAGTTTCTTTGCAGTTAGCAGAAAAGCACCTAGTTTTTTATTATTATTATTGTGCAGGAAATTGGGTGGTCTCAGATGATCAGACTCACCTTTGTATAATCAGGAAAAGCCCCGGCAATTTTCTTAGCAATGAAAAAGGGGAAATTTTTCCCAATTTTTTTTTCTTTTTTCTTTTAGTCTTAAGGGTTCTCTTTTTCACCTGCGCATGGCTAATTGCACGTGCTAGATGAGGCCTTTTTCCCATACTATTATTGTGGTTGTGATGGTCCTTCCTCTTTCACTTCTCTTAAACTGGGTTTCAATTAATAGCAACTTTCAGTTGCTCAGTTCCTGCTTGCTGAATAAATGTGCCTGAAAGAGTTTTAAAGGCCTGAGCCTGCTTAAGGAAGCCTAGGCCCGTGTTTCTCCACCTTGCCCACTGTAAGATGGACTTCAACTCCCAGAATTCCCCAGCCAGCTGTGCTGTAATTACATGAACGCTGACAAAAGCCAAGATTGTTTCACCCTGCATTCACACCACCCTGATGAAGACTTTTCCTTCAACAATTTTTCATATGGTTCAGTCCAAGCCGGGAATAAACAACATGGCGACTGCTTTAGAAAGAAGGTTGCAATTTATTGAAGAAGAGAAGCAGACAGAAAGATGGATCTCCTCTTCAATAAACTTTCTAAAGCAGTCGCCATCTTGTTTATTCCCAGCTTGGACTGAACCATGTTGAAGACTTTTCCTTCAACAACCCGTTTATCCTAAGGAATTAATTTCTGGGGTTCCTCCAAGATGTCCTCAGTCAGAAACATATCAACTAGGCTGAGTTTGTTTTTGCACCACATGCTGAACAAGGAAAAAAAAATAATAATAATACTCGCCAAAAGCCCACTGAGCATGTGATACGAATGCAGGGACTGAGTTTATGATTGACCTGGTTATACGTGCTGTCTGAACCCAAACAGAGATATGCAATATTTGGATCCGAGGCACCTTTGTCCATTTTTTTAATCCTAATATTGCACACCTCTCTGGCCGGCACGTATACATCCATTTTCTCGTAAACAGCAGGCGCCAGAACTGTTTGTGACCCACAGGGTTTCTGAGTAAATTTTCAATGGAAGGGCTGGGTCCAAATATTTGGTTGCTTAGTGCAAACAAAGATTGGAAAAGCAAGCCCTGATGTGTAACCTTGTGGCGCCTTAATTGCGAGACCTTCGCGAGTCACCTTGCCAAGAGTTTGTTTGAAAGTGTGTTTGTGTGTGTTTTCCTCCCCCCCAAAGCTGTTTCTCCTTGACCCTGTAAAGAGGGGGGAATGATGTTCTGTTTCTCTGATAATTGGGCCTTCAGGTTTTTGTGTGTTTAGAATAGGGGTATCCACCTTTGGCAATTTTAAGATGTTGTGGACTTCAACTCCCAGAATTCCCCAGCCAGCTTTGCTGGCTGGGGAATTCTGGGAGTTGGAGTCCACACATCTTATAATTGACAGAAACTTTGTTGCACTTCCCATGGGGTTCCATCTGGCTGGGAATTTTCCAACTTCTAATTTAATTGAGATTAAAAAGAAGGCAGCCATTAGAGACATCATGGATCTTTTGCAATCGGGAATGTTTAATCAATGGCTCTTTAATTAATTGGCAGCTGATTCCTCTGTTTGTGTGTCCCTCCCAGCTTTTAATTAATTAGTTACTTTGTGCTGCTGCACGTTTGGTTTTTGCAACTGGTGAGGCATTTCATGTCTGCTTCTATAAAAACCCTTTTTTTTCAGACTAAAAAAAATGGTGTATCGACATATTGAATGATCTCCCTCCCGCCTGGGAGTATTTCCCGCCTTTTTGCTTTGCTCCGCCCACTTCCCCAACCGTCAAAGGCCTCCTCCCGCCCTCTTCCGCCTCCTGATTGGCCGACTGGAATGCCAAACGAGACGAAGCCGTCCTTTTTCGTGAAGGAAGCCTTCTTGGGCCTGAGGTGATTTCTATCCCGCGTTTCTCGCCTCATCTGGTTCCCTCCCATCTCAGACACGCAGGAACCGTGACCCACGGGTGCCCATGTATCATTCTGACGTTATATTGCTGAACGTGAGGTTTAGATCTAATCTTCCCTCGTAGTACCCGCTCCCATCGCCCACCCGTCAGCGAGACCGATAGGCCGGCAGGCTGCCAATCCTAATAGTCCCGCCCCTCGGGGGGTCTGGAGAAGAGGGCGCGGAGGCGCGAGCGGCGAAATGAGACGCCCTAATTAACCCCTCAAGGTGACCGATTGGCCGGCTGGATGCCAATCCTAGCAGTCCCGCCTTCCGCGTGGAAGCTGCGGGCGGGTGAGGGGGGTTGGAGAAGGGGGCGCGGAGGCTGCCGCCAACCAGCGACAGGCGTTTGGCGCGAGCGGCAAAGGCGGCGCTCTGATTGGCCGGCGCTATCGCTTATATGTACGCGCCGCGTCGAGGTTCGCGTGCAGTGGAGGGAGCACAGTGGAGGGAGTTCTTCTCGCTGCTACGGGTGAGGTTACGCAAGGGCGGGGCCTGCGGGTTAGGGCGGGGCCTGCTGGTGTCACGTAGGCCGCCGAGGGAGCGCGTTGTCCTTCGCGGGGAAGAACCGGCCGGGGAAGGTGAAACACCGCGCGCTGAGGAGGAGGAGGGGGGGGAAAGGCTTTTTGGCATGCGTGCACGTCTGAATGCAAGCATGCCTGCATTGCATGTCCCCTTTTTTGCTGCAAGGCGTGTAAAGGACCAGCCTGGATAGGGGGAGCGAAGGAAGCAAAGCAGCTGCAAAGCCCTGGAGCGGCCTTGCCCCATGTGTTCCTGGGGAGGCCATTTTGGACGCCGGGAGGGGGGGGTCGTCTCTTCAAGAAGAGCTGCTACCCCAAGACTGGCCAGAAAGGAGACAGGCCTGTCGTGGAGCGCTTGGCTGGCCGCCACGTGCCTTGGAGAGCACGTGGCCCAGCTGCGTCCTCACCTTGGAGGAGGGTGAGCTCGGGGGCACTCGGTTGCCGTTCCTCTCCCTTGCACGAGCGAGACCTCCCCCCCAGGAAGCACCTAAATATATATGACAAGCGCCTAATTTATATTATAGGCTCAATTTATATGCTGTGCAACGTGTCTCTGGGCGGCTTGCAGTGGGCATAAAGCAACCTTGGCAATCTTTGAAGCCCTGGGGACTCCAACTCCCAGAATCCCCCAGGCTGGGGGGATTCTAGGAGTTGGAGTCCCCCAGGTTTTGAAAGTTGCCAAAATTGGACGCCCTTGGCATAAAGCATTAATATAACGGTGTAGAAGTGCCCAGAATGCTGCTTTGTGCCACCTAACCCTAGGGAAAAAACACTTTTTGGAGCTATATCCTGGGTTGATTAAAACTTGGGTTGGATTCAGGCGTGTTGTGGGAACCTGCCTTTGCTTTCCTTGCTGTGACATTGAGGCTCAAGCTCCTTCCTGAGCCACATGGTTGCTCCAGTGGCTTGTGGTGCTTTTAAAAGTTAAATTTCCTCTCCTGCCATAGTGGCTCATAGCTTGCGGTGACCTCTGATGGATGATACAGAAATTAGACTCCCAATTTCTTGACAGCCTGTCTCTGGAGACCCGAGTGAGTGGCTCGCTTTTAAACTTAGCTGGGGGTTGGGATGCTTGCTGGTGCTGGCTAGGTGGAGTTAAAATCCTGGAATTGCTTTTAATGGCTTAGAGGAGAGAAAGAAGCCTTTAGCTGTTAATTAGCACTAGGCTTTGGCGTTTGCTGCAACTTAATTGCAGTCATAGCTTATGGTTTTGCTGAATAGATTAACATTGTTGGGTTTTCCAGCCGTGGTTTATATACTTGAAAAGAGTTTGAGAGCCACTTTCATTGTTCCCTCAGGCCAGGAACCAGGAAACTCTGAGTTCTAATGCTGCCTTAGGCATGAAAGCTGGTTAAGTGACTTTGGGGCCAGTCCCTTGGTCTCAACCTCTAACCTACCTTGCTGGCTTGTTGTGGGAAAAATGGGAGGGAGGCGCATTAGATACGTTTTCAACCTTGAGTTATTTATATAAATAATGAAGGGGATGAAAAACTAAACCCCATCAAGTTAATTATAAAATGAACTAATTTATGTCAAGTTTACATTACATTATAAAAAAACTAATTTCAAAAAATGACAAAAGTCCAGTTGCCTCTTGAAAAAGCATCTTTGGGATAATTTTAAAAATCTAACTACATCTTTGGTATTCTGTGCCCCCCCCCCCGTCTTTTTAATGTTAGAATGTTTTTAAAGATCAGTTTGTTTCTAATCAGAATGAAGGACTTTTGTCTTGGTTTATAATATTTTAGGAACTGTTTCTTGCTATGTGCCTATGTATATTTCCTTGTAAAAGAAAACAATTTAAGATTTTTTTTAAAGCTATGAATGACTCCCCCTGCGGTGTTCTTCCTAAGGGATTTGCTTGAGGGGGGTTTGCCCAAACTCTTAATAATTATGGCTAAAAATATAGCAAACTGTAAATAGCAAATTTTAGTTTTATTCCTTTCCTTATTCTTTCCATCATGTTGCTTGCCTTTTCCAGTGACTGCTTCCTGAGTCAGCACTTGAGTTGTCCACTATAACCTTAATTTTCCTTTTTAATCATTGCTAAGACTAGTTCCACACATGGAAGAAGCTGTTTTTCCTTATATGCACCTGATAACACTTGAATGGAAAATAGAATTCAGTGTCAATTCTGGAGTTGAAGACGGGCGTTGTAGGGCAGACTCTAATTTAATAAACATAACAAATAGATCTGCACATGAGACTTGTTAGTTTACGTCTCCCCTTTAGGAAATTTATCTTTACCTATAAAGATATCTTTACCTGTTACCAACTGGTAACATTACTTTAAAACATGGAGGAAGTAAATTGCTTTAGAACCTATGGAGGAAGTAGCATAAATGCTACATATGTGGTATACACACACACACACATACCCCAGATATGTTTAAAAATGCTATTGAGTATGCTTTCTTGGGTCCTAACACAATAGTAAAGTTTTATCGACAGAATTTTGTGCTTTTTATTTTAACAGTTTTATAAGTATGCCACAAATGCAATCAGATAGACTTTTTTGTATTTTGTTAAACTTGTATTAAAACAAAGGACAATTTGGGCAGGTTAGTACAGTATTAGAAAGCCCTGCATGGGTAAAACGCATTTGCTTTTAAAGATGTGTAAACGATTTTGTTAGACGATATCGTGTTTGAATTTAGAAAATTTGAATAGAGCTCAGCTGAACCTGTTCATCTGCCCTTTCTGTCAGGTTTTTAGACAGCTGCTCTCAAATGTCAGATCATAATTTGGGTGCTTGTATAGAGCAGATAAAGGCATCAATGTGTGTGGGAAAGACCTTTGGTTGGGCTTAAAAGATATTGAAAACTATTTTAATATTTTGAGGTGCGTAGGATTCTCTCTTTCTCCTGTGTTCTTTTTCCTTTCCTGAAATGACTTTATCTACATGCTTACCCAACTGAAGATTAACTTCTAATTGTTGCAACAGTCCTTTAAACTGGATAGATTAAGCCAGCTTCAGTAATTCTTTTACAAATGTGAAGTATTTGAATAAGTGTAGCTGCACATCTTACGATGTTCAAGCGGTAACCATTTCCTTTCTGCATAGGTGACTTGTATAAAAAAAAAAAAACCACAGCCATTATCAAAGATAATTTTTCACAGACTGGTCAGTGATCCACGAACACTTTTTTTTCCTTATTTGTTTAAATGCAAATATAGTTCCTTATTTTCGCTAATAATCGAGGGGAAATAGAAAGAGCCACTTTGCCGCTTCCTCAGAAAGCAGTAATTTTACGTTTCTTTCTTGTTCAGATAATTAAGGAAGACCCCCACAAGCGTGAAGCTTTTTGATGCGTTCCAGTAAGTAAAGATAAATCGGAAGAGCTTATTACAACAAAAGAGTCTCTTCCATTTTTATTTATTCAGCTTTTATGCTGTGAAGTACTAGGCGGCCTCTCTGTTAACATTTGCTTCCTATCTTCTCCCGAAAGGCGGGGTCTGATTTGCCGCTTATCTCCTGCAGAGCAGCCCAAGTTATCCACAAAACATCCAGTTTTCCTTGAAGCGGTTAATCTGTTCTAGCCAGAACATGTGCAGGCACCCAAGAGCACGCCAAGGATTAAGATTTCTATCGTTGCCTTGCAACTTCTTGTTCAACTGCACAAAATACTCTTCATTACGTCGATTCTAAATACGCAACTGCAGTGTTTTCACTTAACAACTGTGGCCAAAGGAAAAGTTACAGAACGGGGCAGAACTCGCTTAAAAATTAGCTTAGCAATAGAAAGGTTGGGCTGGACTGTAGTTATAAAGATTACCTGTATATTGCTGTCTAATGAGCGTTAAGGAAAGGGAAGCAAAGGGACATAAATTGTCGGTGTTTGCCTAAGGCACACTGTGAGATGATATAATTGCAATTTAATAATATAATAAAGTTGGAAGGGACCTTGGTGGTCAGCTAGTCCAACCCCCGCTCAGGCAGGAAACCCTATACCATTTCAGACAAATGGCTGTCCAGTCTCTTCTTAAAAACTTCCAGTGTTGGAGCATTCACCATTCTGGAGGCAGGTTGTTCCACTGGTTAATTGTTCTAACTGTCAGGAAGGTTCTCCTTAGTTCCAGGTTGCTTCTCTCCTTGATGAGTTTCCATCCGTTGCTTCTTGTCCTGCCTTCAGGCGCTTTGGAGAATAGCTTGACTCCCTCTTCTTTGGGGCAGCCCCTGAGATACTGGAAGGCTGCTATCATGTCCCCCCTCGTCCTTCTCTTCATTAAACTAGACATATCCAATTCCAGCAACTGTTCCTTATATGTTTTAGCCTCCAGTCCCCTGATCTTCTTCGTTGCTCTTCTCTGCACTCTTTCCAGAGTGTCAACATCTGTTTTACATCGTGGTGACCAAAACTGGATGCTGTATTCCAGGTGTGGCCTTACCAATGCCTTGTAAATTGGTATTAACACTTCAAAGTGATCCTGATTCTATGGTTTAAATTTAAAAGCAATTTGTGTTCTGAGCCATCCTGATAGTTCTCAGCTGGCTGGATGCCTTGAAATGCTGCGTCTGAGATGGGAAATGGGCGTGCATGTGTGTTTGTTCTCAACTGCTCTGTTTCTAGTGCTAATCCTGCTTTTGTCTAGATCTTTTAATCCCAAGCCTACATTTCTGTTGATTTTTTGATATATTTCCTGTTTAGGACAGTTTGTGGGAAATACGTCTCTGTACGTTTGGACTCACAGCTGCTCGGCTTTCTAAGTTTCTGTACAAATTACAATGGAAAATGCAATTTAGAGCTATTTAATAAATGTAGATTTTTGCTGACGGCCACCTCCACTATAAGGTGGTCCTCAACTTACGACCATAATTGAGCCCAAAGTGCCTGTTAACTGACATGTTTGCTAAGTGAGTTTTTTTCCCCATTTTACAGCCTTTTTTTTGCCACAGTTGTTAACTGAATCACTGCAGTCATTAAGCTAGTACAGGGGTCTTCAAACCTGGCCCTTTTCTGACTTCCGGACTTCAACTCCCAGAATTCCTCAGCCAGCATGGGGGAACTATGGCCCCCTTGATGACTCATGGACTTCAACTCCCAGAATTTCTCAGCCAGCATGGGGGAACTGTGGCCCTTCATGACTTGCGGACTTCAACTCCCAGAATTCCTCATCCAGCATGGGGGAACTATGGCCCCTTCATGACTCGTGGACTTCAACTCCCAGAATTCCTCAGCCAGCATGCCTGATTGTGGAATTCTGGGAGTTGAAGTCCATTAGTCATAAAAGGGCCAAGTTTGAAGACCCCTGAGCTAGTAGAATGGCTGTAAAGTGAATCCAGCTTTCCCCATTGACTTTACTGGTCAGAAGATCACAAAAGGGGAATCACGTGACCCCGGGATACTGCGACCGTCATAAATACGAGTCCGTTGCCAGCCGGCTGAATTTTGATCACGTGACCATGGGGATGTCGCAGCGGTCGTTAAGTATGAAAAACGGTCGTAAGGCACTTTGCACAAGCTTGAAGGGTCACCAAACGTACATTGTAAATTGAGGACTACGTGTGCCTAAGGCACTCGAAGCCTCATGCTTAGACTTCTCAGTCCTTCCAAAAAAAAGCCCCTTTGTTGGCATTCCTGTCCTGGAGTACAAGAACATGTCTGCCCCCTTAAAAGTTTTCATTAATTTCTCTGGGTCGGGTCTTGTGTTCTGCCTCTCACCTCAAGAAGGGTGGTGCTGGCTGCAAGAGCGTTCTGCTTTCTGGCAATTATTGTTAGCAGAATGTCAGTAAGCCTAGCTACGACACTGAACACGATAATTCCAGCTAAGGCCTGGAAACCGCATTATTCATCGATAATGCAGTAACTGCAAAGAGCAGCTGGGTGTGGTTGCCGCATCTCTGTAGAGAATAGATGCCGTGTTCTAATACAATTAAACAAAATAACAGCGTTGGAAGGGACCTTGGAGGTCTTCTAGTCCAGAGGTTCCCAATCCCCGGTCTGTGGACCGGTACAGAGCTGTGGCCTGCCAGTAACCAGTCTGCACAAAAAAGCAAAGCCGCATCCACGAGACGCAGGCAGCACACAAAACCACGCACCCTCCGGGCCATGGAAAAAGCTCTCTCCACGGAACCGGTCCCTGGTGCCCAAAAGGTTGGGAACCTTGTCCAACTCCCCTGCTCAGGCAGGAGACCCTATACCAGGGGTCCCCAACCTTTTGGACACCAGGGACCGGTTCCATGGAGGAATGTTTTTTTCCACGGACCGGACAGTGCGTGGGTTTATGTGCTGCCTGCATCCCGTGGATAGGGCTTAGCTTGTTTGTGTGGACCGGTTGCTGGCATGCCATGGACCGGGCATTGGGGACCCCTACTCTATACCATTCCAGACAAATAGTTGTCCAATCTCTTCTTAAAAACCTCCAGTGATGGAGCACCCACAACTTCTAGAGGCAGGTTGTTCCACTGGTGAATTGTTCTCACTGTCAGGAAATTCCTCCTTAGTTCTAGGTTGCTTCTCTCTTTGATCAGTTTCCATCCGTTGCTTCTTGTCCTGTCTTCTTCAGGTGCTTTGGAGATTAGGTGGACCCCTTCTTTTTTTGTGGCAGCCCCTCAAATATTGTCCTGTCAACTTTAGTCCTTTTCATTAGACACACCCAAATTCCTGCAAACTTGCTTTATATGCCTTCGCCTTCATGTAATCTAGTGTACAAGTTGTGCATCAAACTTTCATTCATTGTAATCTAATGTACACGTATGCAGGCAGTACAGCTTGTACCCTGTTCGCAACCATCACATAAACGCGCATTGTTACACAAATTGTAATAATTTCTAGAAGGCCTGGCAGCTGTACCCATTGTAAATTTGTTTTCATGCCAATGAAACGTTGCTAAGTTAACTGTGTTTTCTGACTTCTAGGTTCCGGTTAAGTAGCTGGAGGAATCTGGAATTATGAATCACGCCAGGAAAACAATATTTAACGTGGTAAGGAGGTTGTATTTATTAGAATGAATATGCCTGAGTAAGATCAGAATGAAACTGTCTGTTGTTAACGCGGTTTAGCCCCATCTGTCCTCTGTTTTAAACCCATTGCTGTAGAGCAGGGGTCTTCAAACTTGGCCCTTTTATGACTTGTGGACTTCAACTCCCAGAATTCCTCAGCCAGCATGGGGAACTATGGCCCCTTCACGATTCATGGACTTCAACTCCCAGAATTCCTCAGCCAGCATGGGGGAACTATGGCTCCTTCATGATTTGCGGACTTCAACTCCCAGAATTCCTGAGCTAGCATGGGGAAACTATGGCCCCTTCATGACTCGCGGACTTCAACTCCCAGAATTCCTCAGCCAGCATGGGGGAACTATGGCCCCTTCATGACTCGCGGACTTCAACTCCCAGAATTCCTCAGCCAGCATGGGGGAACTATGGCCCCTTCATGACTCGCGGACTTCAACTCCCAGAATTCCTCAGCCAGCATGGAGGAACTATGGCCCCCTTTATGACTTGCGGACTTCAACTCCCAGAATTCCTCAGCCAGCATGGGGGAACTATGGCCCCTTCATGACTCGCGGACTTCAACTCCCAGAATTCCTCAGCCAGCATGGGGGAACTATGGCCCCTTCATGACTCGCGGACTTCAACTCCCAGAATTCCTCAGCCAGCATGGGGGAACTATGGCCCCTTCATGACTCGCGGACTTCAACTCCCAGAATTCCTCAGCCAGCATGGGGGAACTATGGCCCCCTCATGACTCGTGGACTTCAACACCCAGAATTCCTGAGCCAGCATGGGGGAAACTATGGCTGAGGAATTCTGGGAGTTGAAGTCCACAAGTCATAAAAGGGCCAAGTTTGAAGACTCCTGCTGTAGACAGTCCTTGGTTAGCCACCACTTGTTCAGTGGCTGTTTAAAGCAGGGGTCCCCAATCCCCGGTCCGTGGACCAGTATCGGGCCGCACAAACAAGCAAAGCCCCATCAGCGGGATGCAGGCAGCATACAAAACCACGCCCCCTCCGGTCCATGGAAAAACCTCTCTTCATATAACCGGTCCCTGGTGCCCGAAAGGTTGGGGGCATCTCTGGTTTAAAGTACAATAGTGGTTATAATTGGTCCTCCAAGTTCTGACCGTCTCAACGTTTCCACATTCACATGATCGCAATCTGGGCACTTGGCAACTGGCTGGCACTTACGACGGTGGTAACGTACATGGTCGTGTGTTTTTAATTGGAAGCCTTCCTTGCTGACCTGCAAGCAAAGTCGGTGGGGAGGCGGCAGGTTGTTGGAGAAGCCCACTCCATGCACTTTTCTCCAGCCCCCCTGCGCCCAAGGAGCTGCCTGCATACCCTCCCCAAACCTCACTGTGCTCATATAATAATAATAATATAATTATAATCATAACAGTAAAGTTGGAAGGACCTTGGAGGTCATCTAGTCCAACCCCCTGCTCAGGCAGGAAACCCTATACCATTTCGGACAAATTGCTGTCCAGTCTCTTCTTAAAACCTTCCAGTGTTGGAGCATTCACCACTTCTGGAGGCAGGTTGTTCCACTGGTTAATTGTTCTGTCAGGAAGTTTCTCCTTAGTTCCAGGTTGCTTCTCTCCTTGATGAGTTTCCACCCGTTGCTTCTTGTCCTGCCTTCAGGCGCTTTGGAGAATAGCTTGGCTCCCTCTTCTTTGGGGCAGCCCCTGAGAGATTGGAAGACTGCTATCATGTCCCCCCTCGTCCTTCATTAAACTAGACATACCCAATTCCAGCCGCCATTCCTTATATGCTTTAGCCTCCAGTCCCCTGATCCTCTTTGTTGCTCTTCTCTGAACTCTTTCCAGAGTCTCAACATCTTTTACATCGTGGGGACCAAAACTGGATGCAGTATTCCCAGTGTGGCCTTACCAAGGCCTTGTAAAGTGGTATTAACTCTTCACGTGCTCTTGATTCTATCCCTCTGTTAATGCAGCCCAGCACTGTGTTGGCCTTTTTGGCAACTGCAGCACAGGGCTGGCTCATATTTAGGTGATTGTCCACTAGGACTCCGAGGTCCCTCTCACAGTTGCTACTATTGAGCAAGGTACCCCCTATACTGTACCTGTGCATTTGGTTTTTCTTGCCTAAATGTAGAACCTTGCTTTTTTCACCATTGAATTTCATTTGGTTAGATAGTGTTATTTAACAAGCTGAGTTGGGAGGGACCTCGGAGGTCTTCTAGTCCAGCTCCCTGCTCGCGCAAGAGACCCTACACCATTTCAAACAGCTTGTGGACCAGTCCCTTCTTAAAAGCCTCCAGTGTTTAGAAGCAGAGGTCCCCAACCTTTTGGGCACCAGGGACCTCTGGTGCCTTGCAGAAAGGTTTTCCCGTGGACCAGAGGGGGGCGTGGTTTGGTGTGCTGCCTGCATCCCGCAGATGGGGCTTTGCTTATTTGTGCGGACGGTTGTTGGCGTGCTGCGGGGGTTGGGGACCCCCTGGTTCAGAGCGGTCACAACATCTGGAGGCAAGTCGTTCCACTGATTGATTGATCTCACTGTCAGAACACCCAGGCACCCTCTCTCATCTGGCATTAGCGCTCCAAACCCGACTGTACTCGGGGTGCCCCTTCTCCGCCCCCTGTGCACCCCCCTGAGCCCTCTCCCACCCAGCAGTAGCCACTTACCTGCCTGCTGGCCTACCCACCCAGTTAACCAGTGTAACAACCTGCCTCCAGAAGTGGTGAATGCTCCAACCCTAGAACTTTTAAAGAAGAGACTGGACAGCCATTTATCTGGAATGCTACAGGGTTTCCTGCCTGAGCAGGGGGTTGGACTAAATGACCTCCAAGGTCCCTTCCGACTCTATTATTCTCCCTCCCTCCAATACTGGAAGTTTTTAAGAAGAGACTGGACAGCCCTTTGTCTGAAATGGTATAGGATTTCCTCCCTGAGCAGGGGGTTGGACTAGATGACCTCCAAGGTCCCTTCCGACTCTGTTATTCTTCCTTCCTTCCTTCCCTCCCCCCCTCCCTCTCTTCCTTCCTTCTCCAATACTGGAAGTTTTTAAGAAGAGACTGGACAGCCCTTTGTCTGAAATGGGATAGGATTTCCTCCCTGAGCAGGGGGTTGGACTAGATGACCTCCAAGGTCCCTTCTGACTCTATCATTCTCCCTCCCTCCCTCTCTTCCTTCCTTCTCCAATACTGGAAGTTTTTAAGAAGAGACTGGACAGCCATTTGTCTGAAATGGTATAGGATTTCCTCCCTGAGCCAAGGGTTAGACTAGATGACCTACAAGGTCCCTTCCAACTTTATTATTATGATTATTACTATTACCTGCAAGGCCTTTTCACTGGCTTCCCCACTGACTTTGGTTGTTGGAAGCCGGCTGGAAGTTACAAGGAGGTGCCTGCTGAATGATCCGCGATGCCCGCTTAACAACAGCAACGACATGGTATTTCACATTTTTGCCTACGGAGGAAATCCCACGCCCACTTGGCTGTTGTAACCCAAGGACCATGTGCAAATCAAGAGGTTCCTTCATTTGCAGGTGGCCCCACTTTGTTTTACCGTTGGCTTCCAATTGCTGGATCTGTATTGGCTAACCGGCAAACTCGGTCTGCCGGTTTTTTAAACTCCCACAGGAAGCTGGCTGAGAGCATGTCAGACCACAGTGTAGTTAGCGAGCCCTTGACAAGCCCTCCAGGCAGCCAAGGGAAGAATGAGGCAATCTCTGACTTTAATGCCAGCTTGATTTCAGGGCTGTTGAAATGTGTGAAGAAAGAATTTCCGCCCCTCTGCCTCCAGCACGAGAGAAAGATAAAATAAGGAGAGACCGTGGTTTGTTCTAGTGGTGAAAGTACCAGGCTAAAAACTAGGAAACACTGAGTTCTGGTCCTTTCGTAGCCATGAAAGCCGGCTAGGTGACTATGGGCCAATCACCAGGAGACAGTGAGTTCTAGTTCCCCCTTAGCCATGAAAGCTGGCTGGGTGACTGTGGGCCAATCACCAGGAGGCGGAGAGTTCTAGTCCCGCCTTAGCCATGAAAGCTGGCTAAGTGACTGTGGGCCAATCACCAGGAGACAGTGAGTTCTAGTCCCACCTTAGCCATGAAAGCTGGCTGGGTTACTGTGGGCCAATCGCCAGGAGACGGGAAGTTCTAGTCCCACCTTAGCCATGAAAGCTGGCTAAGTGACTGTGGGCCAATCGCCAGGAGACGAGGAATCCTAGTCCCACCTTAGCCATGAAAGCTGGCTGGGTGACTTTGGGCCAATCGCCAGGAAATGGGCAGTTCTAGTCCCACCTTAGCCATGAAAGCTGGTTGGTTGACTTTGGGCCAATCACCAGGAGGTGGGGAGTTCTAGTCCCACCTTAGCCATGAAAGCTGGCTAAGTGACTGCGGGCCAATCACCAGGACACAGTGAGTTCTATTCCCACGAAAGCCAGCTGGATGACTTTGGGCTAATCAAGAAACTGAACAAGACCAGAACATCTGGCTTTAAAAAAAACAACAACATACAAATTACACAATTTATGTATACAATTTTAAGATTTAAATCTTGAGGGAAGAGATGATTATTCACCAGCATCCTAAATGCTGAAAGAGGGAGCCAGGTGCACCTCTCTGCCTAGGGAGTGTACGCCCCAGTGTGTCAAACCTCTGACAACGGGGCGCATCTTCAGAAGGGTCTCTCTCGATCTGAACAACCGGGGGGGGGGGAATTTGAGCAACCGTCTTGCTTAGCAGTGCAAATTCTGGATCCCGTTGTTGGCCGTAAGTCAAGGCCTTCCTGCTTAGCTAGGCTGGTGCCCTTTTGTGCAAGGAAGGGCGACCTTTTTCTCATTCTCCTGCCATGGCATCTCCTGTTGTCTAGTTCGGGGCAGAGCCCCTCTCGTACACCCGCTTCAGCCTGGCCCGGCAGCCGGATGGGGACAGCAGCCACGTGGAGATGAAGCTCTCCGCCGAGGAAGAGGAAGGCGGAGAAAACGGCGTGATCGACCACCTCCCCCCTAGGATCGGCAAAGCCCGAAGCCACCGGCACCTGTGCTGCGCCTGCGGAGGGGCGGCCCTGCTCTTCCTGATAGGTGAGGGGGAACAGGGGCAGGGCTGGGGGCTGAGGAACTGTAATGGAGACCACCAAGCTCAGAAAGCAACAAGGAGCCCATAGTCTTCCTTCCCTTCCTCCTCCTCCTAGCACTGATGATGCTATCTAGTTGGGCCATGAAAGGTCTGCAAGAAAGCCAAGCTCAGAGAAAAGCACCAAGGGCCCCCCAGCTACCAATGCACCCCCCCCCCAAGAGCAAATGAACCTTTGTCCATAAAATGCCTTCCTTTTTCATATACAGGTGGTCCTCACTTAACAACCACTTGCTCGGGGACCATTCCAACTTACAATATTCGTCTGAATACTCTGATAACCCCCCCCTCCCCAAGTCCTCCTACTTATAAGGGTGGTAGTTGTGGGATCAGCAACTGGATTGCCCTTACCAGGGTTATAAAGTTTTGCCAGCAGATGATCGTAATTTATGACCTTATTTGTTGTGTCCTGGAGGCTGCAAATGGCAATCCATCGATGTCACACTTAACGATGTTGCGGGGGGGGGGGGTGTCGGTTGGGGGGGTTTTCACGATTCACAGTAATGAGGGCTTTTGGAAGCGCCCCAATTTCCGTGGCTAAATGGCACAGTCATGTGACATTGCACTTAGGGGTGGAAATTCTGGTCCCAGTGAGCTGTCAACGCTGCTTAACACTGGATGTTCTTGCTTTGACAACCTATGGAGATGCAGCCTTTTTCTCTCTTAAGCTTTACTCTTAGAGTTAGATGATACTGGGGAGGGGAGGGGAGAGGAGGAATGGGATGGGAGTTAGTTAGACATAACAATATTGTAATAGGGTGTGAATTCAGGGCTTTTGAAATAAGAGATGGTAAGAAATGGCGGGGTTGGAGTAAAGGAGGGAAAGCCTGCATTTCAAGCTAATTGGGGAATGTGATTTATGACTGTTAATTGGAGGAGGGAATTGTGCGTTGATACTATGTGCTCAGGGGAGGGGAATCCAGTTTTTGGCTTTGACTATGTAGGTGCTATGCCACTCGAAGAAAGATTCTTTAAGGTAAACAATGCCTCGAAGTTCTTTGAAGAGTTTCATCAGTCGGCACCATGACATGAGCCTTGCTAAATGAGCGCTATCTAGTAAACGTTTTAAAATAATAATCGTGGAGTCCTCAATAGAATCGAGCTGTTATTAGGTGGGTTGTTGTTACAGAAATGGCTCGTATTTACCGTTTTCATACTAAGGAAAAAAGGTGAGAGTACAATTCTATTAAGTAACTGAACCGCATTGAAAGAAGTTGGAAGTCGCTGCTTTTTATTTCTTTTTTTCCCTTACATTATCCCTTTTCCCCTATTGGCCATTGTCTTTATTTTCATTTGTATTTTGGATTTTAAAAAAAAACCTTTCAACAATGTCTACAGCAGTGGTTCTCAACCTATGGGTCGGGACCCCATTTGGGGTCGAACGACCATTTCACGGGGGTCGCCAAACAACGCAGTCCGCCATTCCCCCCCCCCCCCCTTTTCATTAGCTGTGCTACTCCCTTTTATTCTATTGGCTTTTGAAAGCCAATAGAATAGACTCTCTTTCAAAAGCCAATAGGAATTGTCCAGGCTGTCTCTGCCCTGCTGAGCCCGCCAAAAGTCCCATTCTGCAAATGGTGCTGCACCAGTTGAGTAGTCCTAACTTACGACTGGTTGAGTAGTCCTCGACTTACGACCGGTTGGGGGGTCGCGGCATTAAAAAGGTTGAGAACCACTGATCTAGAGTTTCTCAATCCTGCAGGTCGTCGTTGTCGCAAAGGTGCTTTTTTTTCCCAAAAGGCAATTGGACTTCCTTGGAGTTTTTTTTAATTATTATTATTATTTTCTCTCCTTAAAAATCGTCGGCTTCTTGTCCAAAAAGCTTCTTCGCTTCTAACTTCGGAGGAAGTTTCTTGGATAAGAAGCAAAACGGTTTCTAAGACCAAAGCCAAAGAAATCCAGCTGCCTTTTAGGAAAGGCACCTTTGTGTGGGAATGGCGCTGTTCTTGTCAGCGCTGCGTCTTCCGGCAGGAAATCCTGACGTCTTCCAACTGCTCTCCTTCGGCAGGGTTTTTGTTTGGCTACATAAGTTTCCGTGCCCGGATGCCACAAGTGGCGACGTGTAGCAACGGGGCCGGGTCCTCGAGCGACGGAATCCTCTATTCGTCTGAATACTCTGAAACCAGCAACAACGCCCCATCCGATCCAGTGCTGTACTGGGGTGACTTGAAGAAGTTATTAGCCGGTCGGCTCACCAAGGCAAAATTCCAAGACAAGATCCGGTAAGGATTTCCACAAAGCCCCTCGAAAAGTTCTTCTGATGAAGAAGAAGGTTTCAGGGTGTGGACACCTGTGGGTCTGGCTACGTGGGAGGCAGGAAGGGATCTTGAAGGTCTTGTAGTCCATCCCCCTTGCTCAAGCAGGAAACCCTATAGCATTTCAGACAAATGGCTGTCTCGTTTCTTCTTAAAAGCCTCCGGTGATGGAGCACCCACAACTTCTGAAGTTCAGTGATTCATTGTCCTCCCTGTCAGGAAGTTTCTCCTTAGTTCCAGGTCGCTTCTCTCCTTGATGAGTTTCCATCCGTTGCTTCTTGTCCTGCCTTCAGGCGCTTTGGAGAAGAGCTTGACTCCCTCTTCTTTGGGGCAGCCCCTGAGATACTGGAATGCTATCATGCCATCCCTCGTCCTTCTCTTCGTTAAACTAGACATACCCAGTTCCAGAATGAGACAGGGAAAGATGGCTGCAGCTAGGTAGCAAACCCTATAGCATTTCAGACAAATGGCTGTCCAGTCTCTTCTTAAAAACTTCCAGTGTTGGAGCATTCACCGCTTCTGGAGGCAAGGAGTTCCACTGGTTAACTGTTCTCACTGTCAGGAAGTTTCTCCTTAGTTCCAGGTTGCTTCTCTCCTTGATTAGTTTCCATCTGTTGCTTCTTGTCCTGCCTTCAGGGGTTTTGGAGAACAGCTTGACTCCCTCTTCTTTGGGGCAGCCCCTGAGATACTGGAAGGCTGCTGTCATGTCCCCCCTTGTCCTTCTCTTCCTTAAACTAGACATCCCCAATTCCAGAACGAGATGGGGAAAGATGGCTGCAGCTAAGCCAGGGGTAGGCAACCTTGGCTCTTTTATGACTCATGGACTTCAACTCCCAGAATTCCTGAGCCAGCCATGCTGAGGGGAAAGGGAGAGGTTTCCAAGCTGAGCCATGCTGGCTGAGGAATTCTGGGAGTTGAAGTCCACGAGTCATGAAGGGGCCATAGCTCCCCCATGCTGGCTCAGGAATTCTGGGGGTTGAAGTCCATGAGTCATAAAAGAGCCAAGGTTGCCTACCCATGAGCTAGGCCAGTGTTTCCCAAACTTGACAATTTTAAGGCATGTGGACTTCAACTCCCAGAATTCCACAGCCAGCAATGCTGGCTGTGGAATTCTGGGAGTTGAAGTCCACATGCCTTAAAATTGTCAAGTTTGGGGAACACTGAGCTAGGCTCATTGTAGAGATGATAGCGGTGACCAAAAATGGGTGCAATATTCCAAGCGTGGAATGTTACCAAGGCGTTCTAAAGGGGGTATTAACAGTTTGTGTGAAGATGTGGGTCTGACAGAACTCCTGACTTTCGGTTGATTTGCTTATCTTTCAGGTCGATGTCCTCCGGCAGTCACGAAGCTGGCAGTATACGGGATGAGGTTCTGGCCAATGACATCCACGAACAGTTTGAGTCATACAAGTTGGACAAAGTCTGGGATGATGAGCATTATGTCCGTCTCCAAGCCAGGTAGGGAGGGTTTGATTCAAGATTTCCCGGGGTGGGGGGGGGAGTCTTCCTTTCAACTGAGCACTTAGCAAAGGTTGCCATTTGGATTCCCGATCTAATGAGCAAGTCTGCTGAAAAATAAATCACCTTAGGAAAGAGAGCCAGTTTGGTCTAGAGCAGACATGTCAAACTCGTGACGTCATGTGACGGTTTGACCGTTGCCGGCAATGGGGTGGGCGCGGCTTCCGGATGACACGTCCGGCCCGTGGGCCGGGAGTTTGACACCCCTGGTCTAGAGGTTAAGAGACCAGGCTTGAAAGCAAGAAATTGTGAGTTCAACTACCAATTTAGGCATGACAGCTGGCTGGGTGACTTTGGGCCAATCACCAGGAGACGGGGAGTTCTAGTCCCGCCTTAGGCATGACAGCTGGCTGGGTGACTTTGGGCCAATCACCAGGAGACAGGGAGTTCTACTCCTGCCTTAGGCGTGACAGCCGGCTGGGTGACTTTGGGCCAATCACCAGGAGACGATGAGTTCTAGTCCCGCCTTAGGCATGACAGCTGGCTGGGTGACTTTGGGCCAATCACCAGGAGACGGGGAATTCTAGTCCTGCCTTAGGCATGAAAGCTGGCTGGGTGACTTTGGGCCAATCACCTGGAGACGGTGAGTTCTAGTCCCGCCTTAGGCATGAAAGCTGGCTGGGTGACTTTGGGCCACTCACCAGGAGACGGGGAATTCTAGTCCTGCCTTAGGCATGATAGCTGGCTGGGTGACTTTGGGCCAATCACCAGGAGACGGGGAATTCTAGTCCCGCCTTAGGCATGAAAGGCGATTGGGTGACTTTGGGCCAATCACCAGGAGACGAGGAGTTCTAGTCCCGCCTTAGGCATGACAGCTGGCTGGGTGATTTTGGGCCAATCACCAGGAGACAGGGAGTTCCAATCCCGCCTTAGGCGTGAAAGCCAGCCAAATGACTTTGGGGCAGTTTGTGTCTCAGCCCAACCCACCTCACAGGGTGGTGGTCATGGAGGAAATAGGAGGAGGAAGTTAGGTTGGATATGTTTGCTTCCTTGAGTGATTTGTAAAAAGTATTAAAGGCAGGAGAATAAATAAAGGGGCACGTGCTTCCTCTGCGTTCCTGTTTAGGGGTGCACCTGTCTTCTTCGGCAGCGGAGGAAATTGCATGGTGTCTGGAGAATTACTGGGAGCTGGTCCAGGTGTCACAGTTACATGATCACAATTGCTGACATTCTTGCCAGCTTCCCATAGTCAAAGTCATTGCGGAAGTTGGCACGGGTGGTCTTCACTTAGTGACCCACATGGTCCTTGCTTAATGACTGTAGTTGGGATTGGTGTCGGCAAGCAAATCCGGTCATCCGGCATTGCTCTTTACGACCAGGTTTGCTACAGTGAGGGTATTTCTAATTTCTAATATTTTTTTCTGTTTGCATAGCTTTTTAATCGGTAGAAGCCACCCAGAGTTAATGTACCGTACTTTCCGGTGTATGACGACTTTCGCAAGCGTTAAAATCGGCGCCGAAGTCGGGGGTCGTCTTATACGCCAAGTCGTCTTATACGCCGGAAATAATGGTAGTTTTTGGCATATAAGACGACTTTCTAGGCATGCGACTCGGCGCTGAAGACGGGGGTCGTCTTGTACGCCGGGTCGCCTTATATGGTGGAATATACAGTATTTTACATAGCCTCGTCGATTGAAATAAATATTTTAAAATGCAATATTTTGAAGCCACGTTACTGTTTTTTGTTGTTGTTTGTTTGTTTGTTTAGTTCTTCAAACGTCGTTTCTTTGGACGATGCTAGAAACACAATCCTGGACGCCTCCAGTGCTTTTGTAGCCTACAGTAAAAACGGGGAGGTTTCGGTAAGTCTCTCCTACGAGGCTCGGCATTTTTCCCAGCTTGGTACCGTCAAAGAAGATGAGAAAAAGTTTCACACGTGTGCACACCGGCCAGCCATTTGCTGCAGCCGGCTGGCCAAGAGCCCACGGCCCGATCCCGGACTGCGGACCATAGTTTGGGGAGGGGGGGATCCCTGTCTTAGAATGCTTGACGGTGCTCTGTTGGCTAACCAAGCTTCTTCTCCGTTCTAGGGCAAGCCGGTTTTTGCCAATTATGGCCTTAAGGAAGATTTCAAAGCCCTCCTAGACAAAGGTATCGTCGTGAATGGCATGGTGGTCGTTGTGAGAGCCGGCCGCATCACTTTTGCCGAGAAGGTAAAAATGGTTTACCAAGTTTAGAAACAATCGACCTCCTTCACAGAGTGATTCTGGGCGGTGTACAGATAAGACCTAAAAACCGTGTACTTAAAACACAAAGTGGATTAAAGCATGGATGAAATGTTTTAAATGTCCTGGTTCCGACAGATGAAACTCTTCAAAAGAACTTTGAGGCATTGTTTACCTTAAAGAATCTTTTATTTGGGTAGCATAATATCGGCACTTACATAATGGAAGCCAAAAACTGAATTCCCCTCCCCTGGGCACATAGTATCCAAAGCACAATTCCCTCCTCCAATTAACCGTCATAAATCACATTCCCCAATTAGCTTGAAGTGCAGCTTGGCCAATTCCTTATCAGCTCTGGTTACAATAACCTTGATTCTCACACTAGGTTTAGTGTTGTTATGTCTTCTGGTTACGATAACCTTGATTCTCTCGCTAGGTTTAGTGTTGTTATGTCTAGCTGGACTCTCTCATTCACACACACCCCTTTCCCAGCATCATCTAACTCTAAAAGCGAAAGATAAAAAGATGGCTACATTTCCATCTGTCGTCAGTGCAAGGACATCCAATGTTAGCAGCGTTGACGTTAAAATTCAGAATTAAAAGGCGGGGGAGTCTTCTTCAAGGCTGCCTGCACCTAGGAGGGCCTAAGTGAGTCGCCAGAGTTGGTACGCTATGAACAGCGGAAAACGTGACACTCTTTCTCCAAAACATGAACAGAGTGTAAAAGTTAAGAAAAAAACAGCTGAATAGCAAATTGGGTGACGTTTCCAATAGTTGGGATTCTCCGTTGTCCAATCAGGTTACCTTAAAAATGATGTGAAGGAGAAAAATTCTAGAAGACACATTTTGTGAGGCTCACTATGCCTTTCTCTTGGTTAACAATACATCCTATTGTCAACGACCCACGAAATTTTTAAAAAAAAACGGGGGGAGGAAAAACCCCTGAATTAAATAAACGCCATAATATAAGAGCTAGCAAAATAAATGGCAGAATATAATAGTCCTTCATTAATACAGGACTCAGGGGTCCCATGCTTGATTGTTTCCTTGCCTGTGTTTCATTACTGTGTGCCACCGCTTGACTGCTTTTCCACCTCCTAGTAAAAACACCTCCTATCTCTTCTGCTTATTTGAAGGATTATTCACAAGAAAGATACATTTTGGTTTGGAGAAAATGGATAGATTATATTCAGAATAAATATGGGACTAAAAAGTTCCATTTATTTTATGAATAAATTTTAGAATATTATTGTTGTTATTATTATTAATAGTTTAGTATAGTGGAAATTGTATGATATTGTATTGTTTATAAATTGGGATTTTAATTTGTTTATATGATTAAGCTTATTCTCAAATTGTTTACTTTGTGGTAAAAGAGAGTTAAAGCACATTGTATTTGTTTATCCATATAGTTGGTTAATGTTAGTTAGATTATGATTGTTATATTTACTACCCTGTATTCAGCTCTGGGAAGGGGGGTGGGTGGGTTTGGGGTATATTTTGTAATTTTTTGTAAAACTTTTCAATAAAAACAAACAAACACCTATCTCCTTTTAGGTTGCCAACGCCGAGGCACGGGGTGCCGTAGGCGTGTTAATCTACCCGGATCCTTTGGACTACAAGAACCTCGGAGAAACGGTGGCCCTGTTTGGACATGTGAGTTTTGAACCCTTCTCTTGTCAGTCAACTTTTCTAAAGCATCCTTAAAAGCAGGGTTCTTCAACCTTGGCCACTTTTAAGAGCTGTGGACTTCAACTCCCAGAATTCCCTAGCCAGCCATGAGTAAAGCGGGGGGGGGGGGAAGGGGGAAAGGGGGGTTTGCACTTTCTGCTTGAGGGCTCAGTTTCTTGGTGGCTCCCCTGTTATCTGGCCAGCAGCTGCCTATCTATCGGGCTGTTCCAGCTGCTTCTTGTCCCTGCTGGTTGGTTGGTTGGTTTGTTTGTTTAGAGCAGTGTTTCTCAATCTTGGCAGCTTGAAGAGGGGGGGGGGACTTCATCTCCCAGAATTCCCCAGCCAGCATGGCCGCCCACTCCCTTTCAATGATTCTAGCTGGCTTACACAAACTGATGATGTTATGCGTTCAGCCTTCCTTCCTTCCTTCCTTCCTTCCTTCCTTGCCCCTCCCTCCCTCCCTCCCTTCCTTCCTTCCTTCCTTCCTCCCTTCCTTCCTTCCTTGCCCCTCCCTCCCTCCCTTCCTTCCTTCTCTTTACCTTCCTTCCTTTGTTCTTTTCTTCCTTCCCTTTACCTTCCTTCCTTGCCCCTCCCTCCCTTCCTCCCTTCCTTCCTTCCTTCTCTTTACCTTCCTTCCTTTGTTCTTTTCTTCTTTCCCTTTACCTTCCTTCCTTGCCCCTCCCTCCCTCCCTCCCTTCCTCCCTTCCTTCCTTCCTTCTCTTTACCTTCCTTCCTTTGTTCTTTTCTTCCTTCCTTCCCTTTACCTTCCTTCCTTGTCCCTCCCTCCCTCCCTTCCTTCCTTCCTTCATTCCTTCCTTCCTTTCTTGCTCTTTCCTTCCTTCCTTCCTTCTCTTTACCTTCCTTCCTTTGTTCTTTTCTTCTTTCCCTTTACCTTCCTTCCTTGCCCCTCCCTCCCTCCCTTCCTTCCTTCCTTCTCTTTACCTTCCTTCCTTTGTTCTTTTCTTCCTTCCTTCCCTTTACCTTCCTTCCTTGTCCCTCCCTCCCTCCCTTCCTTCCTTCCTTCATTCCTTCCTTCCTTTCTTGCTCTTTCCTTCCTTCCTTCCTTCTCTTTACCTTCCTTCCTTTGTTCTTTTCTTCTTTCCCTTTACCTTCCTTCCTTGCCCCTCCCTTCCTCCCTTCCTTCCTTCCTTCTCTTTACCTTCCTTCCTTTGTTCTTTTCTTCCTTCCTTCCCTTTACCTTCCTTCCTTGTCCCTCCCTCCCTCCCTTCCTTCCTTCCTTCATTCCTTCCTTCCTTTCTTGCTCTTTCCTTCCTTCCTTCCTTCTCTTTACCTTCCTTCCTTTGTTCTTTTCTTCTTTCCCTTTACCTTCCTTCCTTGCCCCTCCCTTCCTCCCTTCCTTCCTTCCTTCTCTTTACCTTCCTTCCTTTGTTCTTTTCTTCCTTCCTTCCCTTTACCTTCCTTCCTTGTCCCTTCCTCCCTCCCTTCCTTCCTTCCTTCATTCCTTCCTTCCTTTCTTGCTCTTTCCTTCCTTCCTTCCTTCTCTTTACCTTCCTTCCTTGCTCCTCCCTCCCTTTTTTCCTTCTGTTTACCTACCTACCTTCCTTCCTTCCCTTTACCTTCCTTCCTTGCCCCTCCCTCCCTTCCTTCTTTCCTACCTTCCTTCCTTTCTTGCTCTTTCCTTCCTTCCTTCTCTTTACCTTCCTTCCTTGCCCCTCCCTCCCTTTTTTTCCTTCTCTTTACCTTCCTTCCTTCCCATTACCTTCCTTCCTTGCCCCTCCCTCCCTTCCTTCCTTCCTTCTTTCCTTCTCTTTACCTTTCTTCTCTTTTCCTTCCTCCCTCCCTCCCCTGGAGCACACCCACACTGTCAGATGTTGATGATGGTGATGTTATCTCTTCAGTCATATCAAGCTCTGGGTGATTCTCTGGCCCAGCTGCTCTCTCCACCTCTTTGAATCTTGCACTCCTTCTTTGCGTGGTTCGATGCTCCGGTGGGTGTCAACTTGGATAGTATCCAGCCCCTGTTGTTCTTTGGTGGCCTGGATGCCTTTTACCGCTCACTCTTCCAAACATAATTGCTTTCTCCAGCGAAAGCAATTATCTCCCCCCCCCCCATGACACAGCCAAAATAAGGGAGTTTTGCCTCCCAGCGACACATCTAGTGTAATGCACTCCAGAGACTTGCTTGTTGGTCACTTTCAGTGTCCAAGCACCACAAAAAATTTTTTAAAAACCCCAATATACAAAGAGTCAAAACAATAACTCCACCCCACGCCAAGGTTGTCTTAGAATTAGCATTTCTGCCTGCTTCCCCCCCCCCTTTTCCGCCCTCCTGTTTGGGAATCGCATCCTTCAAAGTGGAAGTCTCAGGGCTGTGATGGTCTTAATATAACAAAAGTCTTTTTTTGGCTCAAGAAGGAGGGAGGGAAGCCGTGCAGACAGTCCTTGACTTAGGACCATGACTGACCCCAGGTTTCTGCTGCTAAGTGAGACAGTTGTTAACGTGAGTTTTGCCCCATTGGATGATCTTCCTTGCCACACTGCAGTTAAGTTAGTAACACAAGGTTCTTCAGCAAAATCTGCTTTTCCCCATTGACTTGTCAGAAGGTTTCAAAAGACGATCAAGTGACCCCAGGAATGTGCTAAATACAGTAGTGGCCAAAATTGTGGAAACCTTTTGGGAAAAGTGTATTTTTCAGGTCTGGTGGCTAATAACACCGCCTTTTTTTTTTTTGCGAGCAGTACCATAAAATTCTATTTCAGTGGAAAGATAATTTAATCAGGAACGTAATGCATCAAAGCTTGTTCAATTCTCTGTACTGTAAGTTATGGCCAAATAACCAGAAAAAGGAAGCACAACTTGCTTAGGTTGATCTCAGGTAGCTTTCCTTCATCTGATTGTAGCCAATGAGCACGAGTGTTTAGAGAGCCAATCAAGTGTCATCTTGTTTTGGCCATGAGCCAATCAGATCACAGTAGGATCTGGTTATGGATGTCATGTATTGAAGCTGAGAGGAGGACATTGATCAGTGTGTTAACGTGATCGCTATCAAGCTGGTTGTCAACGCTGCAAATGTTGTATATTCTTGCTTTTGACAATATGCAAAATTGTCTGGTAAATATGGGGTTAATAAAGAGCAGGTGTGGGGGGTAAAGCCAGGGAAAGAAAGAGGAAGAAAACATTTGACCTTCACACTAATTGGATAATGTGAGATAGGAGGGCTAATTTAGGGAGGAAACATGCTGATAATTTAACTCGTGTTTCTCAACCTTGACCATTTTAAGGCATGTGGACTTCAACTCCCAGAATTCCACAGCCAGCATTGCTGGCTGTGGAATTCTGGGAGTTGAAGTCCACATGCCTTAAAATGGTCAAGGTTGAGAAACACTGAGTTAACTGCTCAGAGGAAGAGAACTTAGATCCTAGCATCCCTCCCTTGTGCCTGTGCAGACATTTTGTAACAATAAAAGACTTTTAGGAAAATAAATGCCTGGCAGTTCTTTGAAATGTTTCATTAGCCGGAACCATAACACTGATTGGGGTTTTTTTGTTGTTGTTGTTCTTTCATTCAGTGAGCTTGTAAAACATCATAAAATTAAAGTCATGGAGAAAAGAGCTGACTGGTTGCCCAGAAAGTGATGTAAAATAGCATTATTAAGTGAAGAAGGCTGCAGTTATAAAGAAATTGGAAGAAAAATGGGTGGAAAGGTAACCAACCAGAGGTGGCGTTTCTACTGTATGCTTTTCCCAAAAGCTTTCCACAGTTTTGGCCACTACTGTATGAGTCAGCTGCCAAGTGTCTGAATTTTGATCATATAAGCGTGGGGGTGTCGCAACGGCCGTAAGTGTGAAAAAATCGTGTCCCTTTTTCCAGTGCCTCTGTAATTTTGAACGGTCAGTAAACAAATCCTCTAGGCCAGAACTGAGCAAAGGAGACTTTAGAGACGGTGGTGTAAGCTCCATGAAGGACGTGGAAGGAAACTCCCAATTTATCTCTTCTCCTTTTTTGGTAATTCCCGGGATTTCTTGTCTTTCAGGCTCACCTGGGTACCGGGGACCCATACACCCCTGGATTTCCTTCCTTCAACCATACTCAGTTCCCCCCCGTTCAGTCTTCGGCTCTGCCCGGCATCCCCGTCGCGAGTATTTCACGCTCAGGTGCACAAAAATTAATCAGGTAACTGGCCACCAGTTGGCAAACCTCTTATAAGTAGATTTGGGTGTCGCTGGCACCACGCTCCGTTGTTTCAGCCGTTGCCTCTTCCTCTCTGCACGAGAACCAGAAAATTCAGGTCAGGAAGAAATTCCATCTGTTGGCAACAAAATCATTTCTGTTTTCCAGAAGGCCAAAAAAAAAAAAAAGATTAAAAATGTAATGTAAATGAATGTAAATCACACAGCAGTTAAAAAACTTAGGACAGGGGTCTTCAAACTTGGCCCTTTTATGACTTGTGGACTTCAGCTCCCAGAATTTCTCAGCCAGCATGGAGGAACTATGGCCCCTTCATGACTTGTAGACTTCAACTCCCAGAATTCCTCAGCCAGCGTGGGGGAACTATGGCCCATTCATGACTCACGGACTTCAACCCCCAGAATTCCTCAGCCAGCGTGGGGGAACTACGGCCTCTATGACTTCTGGACTTCAATTCCCAGAATTCCTCAGCCAGCATGGAGAAACTATGGCCCCTTCAGGACTTGCAGACTTCAACTCCCAGAATTCCTCAGCCAGCATGCCTGGCTGAGGAATTCTGGGAGTTGACGTCCACCAGTCATAAAAGGGCCAAGTTTGAAGACCCCTGACCTAGGACCACAATTCAGCTCAAACTTTCTGTTGCTGAGTAGAGAGAGACATTAAGTGAATTTTGCCCCATTTTTATGATTTTTCTCACCACCATTGTTAAGCAAATCTCCGCAGTTGTGAAGTTAGTAAGTAACCCAGTTGTTAAGTGAATCTGGCTCTCCCCCCCCCCCGACTTTGCTTGTCAAAAGGTTGCAAAAAGGGGATCGTGTGACACCCCCCCCTCCGGGGGACACTGCCACCATCTTAAATACGGGTCAATTTCCAGGCGTCTGAATTTTGATCACGTCACCCTGAGGACACTGTGAATGGTCGTCAGCATGAAAAATGCTCCTATGTCACTTTTCCCAACCCCTGAATGGTCACTAAATGAATGGTTACACCTGCATCCTGTTCCTCGAAATAAGAAATAGGAGCTTGGTGGTTTTGAAGACGCCTGAAGGTGTCGCAGGATGTTGTCGAGTAATGAGTTCCCGTTCTGCTTTCAGCGTCCTGGATGGGTCGGACTGTCCAACCCCATGGCAAAACACAATCTTTCGCAAGTGTGCAACCTCTCCGTCGGGAACGAACGTGCGCCTCAGAATCAACAACCTCCTGGTTGAGAAAAAAATCCTGAACATTTTTGGCGTCATTAAAGGTTTTGTGGAACCAGGTAAGCTTCGTGATGTTTGAAAGAAGGTTGAATTTGAACTCTGCATCCTGAGCATGTTATCCGGTCCTTTGTGGGGTTTTTTAAGTAAAGATTTTATTAATTTTCTGTTACATACATATATTAATTTTTCAACCAACGTGCTGTTTGGGTTTAAAAACATTTAATACATATTCAGTTCCTAATCCTTCATTCTTTCCTCTAGCCATTGATAAAATAAATTCCCAAGTTTGGTAATATTCTGTTCCTTCTTTATCTTTCAGTCTCATAGTTAATCTGTCCATCTCTGCGCATTCCAATATTTTTCTGATCAATTCTTCCTCCGGTGGTAATCCTTCATTTTTTTCCAGTATTGCGCAAAGATGATTCTTGGTGCTGTTGTGACGCATAAAATCAAATATAGGCTTGGTTTGTTAATCTTTTCTGGCATTGTACCTAATAAGAAAAGTTCAGGTTTAAAATCAACATGTTCTCCCAACATTTTTTCTAACCAAGCACGTATCTTTTTCCAGCGAACCTTGGCTTTGCCACATGTCCAGCAAACATGACCATAAGTGCCCGAGTTCTACTTACATTTCCAGCATCTTTCTGACATATTTTTAAACCAGTGGTTCTCAACCTGTGGGTCGGGACCCCATTTGGGGTCAAACGACCATTTCACGGGGTCACCAAACAACGCTGTCCGCCATTTTTTCCCCCTTTTCCTTAGCTGTGCTACTCCCTTTTATTCTATTGGCTTTTGAAAGCCAATAGAATAGACTCTCTTGAATAGAGTCTAATTCTATTGGCTTTCCAAAGCCAATAGGAATTGTCCAGGCTGTCTCTGCCCTGCTGAGCCCGCCAAAAGTCCCATTCTGCCAACGGTGCTGCACCAGTTGAGTAGTCCTCGACTTACGACCAGTTGGGGGTCGCGGCATTAAAAAGGTTGAGAACCACTGTTTTAAACATTTTTGCTAACCTTGCTGGTGGTGGCAAGTGCCCTCTGTAAAAAATAATTTTTCTTTATACGATGTTGACGTCATCAATTTATAATTTCTCTCCCATAACGTTTGCGACTTTTCTAGTTCTGTGTTGTAACCAAAGTTTTTCGCCCATCTTGTCATTGTTTCTGTAACTCGTTCGCTTTCCATTGCCAGAATCAACCAAAAAAAATTATACATTTTCTTAATTAATTTCTCATCTGAAGTTAACAAGATCTTATCTATCCAGTCCTTTGAGGGGGTCACTGAAGCCACAGGGCAGGAAGACCCCCCCCCAAAATCAAAGCATCCCCCCAAATTGGCTGTTCAGCCTCTCCAGGAACATCACAGGCAGTCCTCAATTTACGACCACCCTGAAGCCCCAGATTTCTGTCGCTAAGCAAGGCACTTAAGGGCCTTTGCCCCATTTTACAACCTCCCTCGCTTCGATTGTTAAGTGAGCCGCCGAAGGCCAGCGAAATCCTGCGGTCGTTCAGTGAATCCAGTTTACCCATTGACTTTGCTGGTCAAAAAAGTGTCTCGCTTAACGATGGAAATTTTGGCCTCCGTTGTGGGTCGTAAGTCGAGGACTACCTGTCAGTGACCGGAGTCAGGCCGTATCCTGGGCCCAGTATCCCTTTCAGAGCTTTCCACTGCCCTATTGACCCTCATCCTGTCCCTTTCTGGCCGTCCCAGCCCTCCCTGCCTCATTGCCCATTTTGGGCGTCGGTTAAAGCCGCTTTCTCCTGCAGATCGCTATGTCGTGATCGGAGCTCAGCGCGATGCCTGGAAAACCGGAACGGTGAAAGCCGCAGTCGGGACGGCCCTGTTGCTGGAGCTGGCCCACACCCTCTCCGAGATGGTCAAAACCGGTGAGGCTTTGGAGGGAAATGGACCAAGGGTGGGCGGGGGGGGGAGAAAAAGTCTGTGGTTGTTTGGGCATGATGGAACCGAATAGAATCGCTGATTTCTCTCTCTCTTTCTCCTCCTTTCTCTCTTTCCGCTCTCTCCTCTCTTTCCTTCTTTCTTCTCTCCATTTCCTTCTCTCTCCCTCTTTCCTCTCTCTCTTTCCTTCTCTCTCCTCTCTTTCTTTCTCTCTCTCCTCTCCCTTACCTTCTCTCTCTCTTTCCTTCTCCTCTCCTCTCTCTCTCTCCCTTCTCTTTCTCTCTCTTTCCTTCTCTCCCTCTCTCTCCTCCCTTTCCTCTTCTCTCTCTCTCTCTCCTCCTTTCTCTCTTTCCGCTCTCTCCTCTCTTTCCTTCTTTCTTCTCTCCATTTCCTCTCTCCCTCTCCTCTCTCTCTTTCCTTCTCTCCTCTTTCCTTCTCTCTCCTCTCCTCTCCCTTACCTTCTCTCTCTCTTTCCTTCTCCTCTCCTCTCTCTCTCTCCCTTCTTTCTCTCTCTTTCCTTCTCTCCCTCTCTCTCCTCCCTTTCCTCTTCTCTCTCTCTCCTCCTTTCTTTCCGCTCTCCTCTCTTTCTTTCCTTCTCTCTTCTCCCTTTCCTTCTCTCTCTCTTTCCTTCTCTCTTCCTCTTTCCTCTGTCCCTCTCCTCTCTCTTTCTTTCTCTTTCTCTCGCCTTCTCTCTTTCCTTCTCCTCTCCTTACCTTCTCTCTCTCTCTTCTCTCCTCTCTCTCTCCCTTCTCTTTCTCTCTTTCCTTCTCCCCCTCTCTCTCCTCCCTTTCCTCTTCTCTCTCTCTCTCTCCTCCTTTCTCTCTTTCCGCTCTCCTCTTTCTTTCCTTCTCTCCCTTTCCTTCTCTCTCTCTCTTTCTTTCTCTCTCCTTTCTTTCCTTCTCTCTCTCCTCTCCCTTACCTTCTCTCTCTTCTCTCTCTCTCTCTCCTCCTTTCTCTCTTTCCACTCTCCTCTCTTTCTTTCCTTCTCTCTTCTCTCCCTTTCCTTCTCTCTCTCTTTCCTTCTCTCGCCTTCTCTCTTTCCTTCTCCTCTCCCTTACCTTCTCTCTCTCTCTTCTCTCCTCTCTCTCTCCCTTCTCTTTCTCTCCTTCCTTCTCTCCCTCTCTCTCCTCCCTTTCCTCTTCTCTCTCTCTCTCTCTCTCCTCCTTTCTCTCTTTCCGCTCTCCTCTTTCTTTCCTTCTCTCCCTTTCCTTCTCTCTCTCTCTTTCCTTCTCTCTTCCTCTTTCCTCTCTCCCTCTCCTCTCTCTCTCTTTCTTTCTCTCTCCTTTCTTTCCTTCTCTCTCTCCTCTCCCTTACCTTCTCTCTCTTCTCTCCTCTCTCTCTCTCCCTTCTCTTTCTCTCTCTTTCCTTCTCTCCCTCTCTCTCCTCCCTTTCCTCTTCTCTCTCTCCTCCTTTCTCTCTTTCCTTCTCTCTTCTCTCCCTTTCCTTCTCTCTCCCTCCTTCCTTCTCTCTCCTCTCTCCTCTCTTTCCTTCTCTCTCTCCTCTCTCTTTCCTTCTCTCTCTTCTCTCCTCTCTCTCCCTTCTCTTTCGCTCTCTTTCCTTCTCTCCCTCTCCTCCCTTTCCTCTTCTCTCTCTCTCTCTCTCGCTCGCTCGCTTTTCAGATGGCTACAAACCTCACAGGAGCATCATCTTTGCCAGCTGGAGCGCCGGCGAATTTGGAGCTGTCGGTGCCACAGAGTGGCTGGAGGTAAGAGCTGGATTTAAAAAAAAAAAAAAAAAAAATAGAAACCCTTCCGTGCTACAGAGCTGCTTTTTGTGAGGTTTTTGCCCTCGCCAAAGTCAGGACATGCTTCCAGTTAGAAGGATTAGACCAGGGGGTAGGCCCCCTGGGCTCTTTTATGACTGGTGGACTTCAACTCCCAGAATTCCTGAGCCAGCCTGGCTCAGCTTAGAAACCTCTCTCTTTCCCCTCAGCATGGCTGGCTCAGGAATTCTGGGAGTCGGAGTCCACAAGTCATAAAAGAGCCCAGGTTGCCTATCTCTGGATTAGACAGTGACATCCCTGGATGCCCAGTTGGGGGGGGGGGCTCCTTTCCTGTCCCCCATAGGAGCTGGGGTAAAGGACGGGAGCTCAGCCCTGCCCCATGGCAGCGCTGGGGTTTGGAACGCAGCTCTTGCCCAGCTGTTTCAACCACTCCAGCCACCGTCCTCCTTTCCTGTGAGAGGAGCGGCTGTATAAACTGGGTCGATAAATAAAGGAATCTTAGCTTGTCGAAAGAGTTTGCAAACCGCACTTTTTTCTTTTCTCTCCACACCCTCTCAGGGCTATGCCGCGTCGCTGCACCTGAAGGCGTTTGCTTACATCAATCTGGACGCAGCCGTGTCAGGTACGTGTCTGGGCTAGTCGGTAAAGGTTTGAATTGGGAGTGAGCCAAGGTGCCAGCAACGTCTCGGCTCTTCCAGTCGGCTTTGAAATCGGGCGGTCTTTGTCGTATTGCCGTCTCGGTAGCTCAGAGGCTCCGGAGCTGAAGCCTCTCTTTCCATCCCGCAGGGTCCAGGGCGTTCCGCTTCTCTTCCAGCCCCTTGTTGAAAAAGCTCCTGGAGGAAGCCGTCACAGAGGTGAGTAGGGCTGGCCTTCTTGGAGCTCTTCTGGGGAAATAATGGTAAGTGAGCCAGGCAGCTGTGGGTGCCTCTCGTTGCCCTGCAGGAACGAAAGGAAGATCTGCTGATCCCTTGGTCTGTATTGGATTGGCTCATTTTTATCCTGCCTTTACTGATTTTATTGTAAAAAAGTTCAAGGCAGCGAATATGTCTAATCCTCCTTCCTGTTTTACCGTAACAGTCTTGTCGAGTGGGTGGGTGGGCCTGAGAGAGAGGGACTGGCCTAAGGTCACCCAGCCGGCTTTTTTACCTAACGTGGGACTAGAACTCACCGTCTCCCGGTGGTTGGCCCCAAGTCACCCAGTTGGCTTTTTTACCTAACGTGGGACTAGAACTCACCTTCTCTTGATGATTGGCCCAAAGTCACCCAGTTGGCTTTTATACCTAACATGGGACTAGAACTCACCGTCTCCCGGTGATTGGCCCCAAGTCACCCAGTTGGCTTTTTTACCTAACGTGGGACTAGAACTCACCGTCTCCTGATGATTGGCCTAAAGTCACCCAGTTGGCTTTTTTAACCTAACGTGGGACTAGAACTCACCGTCTCCTGATGATTGGCCTAAAGTCACCCAGTTGGCTTTTATACCTAACGTGGGACTAGAACTCACCGTCTCCTGGTGATTGGCCCAAAGTCACCCAGTTGGCTTTCATGCCTAAGGAGGGACTAGAACTCAATCATCTCCTGGTGATTGGCAAACAGGCACTCAGCAAACCTTTGAGCCTGAGGCGGGTCTAAAATTCCCTGTCTCCTGGTGATTGGTCTATATTCAGCCAGCTGGCTTTCAGGCCTAAGGCAGGACTAGAACTCACAAGTCTCCTGGTTTCTAGCCTGGTGTCTTCAATAGTAGACCAGACTGGTTCTTGTAATGGGTGGGTGAGTGGGATGGATGGATGGATAATTAGATAGATAATTAGAGATAGATGGTAAATAGAAATGGATAGATAGACAGATAGGGATGGATAGATAGGTAGATAGATAGACAGACAGATATGGATGGATGGGTGGGTGGGTGAATGGATAGATAGGTAGATAGACAGGGATGGATGGATGGATAGATAGATAGATAATAGATAATTAGATAGATCATTAGATAAATGATATAGACATAAATGGTAGATAGGGATGGATGGATGGATGGATGGATGGATGGATGGATAGATAGATAGATAGGGATATAGAGATAGATAGAGATAGATAGATAGATAGATAGATAGATAGATAGATAGATAGATAGATAGACAGATGATAGATAATTAGATAGATCATTAGATAAATGATATAGACATAAATGGTAGAGATGATAGATATGGATGGATGGATGGATAGATAGATAGGGATATAGAGATAGATAGATAGATAGATAGATAGATAGATAGATAGATAGATAGATAGATAGATAATAGGTACATACATAGATACAAAGAGATGGATAGATATAGATAATTAGATAAATGATAGACAGATATAGACATGGTAGATAGGGATGGATAGATGATAGATAAATAGATAGATAGATAGATAGATAGATAGATAGATAGATAGATGATAGATAGATAGATGATAGATAGAGATAGAGATAGAGATAGATGATAGAGAGATAGAGAGATAGATATAGATGATAGAGAGATAGATAGATATAGATGATAGATAGATAGAGATAGATAGATAGATGATAGAGATGATAGAGAGATAGATAGATATAGATGATAGATATTACACACAGAGAGACTTCACCTTCCCTAAGCTGTGCTGTTGAACACCTATTGCTTTCTGATTTAAGATCTGCAGCAGCAGCAGAAATTTTCAGGCAAGGGAGCCGGATTTGAAATTGAGCCACAGACCTTTAAGTCTTCAGGGAAAGAGAGGGGGCTGTGGATTATCCCTGTTATGGAAAAAGTCTGATGCGGTTCTCTTTCTGTCTCTCCCCCCCCCCTTTTTTTTTTTTTTTTAGGCCACCTTTTTGCCGCTCAATCTCCGTGCCGGTTTTGCAGGCCAAGAGTAAGTAAAGCTTTGTCTCTCCCCGATCTCCTTGCGGCCCTGTTAGGACTCCTGCCTTGCCGTTCACCGTTCCAAGAAGCAGCTAAAAACTGTCATTGATAGTCAGATTTTATAAAATCTAAGTATTTCTTCCCCCCCCCTCATGCACACACAAAAGAAGTCTCCGAGCTTTCTGGCCTTGCCTGCTACATTTGCGAGACTTCGCCATCGCCCCATCTCCTGTGTCATCCCCTCTGTCCAAACGCAAGGCGCACATCCTAAAGGTGCGTCTCCCTTAAACCAGAGTCTGTGCTGAGCTTCTCCTAGCTACTACTCAACATTCAGACCGCTTTGAAAATAAATATCAATGCTGCTGCCCTCCCGTGGCTAGATCACCTAGAGCAGTGGTGCCGAACCTATGGCACGGGTGCCAGAGGCGGCACTCAGAGCCCTCTCTGGGGGCACGCATGCCGTCGCCCCAATCCTAGGCCTTTAGCTGGGTTTTATAAAACCTTTTTGCTTTAGGCCTCCGCTGCCATGTGCAAAAAACAAAAAAAAAGTCAATTTCAACTTCTCGCGGGAAAAAAAAGTTCTTGCAAAGTTGGAATTGATTGATTGAACTTTTTAGTCCCACCCAGTCTGCTGTTATTACTGCAGCCATGCCCACCCAATGGGCCACGCCCACCCGGCACTCAACGGTGCATAAGTGGGTTTTGGGTTACAGTTTGGGCACTCGGTCTCTAAAAGGTTCGCCATCACTGACCTAGAGACTGGTATTTGAACGCTGATCTTCTTCACATTTATCTTTTATTGGCTTCTACTAATCTAGATTAAATGGTAATCTATCTTGCTGGTCCACGTGTGACATGCCATGCGCTAAATAAATGAATAACATTTAAACTTGGCAGGTTGCAGGAGAGCTGCTTCTATAGCCTCTTCCCACGTGAAGTGGCCTCCGTTACAAGGCCTACTCTGCAGGGAAAGCCTTTTCAGGTGAAAAATAAGCACCCTGCCCCACACGTCACAGCAAGTCTTAATTCTGCTGTGCCTTTTTTGTCCGAAAAGTGAATTTGAAGGAGTATCGAAGCAGAAACCGAGCATGTTTTCCTTCTCCGTATAAATAAATAATATGGAGAAAACTTAGTTTTGTGCAATCCTGGCCCTAAGCTTGTTTTCAGATTGCTAGGATGTGCTGGAATGCAGCATAGATCAGTGGTTCTCAACCTTTTTAATGCCGCCACCCCCAACCGGTCGTAAGTCGAGGACTACTCAACCGGTCGTAAGTCGACGATTACTCAACTGGTGCAGCACCGTTTGCAGAATGGGGCTTTTGGCGGGCTCAGCAGGGCAGAGACAGCCTGGACAATTCCTATTGGCTTTGGAAAGCCAATAGAATTAGACTCTATTCAAGAGAGTCTCTTCTATTGGCTTTCAAAAGCCAATAGAATAAAAGGGAGTAGCACAGCTAAGAAAAAGGGGGGAAAAATGGCGGACTGCGTTGTTTGGCGACCCCCGTGAAATAGTCGTTCGACCCCAAATGGAATCCCGACCCACAGGTTGAGAACCACTGGCATAGATACTCAAAAACTTCAATCTAAAACTTCTTCACCCAGCCCCACAAAACCACGATATTGTTGCTTCCTTGTAACTTGGTTATTGGTATATATTGGTGGAGTTCTGATGCCGTAGTTTACTGATTAGATTTCTCCCCCCCCCCGCCGCCACGTTTATTACTTTATAAGTTACTCAAGACTGAGAGCAGACATCGTGCTCATTCCTCCTATTTTCCCCACAACGACCCTGTGAGGTGGGTTGGGCTGAGAGAGGGATTGGTCACCCAGACATCTTTCATACCTAAGGAGGAACTAGAACTCACCACCTCCTGGTGATTGGCCTTAAGTCACTTAATGGCTTTCATGCCTAAGGTGGGACTAGAACTCACCGTCTCCTGGTGATTGGCCCAAAGACACTCAGTTTCCTTTCATGCCTAAGGCGGGACTAGAACTCACCATCTCCTGGTGATTGGCCCAAAGTCACCCAGCTGGCTTTCATGCCTAAGGCGGGACTAGAACTCACCATCTCCTGGTGATTGGCCCAAAGTCACCCAGCCAGCTTTCGTGCCTAAGGCGGGACTAGAACTCACCCCCTCCTGGTGATTGGCCCAAAGTCACTCAGCCGGCTTTCATGCCTAAGGCGGGACTAGAATTCACTGTCTCCTGGTGATTGGCCCAAAGTCACCCAGCTGGCTTGCATCCCTAAGGCAGGACTAGAATTCACCGCCTCCTGGTGATTGGCCCAAAGTCACTCCGCTGGCTTTTCTGTCTAAAGCAGGTCTAGAGTTCTCTGTTTCCTGGTTTCTAGCTGAATGCTTTCACCATTAGGCCATCCTGGTTCTCTGAAAAGTTATAAGGCCGTGGCTGAAAAGTATTTCTCTTTCTCCCTCCCTGCTCTTTCTTCTCTCCCCCCCCCCCCCAAATCCAGAGTTCCATTTCGGGTAGATGACGCAGCCAGAGCATTCATCGCATGTTCAGGGATCCCAGCCATCTCCTTCAGCATCAACAACGTGAGTTCTGAACTTGCCCTTCAGCTGCAGTAGCTTTCCCACTGCCTCTGTTAACGTTGGGAGTGTGCAAACTGCCTTCAGAACTTGGTGTGTGTGTGTATGTGTCTTGCTGGGTCAGTGTGTTGGGCTTCAGAGCATTTGCTCTCTGCCCATCAAGCAAGCGCTTTGATGAAGAGTTTAAGGCCGGGGTGTCCAAACGTGGCCACTTTAAGCCTTGTGGACTTGGCTGGCCGAGGAATTCTGGGAGTGGAAGTCCACAAGTCTTTAAGTGGCCACGTTTGAAGACCCCCTAATCTAAGGGGATAGTCAAAGCCAGTGATGACAAACAAAACAAGTGTCAAAAATTTAGAAAAGAGAAACCGTGCTTACACACCGGATGTCCTTGACTAGCAACCATTTGTTTAGTAGCCGTTGGAACGGCATTCGTCTCCCAGCTACCCACGACATGAGTGTTGTCAGAGCATGCACAGTCCTATTGCGCTGAGATAACCCAGTAGTAAATACAGTAAACAGTGGTCTACATTAAATGGTGGTTTATCTTATACTATCTACAATAGCATGCACCAGGAACAATATACATACATGTGTTAATACAGCAGGATCCAACACACAGCAGTTATGCAGCAGGAAACGGAAGAGAGAGCACACACATGCGGAGCTGTCCTTTTTATACAAAGCTCTTAAAGAGACACAGACCCAGCTGGCTCTTAAAGGGACATAGACCCTGCTGAGTCATTCCCAGTCATTATATCATACATCTTACATTAGGCAGTTAGCTTCTAAATCATTACTTTTGATTCTAAGGTTGCCTGGAGGCTCAACCGTCTGTGGTGCTGTATATTGGTACCCTTCTCTGACAGTTTGCAAAAACCCAAACACCCATCCTCCTGAAACAGCTGTTGCATGATGTGAAGGCACATTCTTTGTCTAGTATTGTAAATGAATTTATTTGGAAGCCTACAATCTTTTTCTCTGCTGGGAATCTTTCAGAGGGTGGGACATAATTTTGCCAGAGGTTTTGAACATATTTGTGTTCAACTATGGAAAACATGTTGAGATGGAAAAGATGCTGAGACTCTAGAAAGAGTGCAGAGAAGAGAAGCAAAGAGGATCAGGGGACTGGAGGCTAAAACATAAGGAACGGTTGCTGGAATTGGGTATGTCTAGTTTAACGAAGAGAAGGATGAGGGGGGACATGATAGCAGTCTTCCAGTATCTCAGAGGTTGCCCCAAAGAAGAGGGAGTCAAGCTATTCTCCAAAGTTCCTGAAGGCTAGATAGAAACTAATCAAGGAGAGAAGCAACCTAGAACTAAGGAGGAACTTCCTGACAGTGAGAACAATTAACCAGTGGAACAACCTGCCTCCAGAAGCAGTGAATGCTCCAACTCTGGAAGTTTTTAAGAAGAGACTGGACAGCCATTTGTCCGAAATCGTATAGGGTTTCCTGCCTGAGCAGGGGGTTGGACTAGATGACCTCCAAGGTCCCTTCCAACTTTATTATTATTATTATTATTATTATTATTATTATTATTATTATTATTATTATTATTATTATGGATCATTGCACAGTCAGCCAAATGTTCAGACTGGATTTGGCATTTCTGTCTACCTATCGAGTCCTTACCCAGGACCTGGGATAGGCAGATGTGGATGTTTGATGGTATTACAGATATCGTCGCAGGATGGAAGCAGTTCCTAATGAGGCCGCCTTTTGCAATTGACTAATAGCCCATTTGTCAATGCCAATGGTGTTCAGGTGGTGCTCCAGTTGTTTTGGGATTGCACCCAAGGAGCCTATGACTATTGGTACTACCCTTGCTTGCTTTTGCCCCAGTCTTTCTATTTCTATTTGTAGGTCTTTGTATTTTGTTATCTTCTCCAGTTCTTTCTCGTCTATTCTGCTGTCTCCAGGCACTGCCACGTCCACTATCCAGATTTTTTTGTCATTACTACTACTACTACTACTACTACTACTACTACTACTACTATTATTATATATTATGCTTGCTTCTAAGTACAAACGAAGCAGCTGGAAAACAGGATGCTTCCTTATAAGGCTCAGCTCACAAACTCCTCTATTTTTCTCTCTTCACAATCCGTTGCTACTCGGATTGGAGGGAAACACCAGGGCGCAGAAAAAGACACCACTCTGCGAGGCACGGCTCACTGTTTTTTGTTTGTTTGTTTCTCCTTCGTAGGGCCTGGGCACCTATCCCTACCCCTACTTTGGCACAGCCGAAGACAGTCCAGACAACCTGCTCTCGGCCTTCGGCAACAGCGCCGACCTGATGGAAAACGCCGTCCGCCTGGCTGCCGAAATCGCCGGCCGGTTGGCCCTCCGCTTGACCCACGACCGGGAACTCTATCTGGACTACAAGAGCTACGACAGCTGGCTGCACAATTTTGTGGCCAAACTGCTCCCTTACCAGAAGGAAATGAAGGTAAAGGACGGGAGACGGTCCGTTACAGCAGTTGGTCCCCAACCTCTGGCCTGCGGCCTCTTGGACGGCGGGCCGCAGGAACAGCTGGCCGGTGCCCGTGCACGCTCCCTGCCACTCACGCTGGTGTCCATGGCCCCGGGCACGAATGAGACCGCTAGTGCCACGCCGATGTAGATGGCCCTGTTTGTGTTCGCGCGTGTGCGCGCACCAATTTGGATGCTGCTCTCCTTCCCTCCGGGCCGCGAGCCCGGAACAGTTGGAAACCTCACCGCCAGTGTTTCCCAAACTTGACAATTTTAAGGCATGTGGACTTCAACTCCCAGAATTCCACAGCCAGCGTTGCTGGCTGTGGAATTCTGGGAGTTGAAGTCCACATGCCTTAAAATTGTCAAGTTTGGGAAACACTGCTCTACGCTATAGGAGTGATGCGGGGGGTAGTAGTGGTGGTAGAACAGAAGATACAGCAAGAGGGCAGGACCCCCGTCTCTAGAAAGGTTAAAAAAAAAATGAAGGGGAAGTGTGTTGGACTCTCAACTTCTTTTTTTTTTTTTTTGTAAAATTTTTTATTTTCAATTTTACATTACATTTATAAAGAGTACTTCAGATAAAGAATAAAATAAAAGTTTATACACACAACGTTCGGTATTGCTCACCCATTTCCCCCCAAACCGCATCCACCCTCTAACCTCTTCTCTCACTTCCCTCTTTCCCTCTTTTTCCTCACTCTCCCCTTCTCCTCCACCTTCCTACTTACTTCTCCCCTTCTTCCTATCTTCTCACTCCGGATGCAATACAGGGGAAATGCCCGAGCAATTCCTCTCTCCAAATTAAAACATCAATATTATATACAATAAAACTATTTCTACTTATCTGAGCTATTTAACCTTCTTCAACCCATCCTCCCCCCTGCCCCCCCCCACTTCCCAGAGCCAAGTACAGGGTTATACAAACATATTAAACATAATTATACAATAACCAAAATCATACTAACCCTTAACTCCCTTCAAACTTTAACATCATAATTTTATAAACAATTCCATTACTCATAAAATAAGTGACCCTTTGTAGTTCCATATTTCTTCTGAACACATTCTATCCATCTTCTCCATACAATAACATATCTCTCTTGTGAATGGTCCTTTAAATAAGGTTAAAAAAATAAAGGGGAAGTGTGTTGGACTCTCCGATTCTTAGCCGAGGGAGTCGGCCAATGTCCAAAGAAATTTTCTGTGGTCGTGTGGCAACGCTGGCTCCTCAAACGCACTTCCCTTCCCACCGAAGTGGTACCTATTTATCTACTCGCATTTGCGCGTTTGTCAACTGCCTGGTGGGCAGATGCCGAGGAAAGGAACCGAGAGCTCACCTTGCCGTGCGGTGCTCAGATTTCAAATCCGGCCTGTCAGCTGTTCATTTGGACAACATCTTTTAACTGCTGAGCCATCCCACCTGCCTATAGAAAGAGGGGGGGGGTTATTTGCTGAATTTATATGGCTGAATTTATATCATCGTCCAAGTAACTCTTAGGCAGCTTAGAAGGCTGAAAGCAAGTACAAAGTGTATTAAAATGAAACAGGTTGGATCAGTGAAAAACCAAGATGCATTCTTCTGGAAATGCTCGGGTATCAAAAAAAAAAGAATGTTTATCTCATGTGCTTGGCTGCTCTCTGATCTGGGTGGTTTTCTTGCAGACGTTTCATGACCCAAGTAGGCAACATCATCAGTGCTAGGACGGGGTGTGTGTGTGTTTCATGCTATCTGAATTGGGTGGTGCTCTTGCAGACATTTCATGATCCAAGTAGGGAACAACGTCAGTGCTAGGAGGGGAGGGGTTTTGAAGAGTGGAGGAGGAGGATTGTGGGGTCCTGGGTGCTCTCTGAGCTGGGTGGTTTTCTTGCAGATGTTTCATGACCAAACTAGGGAACATCATCAGTGCTAGAAAGGGGGGGGTTGCCCTGATGATATAACCTAGTTGGGTAATAAAATGTCTGCAGGAAACCACTAAGCCCAAGAAGAGCAGCAAGGAACTCCAAAATACCCTGCGGTCCTGGGTATCTTAGCCAGGAGGGTGAAGGTTCGTTTTCCGAGCTGGAGGGTTGGTTTCTGAACATTTCATTATCAGGCTGGGTAACTGTTGGGGCTACACTAGAAAGGTTGCCAAGTTTACGTTACCAGACATTTGGGCAGGATTGAAAGAGTAGAGTAGAACATAAAAAATGAATAGAATAGAGAATGGAATAGAATATAGACTATGGAATAGAAATAGAATAAGGATAAAAGAGAACAGCAGAATAGAATAGAATAGAACAGAACAGGATAGGATAGAATAGAATAGAATAGAGGAATAGAATAGAATACAAAATGGAATAGAATCGAATATAGAATAGAATTATGAATAGAATAGAATGGAAAATGAATAGACTAGAATATGAAATAGAATAGAATAACCTTGGCTCTTTTATGACTCATGGACTTCAACTCCAGAATTCTGGGAGTTGAAGTTCATGAGTCATAAAAGAGCCGAGGTTGCCTACCCCTGGACTAGACTATGGAATAGAATTAGAATTAGAATTAGAATAGAATAGAATACAAAATGGAATAGAATCGAATATAGAATAGAACTATGAATAGAATAGAATGGAAAATGAATAGACTAGACTAGACTATGGAATGGAATAGAATATAGAATAGAATAGAGAATGAAGAGAAAGGAATAGAATAGAATAGAATAGAATAGAATAGAATAGAATAGAGAATGAAGAGAAAGGAATGGAATAGAATAGAACAGAACAGAAAATAGAATAGAATAGAGCTGGAAGGGACCTTGGAGGTCTTCTAGTCCAGCCCTCTACTCGAGCAGGAGAACGATACCATTCAGACAAGTGACTGTCCAGCCTCTAGCAAGAGTTTGTGTCTGAAATGCCAACAATCCTGGTTTCCCGCCCCATGGTTAATGCCTGACGAAGCCTCAGGTAAATTGCCGTGCAGCTCCGTTGTGTGTCCTGGTTGCTAACCTAGCGGTCCTGTTTGTCTTCTGCTGCAGAAACTGGGTTTGGACATTCAGTGGCTCTTTCAGGCCCGTGGAGATTTTACCCGCGCCACAACTGCTCTGACCCAGGATGTGAAAAACACAGACCTCGACGACCGGGACGCGTCCCGTCTCCTGAATGACCGGCTTATGAAAGTGAGCTTTTTTACAGTTTTTCTTTTTCTCTCTTGCTAACGACGGTTCTGCCTGAACGAGCCGGCTAAGCTTATGCTTTGCTATTGGTGTTGGTTGCCTTAAGTATTCAGAAGAACGGAATAGAGTTGGAAGAGGCCTGGCAATATATATGCATCAAAGAATAATAATGGAGCTGGAAGGGATCTTGGAGGTCTTCTAGTCCAACCCCCGGCTCAGGCAGGAGACCCTATACCATTTCAGACAAGTGGCTGTCCAGTTTCTTCTTAAAAACTTCCAGCGTTGGAGCATTCACCGCTTCTGGAGGGAAGGAGTTCCACTGGTTAATTGTTCTCACTGTCAGGAAGTTTCTCCTTAATTCCAGGTTGCTTCTCTCCTTGATGAGTTTCCATCCGTTGCTTCTTGTCCTGCCTTCAGGGGCTTTGGAGAATAGCTTGACTCCCTCTTCTTTGGGGCAGCCCCTGAGATATTGGAAGGCTGCTGTCATGTCAACTTTAGTCCTTTTCATTAGACGTACCCAGTTCCTCCAAACTTCCTTTATATGCCTTATACATTAAAGAATAATAACGGAGCTGGAAGGGACCTTGGAAGTCTTCTAGTCCAACCCCCTGCTCAAGCAGGAGACCCCATGCCATTTCAGACAAGTGACAGTCCAGTCTCTTCTTAAAAAACCTCCAGTGATAGAGCATCCATAATTTCTGAAGGCAACTTCTGTTGCACTGATTAATTGTTCTCCCTGTCAGGAAATTTCTCCTTAGTTCCAGCTTGCTTCTCTCCTTGATAGATAGATACCACCTGCCAGGGGCCAATGTACCACAGATGGTACCCGTACCACTGGTTGAAAAGCTCTGGTATAGGGTTTCCTGCCTGAGCAGGGGGTTGGACTAGATGACCTCCAAGATCCCTTCTAACTTTTATTATTATTATTATTATGGATCATCGCACAGTCAGCCAGATGTTCAAACTGAATTTGGCATTTTGTCTACCTATCGAGTCCTTCCCAAGGACCTGGGATAGGCAGATGTGGATGTTTGATGGTATTACAGATCTCGTCGCAGGATGGAAGCGGTTCCTAGTAAGGCCGCCTTTTGCAATTGACTAATAGCGAATTTGTCAATGCCAATGGTGTTCGAGTGGTGCTCCAGTTGTTTTGGGATTGCACCCAAGGAGCCTATTACTATTGGTACTACCCTTGCTTGCTTTTGCCACAGTCTTTCTATTTCTATTTGTAGGTCTTTGTATTTTGTTATCTTCTCCAGTTCTTTCTCGTCTATTCTGCTGTCTCCAGGCACTGCCACGTCCACTATCCAGACTTTTTTGTCTTTCTTATCGACAATTGTTAAGTCTGGGGTGTTACGTTGCAGGTGCTCGTCTGTTTGAATTCTGAAGTCCCAGAGCAGTTTAATTTTATCATTTTCTATGACTTTCTCTTTGATCTCACCAGTTTTTGCTTACAGGCAAATGATATTTTTTGCAGATCTTCCAATGCACCATTGTTGCTATTTTGTCATGCCGCTGCTTTTAATCAGTTTGTGCAATCTTCTTGCAACAGCTTACCAAGTGGTCCACTGTTTCTTCAGCTTCTTTGCATAGGCGGCACTTACTGTCTGTTGCTGTCTTCTCAATTTTGACTTTGTATGCATTTGTCCTTAAGGCTTGGTCTTGTGCAGCCAGAATTAGTCCCTCGGTCTCTTTCTTCAATTTTCCTGCTCTTAGCCATTGCCAGGTTTTATTATTATCTGCTTTCCCAGCTATTTTTTTAATGTATTGGCCATGTAGTACTGCTGCTATTACTATTACTATTATTATTATTATTATGTCCCGCCAGTCCTTCTTTTCACTAGACTAGCCAAACCCAAATCCTGCAACCGTCCTCCATATGTTTTGATCTCCAGGGCTTCAATCATCTTAGTTGCTCTTCTCTGCACTTTCCCCAAAGTCTTCTTTGTTGTTTAGAACAGGGGTCCCCAACACCCGCTCCATGGACCGGTATCGGGCTGCGGCATGCCAGCAACCAGTCCACACAAACAAGCAAAGCCCCACCTGTGAGATTCAGGCAGCACACAAAACCACGCACGCGTCAGTCCACGGAAAAACCTCTCCACGGAACCGGTCCCCCGTGCCCCAAAGATTGGGGGAACCTCTGGTTTAGAAGCGTTGCCGGGCTGTGGAATTCTGTCCGTTGAAGCCCAAATACTTGCTTTCCTTTTGCAGGTGGAGTACCAGTTCCTCTCCCCTTACGTCTCCCCCAAGGATTCCCCTTTCCGCCACATCTTCCTGGGCTCCGGGTCCCACACCGTCCAGGCCCTGCTAGAAAACGTCGGCTTCCTCAAGACCAACGCGAGCGCTTTCGACGAAGACCTCTTCCGGAACCAACTTGCCCTCTTGACGTGGACCATCCAGGGAGCAGCGAACGCCCTCTCGGGCGACGTTTGGGACATCGACAACGACTTCTGAAGACCTTGATCCCCCCCTCCCAAAGACTGCCCACCGATCTCTCCCCTCCCTACCCTCTTTCGCCCAACCCGTTGCACCCTTAACACCTCCCCTTTAGCTTTTCGGCAGATTGTTTTAGAGGCCACCCCCCTCCCCAATAAGATAAGATGAGGCGTTCAAAAGCGTCTCCGGAGGAGAGATTTTAAGGCGCAAATCAGCGCCCCTGTCCAGTGTGCAATCCGCCGGATTTCTGGGTGTTGTTGGTTTTTTGTTTTTTTTTTAGAATAAGTGAACCATCCGCGTCGGGCTGGACAGAGGCGCGCGGAAGCCGTCCACGTTCCAGTTGGCGTTCAAACTCCCGTGAAGCAAAAGGCCTAAATTGGTAGCACTCGACTGCTTGGGGAAAAAAAAAAACGGAGAGCCGAGTTCGAGTCTCCCACCTGAAAAGCCTTTTTCCATCATCAGCTCTGGGACGTGGAGCCTTCTGCCTTCTGTGTCCAGTTCCCCTCCGGCTGCTTAACTCGGGGGGGGGGGGAATGAGGCCGACCAGGATGGGTCCCGGCGGCACGATTTAGGAATTAGCAACGGGAAGCCCTTTTGGGGGGGGGGGAGAGAGCCGCGTTGTGTTTGTCTTCTTGCTTTGTGGCCCGCCGGGAAAAACACCCACAGAGTCTTTCCGTGTCGGTCGCACTGGGAGGGTCAAGTTCAGCCGGACTCGGCCCTTGAAGATATTTATTAGTTATTTATTTATCAGTGACAGTGTTCACTATAAATGCTATTTGTGTTCTACCGAATATAATTATCGGAAGCAGTGACTTCCATAATTATGACAGTTATACTGTCGTTTTTTTGATACAGTTAATAAAAAGCAGCATCTGCTAACCGTGAGGAAACTGGAGATTGGGGCCCTCGGGCCCCCTATGGCCGGCCTGCAGGATCGGCGGTCGAAACATCTGGAAATAATCATCATAATAATAATAATAATAAAAAAGTTTTAGAAAAGGGGAACCGGATTTCTCTCCGCTGCAGTGTGTGGAGAGGGTCTGCAGCCGTTGCCTCTTTCTGGCACCCAGGAAGGGGTAGGAAGAACACCCCTGCACCCTCCAGATGTCACACTTGGAGCAGCTGTGCCACAGCTTTACATTCTGGCCACCGGCATGTGCCCGTTTGGACACCCACGTTGGTGTCGATCCCTCTGAATTGTTGCTCAGCTCTGCACAAGAGGCAGTTGGGATCTTGCGCACTAGATTACTGCCGGTCCAGAAGTGGCCAACAACTGCAGACACCCCCCCTTCCCCTTCCCACCTGGGCTTCAACTCAGCCCCCCGCCCTTTCCCGCCGAGGGCTTGTCACCAACTGCAGAAAACCCTCCAGTCCTGCAAGGGAGGGGGGGGTGAACGACGACCCCAATCTCCAGTCCCGCAAAGTTATTGTTGAGTCCCATTATCGGGGGCAGGGTCTCCCATAATGTCCAAGAACAAGGTAGCTTTTGCCTACCAGAGTGTTATATCGGAGGCAGTGACCTCCATTGCACTACGGGTGTGTATAATTATCGGGGACAGTGTTCCCCATAATTTGTTTTTTTTAAATCCCCACGTTCGTCGCCAGCAGAGCGTGGTCGTTAGTATCTAACAATGAATTAATCGAACCTGGTACACTTGTCTCTTGTCTGTCTCCGGGCTGGCTGGGAGGGAGGACCTGTTTGGGGGGGGGGGTTGATCGTAGCCGATTCTGGCTTAGCCAGGTTGCTCCTGCTCACCCCCCCCCCCCCCCAGCGCCTGGCAGATGCCCACAGCTCAGTTGCTCTGGCTTAGCCCCTCCTTTGCCCTGAAATGGCCACTTCTCCTCTCTTGACCAGGAATCCTGGCTTGTTTTCCAAACAGCTGGAAGGCCTGCCAGACAAAGCTAGACCCTCTTCTAGCTTTGCTGCGGGCTCAAAAAAAGGCCACCGTTGCATTTCTTAAGGGCACGGACAAGCCTGGGCTTTTTCCAAATCTTCATAAATGTCTTTTTTTTCTTCTCTCTTTCTCTTGTTTGATAAGCTTCTAGTGATTTCAGCAAGTGGCCTGGGTGAATGTATGTATGGGAATCGTTTGTGATTAGAGGAATGTTCTGAGCAAGTTGGGAATGGGCCAGGAAGAACTTGGAAAGCCAGTGAGAGGTGCCGTGTGGTTGTTGTTCCCACCTCTTGTAGCCTAAACCTCTGATCAAAATAACCCGTGACTTTGAAGTGACATTTACTTGCCCTGGCTTCCCCAAAATTATCGCTGCTTTTGTTTTCTGCTGCTTGCGGGGAGGGCAAAACAACACAATCGCATGTATACACCGAAGACTGACTTGAGGGGGAGAATTCCAGCCGTGCTTAACTCTAAATATCTTGGGATTTTTGGCCAGCCGGAAAGATGACGGTGGCCCCCCGCTTTTAATCCGTCTCTGGGTGTCAGTCATTCGGTTCAAATCAAAGGCTGTTTCAGAGCTTCTCGTTTGCCTGGAAAAAAAAAAAGTTGGCTTGGTAAGCTTCCCGTGTGAGGTTTCCTTCTCTGCATTTCATAAAGCATGGCGTCTCCTTTGTGTGTTGTTTCCATAGCACTGCATGCATCCTGGGTGCGTAAAAAAAAAGCACTCGATGTAGTTGTGAAAAATTACAGGTGTTGTCCGTTCGTCCTGATCGGCTGCAACTTTCTCTAGCGTTAGAGACCGCTGTCTTGATGGCAATCACTGTTTGAAAAAGTGCAAAGTCCTTCATTAAAAAGAAAAAGAACCACAACTGGCAGTTTGGAGAATGTGATTTATTGTGGGATGTTTGCTATGGGGTGGTGGGACGGTGGGTGGGTGACGTATCTTTGCAATAAAGGTGGTCCTTGACGGACGACGGTAATTGAGCCCAAAATTGAGGTTGCTCAGTTGAAACATTTGATAAGTGAGTTTCACCCCACTTGTGGTGGCTTTTCTTGCCACTGTTGTTAATCGCAATTGTTCAGTTATGAACACAGCCGTTAAGTGAATCTGGTTTCCCCATTGACTGCTTTTCAGGAGGTCACAAAAGGGGGGGTCACACAAACCCAGGACACTGCACCCGTCATAAATACGAGTCCGGTTGCCAAGTGTCTTTGAATTTGGATCGCGTGGCCCTGGGGATGCTGCAACGGTTGTGTGAAAAAAAAACCACGGTCATTTTCTGTGCCATTGTAACTTTGAACGGTCACTAAATGGACTGTTGTAAGTCGAGGACGAGCTGTCGTGCTTTGCAACCCAGGAAGCAGAACACCTTTGCTGAACCATCCAAGCCTATGGAGGAAAAAAAACATGGGTGGGTGAGAAGGAGAAGGACGTCGTGGGAGGGGATGGTCTCTCCAAGCCTTGAAAAGAGCCAAGGGTGCAAATTATTTTTATTCCATCGTCTGGTTTGCCCCCAGGAGAAAGCACAGGCCAAGCACATGGGTGGATCCCAAATCTCTTGGATTTGGCCAGGCTTTCTTTAGCATATGGCAGGGCTTTTCACCCATTGTACCCCTTTTAGGATATGGCAACATCCGAGGACCACCAGTCGCCTAGCAAGGGGTCAAAAACTTGACCAAAAAAAAGGGAAAAAAGTGATGAAGTACAGGTAGTCCTCGACTTACCACAGTTCGCTTAGTAACTGTTTGAAGTTACAATGACACTGAAAAAAGTGCCCCCCAAGCCACAGCCAAGCAAAACACTTGCCTGCCCACCCGGCCGCGCTCTTCCTCCTATCCGAGGTTTTCATTGTTGTGAGCATTTCTGTTGAGGATTGGCAGCGGAGTTGGGATGGGAGGGTGTTTGGTTTTTATTCCCTCCGTCTGCTGGATGGTTGCAGCAGGTTTTGGTCACTTCCCATGACCCTGGGACACTGTGACCGTCATAAATATGAATCGGTTGCCAAGCATCTGAATGTAAATCACAAGACCCTGGAGAGGCTGCAACATTCCAGCTGATCGGCACTTCTTCCGGGCTCAGCAGAAGCGCCAGGATCAGCGCTGAGCTCTCTTTTACACATACACACACACAGAGAGAGAGAGAGAGAGAGAAGCAGGGAAGCGCAATTGCCTCTCTCTGTCTCTGTCTCTCTCTGCAAAGGCAGAGGAGGCTGGGAGCCACAGGGGAAGGCTCAAAGAGCCGCATGCGGCTCCGGAGCCGCAGGTTGCCGACCTGTGAGCTGCTAGACAGTCATTTGTCTGAGGTGATGTAGGTTCTCCTGCTTGAGCAGGGGGCTGGACTAGAAGACCTCCAAAGTCCGCTCCAGATTCTATTCTTATTCAATTCCATTCTATTCTATTCTATTCCTTTTCTCTGTTCTATTCATTCTCTGTTCTGTTCTATTCTATTCCGTTCTATTCTAGTCTATTCTATTCTCTATTCTATTCTATTCTAATTCTTCATTTCTCTATTCTATTCTACTTGTAATTCTATTCATTCTCTGTTCTATTCTATTCTATTCTATTCTATTCTATTCTATTCTATTCTATTCTATTCTATTCTAGTGTTCCTGTGAATACAGGAGCAAGTCTACCAAGCTAAATGGCTTCAGGCTGGACAGCCAAAAGAGCAACTATCTCTTGTTGATGCCTGGAGGGAAAGCCAAGAGACTCCATGTTTGCACGGAAGAAAGAGAATACACAACAGGAGATTTCTGAACATCTGTACCCCTTCTGGCACATCAGCATCACCCCGGCATCTACCTGGCAGGCAAGACGCCGGGAACGTTGTGCCGGAGGAGAGAGGCAGAGACCTGTTGCTGTCTCCTTGCACACGGAGAGCGGCACAAGCTGCACGTACGAGCTGTGAGCCCTCTTGACTTCCCAGCGGCTTCGGCAGATGGCAAAGCGCTCCGTCGCCTTCCTTCTGAAGAGAATGGAACAATCGCTTTATTTTAGTCGCTTTAAATGTACACTAATCAGCATACATTAAAGTGAGGTTTCGTGGCCCGCCGCTCTCAAAGGGTAACCGCCTCCAAGACAGACTGCATGAACATGACCAAAAATAAATAACCGAAATGAATTGTGCATATACCCCACATACACACACATACATGGCCCAGAGAAACGACACGGTCCAGCTCGGATGGGTACACGTACGTGGCGAGAAAAATGGATCTTGCAAGTTTGGCATAGGGAAGACAGCTGTTACAAAATCTGGTAGTCCTGCTGGAAATATAAAACGAACGGAAATAAAATAGGAAATATAAAAAGCCCAGAAATGGTTTTCGGTCGATAAAACCAGCCACGCACCTGTGTGGTTGAAAGAGGCTGTCTGGGGAGGGTGCCAAATCCGGACAGACTTGCTTGAGCAACAAGGGGTTAAAATGTAAGGGTGCCATCTGCTGCCATCTAGTGAACATCCAGGATTTGGCACCCCCCCCCCCAATAATTTGGCGTGGAGTTTGCATTGAGGACGCTTGCAAGCTGGATCAGACTGGGAGGTGACTCCAAATGGATTTATTCAGGAATATTTCCAGGGTGGTTGTTTTTCGGAAAAGTCACCTGGAAAATGGGTTGATCAGAAAAGAGAGTTTTGTTTGCTTTCATTTATAGTCTGCTTTTATTGTCTTTATAAATAAACCTCCGTTTGGTTATCTGTGACAGACACTCGCAGATACAGAACTTTTATTATACACAGGAGAAAACTACAACATGACATGACTTTTTGACATAATCGCCACTCAAATCGAGGCCCTTGTCATAACATCTTAAAAAGTTTGAAATAGTAATAATAATAATAATAATAATAATAATAATAATAGTAAGGCCACTTTTTGCAATTGATTAATGGCATTGACATTGACAAATTCGCCATTAGTCAATTGCAAAAGGCAGCCTTAGTAGGAACGGCTTCCATCCTGCGACGATATCTGTAATACCATCAAACATCCACATCTGCCTATCCCAGGTCCTTGGGAAGGACTCGATAAATGCCAAATCCATTCTGAACATCTGGCTGACTGTGCAATGATCAATAATAATAATAATAATAACAACAACAACACTTGAACACCATTGGCACTGACAAATTTGCCATAATTGCAAAAGGCGGCCTTACTAGGAACTGCTTCCATCCTGCGACGAGATCTGTAATACCATCAAACATCCACATCTGCCTATCCCAGGTCCTGGGTAAGGACTCGATAGGTAGACAAAATGCCAAATCCAGTCTGAACATCTGGCTGACTGTGCGGTGATCCATAATAATAATCATAATAATAATAGTTGGAAGGGACCTTGGAAGTCATCTAGTCCAACCCCCTGCTCAGGCAGGAAACCCTATACCATTTCGGACAAATGGCTGTCCAGTCTCTTCTTAAAAACTTCCAGTGTTGGAGCATTCACTACTTCTGGAGGCAAGTAGTTCCATTGGTTAATTGTTCTAACTGTCAGGAAGTTTCTCCTTAGTTCCAGGTTGCTTCTCTCCTTGATGAGTTTCCATCCGTTGCTTCTTGTCCTGCCTTCAGGGGCTTTGGAGAATAGCTTGACTCCCTCTTCTTTGGGGCAGTCCCTGAGATACTGGAATACTGCAATACTGTCACCCCTCATCCTTCTCTTCGTTAAACTGGACATGCCCAATTCCAGCAACCGTTCCTTATATGCCTTAGTAGTCATTGCTCAGTGCCAAATCTGGGCTATGGGTGTGTGTGTGATCAAAAACATCCCAACGGAACTGCTTCAAAGGTTCTGGTGTGCATCTAGCGGTGTGCAGGCTAGCATTGTCGTGAACCGAACACCACACCGGAGGTCAGCACGCTCCGACACTTGTTATGGATGGCTCGTATGAGTTTTCGTAACGTTTCACAGCAGACGTCTGAATGGATGGTTGAACCGCGCTCCGTAAACTTTACTAGCCGTTACTCCTTTGGCATCTTCACATTGGGCGGGATTTTCTACGGCACCCCTTCCGACGCGGTGTCGGTTCACAATTCTCGCCTGCACACCGCTAGACGCACCCAGGAACCTTTGAAGCAGTTCAGTTGGGATGTTTTCGATCCCTCCCCCCTCCCATAGCCCAGATTTAGCGCCAAGCGACAATGACTAAGAAATTTCAAACCTTGCGAGTCGTTACGACAAAGGCCTCGATTTGAATGGCGCTTATGTCGAAAAGTCGTGTTGTGGTTTTCTCATGTGCATAATAAAAGTTCTGTATCTGCGAGTGTCTGTCATGGATAACCAAAGGGAGGTTTATTTCCGACTTGTCCTCGTGGTTCAAGGCAGGGAACATGTACAATACTCCTTCCCCTTTTATTTTCCCCACAACAACCCTGTGAGGTGGGCTGGCTGATAGAGAGGGACAGGTCCAAATGCTTTTGTGCCTAAGGCTGGACTGGAACTCACCGTCTCCTGTTGATTGGCACAAAGTCACCCAGAAGTCTTTCATCCCTAAGGTGGGACTAGAACTCACCGTCTCCTGGTGATTGGCCCAGAGTCACCCAGCTGGCTTTCATGCCAAAGGCGGGACTAGAACTTACCATCTCCTGGTGATTGGCCCAAAGTCGCCCAGCCGTCTTTCATCCCTAAGGTGGGACTAGAACTCACAGTCTCCTGGTGATTGGCCCAGAGTCACCAGCTGCCTTTCATGCCTAAGGCGGGACTAGAACTCCCCGTCTCCTGGTGATTGGCCCAAAGTCACCCAACCGGCTTTCATGCCTAAGGCGGGACTAGAACTCCCCGTCTCCTGGTGATTGGCCCAAAGTCACCCAACCGGCTTTCATGCCTAAGGCGGGACTAGAACTCAACGTCTCCTGGTGATTGGCCCAGAGTCACCCAGCCAGCTTTCATGCCTAAGGCGCGACTAGAACTCACTGTTTCCTGATGATTGGCCCAAAGTCACCCAGTTGACTTCCATGCCTAAGGTAGGTCAGGTCAGAATAGAGCTGGAAGGGACCTTGGAGGTCTTCTAGTCCAGCCCCTGCTCAGACAGGAGAACCTATACCACCACAGATAGGTGACTGTCCAGTCTCTTCTTAAAAAACCTCCAGTGATGGAGCGCGCACGATTTCTGGTGGCAAGCTGTTCCGCTGGTTAATTGTCCTCACTGTCAGGAAGTTTCTCCTTCGTTCTGTCCTGCGATAAACATATGGATGCTTGGCAACCGGTTCCTATTTATGACGGTGGCTGTATCCCGGGATCACGTGATCCCCTTTTGGATCCTTCCAGAAAGTAAAGTCCATGGGGAAGCCAGATTTAACAACCACATTACTAACCTAACTACTGGAGTGATTTATTTAACAACGATGGGAAAAAAAGGGTCGTAACACGGGGCAAAATTCACTTAAGGACCATTTCACTTAGCAACAAATTTGGGGCAGAATACAAACAGAATGACTGTTTGCACCCACTTTGGCCTGCAGAGGGCGCCAGAGGTCTCTTTGTGGCCCTGTTTTTAAACTTGCAATACTTTAAAACAGGGCTTTTCAACCTTTTCGCCCATTGTACCCCTTTTAGGATATGGCAACATCCGAGGACCACCAGTTGCCTAGCAAGGTGTCAAAAACTTGATGACCCCCCCCCCCAAAAAAGGAAAAAAGTGATGAAGTACAGGTAGTCCTCGACTTACAACAGTTCGCTTAGTGACTGTTCGAAGTTACAATGGCACTGAAAAAAGTGCCCCCCAAGCCACAGCCGAGCAAAACACCTGCCTGCCCGCCCGGCTATGCTCTTCCTCCTGTCCGAGGTTTTCATTGTTGTGAGCATTTCTGTTGAGGATTGGCAGCGGAGGTGAGGTGGGGGGTGTTTGGTTTTTATTCCCCCCCATCTGCTGGGTAGTTGCAGCAGGTTTTGGTCACTTCCCATGACCCTGGGACACTGTGACCGTCATAAATATGAATCGGTTGCCAAGCATCTGAATGTAAATCACAAGACCCTGGAGAGGCTGCAACATTCCAGCTGATCGGCGCTTCTTCTGGGCTCAGCGGGAGCACCAGGATCAGTGCTGAGCTCCAGCTGATTGGTGCTTCTGCGGTCAGCAGAAGCACCAGGATCAGCTCCGAGCTCTAGCTGGAGCCTGGCGCTGATCCTGGCACTTCCGCTGAGCCCTGACAGCCCCGAAGAAGCGCCGATCAGCTGGAAAGCGGCACTGATCCTAGCGCTTCCGCTGAGCCCGGACACCCCTGCAGCTCCAGCCGTCTCTCGCTCAGGCTTGTGCGGTGCTGCCCCTGGTTCAGCTCATTCCCCTCCCCTGCTACCCCTTTTCTAGGATGGTCGCGTACCCCTGCAAGGTGCCAATAGACCACAGGTGGTACCCGTACCACTGGTTGAAAAGCCCTGCTTTAAAACACCTTTTAACTGCAGTGTCCTGTTCTGTACTTCCTTTAAGCAATGAAAAAAAATAAACACTGAGTAGGTGGCCACCAGTTGCCTAGCAAGGTGTCAAAAACTTGATGACCCCCCCCCCCCAAAAAAGGAAAAAAGTGATGAAGTACAGGTAGTCCTCGACTTACAACAGTTCGCTTAGTGACTGGATCACCGCCCTGCTTATTGCACAATGGACCTTTTTGAAAGAAAAAAAAAATTAACCCAGTTGGTCACCTGGAAATGTGGATTGCAATCTTTTCATAGTGCAAAGCTATTACGCTGCCTCCCCTGTTTAAAGTTTCCTTCCTGGTTTAGAATAGAATAATAGAATAGAATAATAGGGCTGGAAGGGACTCTGGAGGTCATCTAATCCAACCCCCTGCTCAAGGCAGGAGACCTTATTACCATCCTGGTTAAATAGCTGTTCTTGAAAACCTCCCATGATGGAGATAGTGGATAGGTTGCAGCATAGAAATCTGATTTTTAGCTGCAATTGTACCCATTCACCCTATTTTATTTATTTAAAAGTTTTGCACAGCTGTGCCTGTTTATTGGCCTGGTGTTTAATGCAGCCATGAAAGAGACTTGGGGGGCGCTTTTCAACATGTGCAGAGTATTTATTACCATCTCTGGTTAGCCCTATCATAAAGATGTACCTGCTTTGTTCATTGTTGGGTAGGATTATTGCTGGTTAGTTAGAGGATGGGAGACCACCAGGGAATGACATGGCTATAGGCTAGACTGAGAACTTGAAATAAATAATAGAGGATGAATCATCCACGCCCGCCCCAAATATGGCTTTGCTTATAAAGCCAGGCAGAAAAGTTGAATGCCAAAATTGGACATTGTCCAGGAAGGGTTGGTTAAGTTTTGTCTAGTGCAGTGGTTCTCAACCTTTTTAATGCCGCGACCCCCAACCGGTCGTAAGTTGAGGACTACTCAACCGGTTGTAAGTCGAGGACTACTCAACTGGTGCAGCACCGTTTGCAGAATGGGACTTTTGGCGGGCTCAGCAGGGCAGAGACAGCCTGGACAATTCCTATTGGCTTTGGAAAGCCAATAGAATTAGACTCTATTCAAGGGAGTCTCTTCTATTGGCTTTCAAAAGCCAATAGAATAAAAGGGAGGAGCACAGCTAAGGAAAAGGGGGAAAAATGGCGGACTGCGTTGTTTGGCGACCCCCGTGAAATGGTCGTTCGACCCCAAATGGGGTCCCGACCCACAGGTTGAGAACCGCTGGTCTAGTGGCTAAGGCACCAGGACTGAAACCAGGAGACAGTGAGTTCTAGTCCTGCCTTAGGCATGAAAGCCGGCTGGGTGACTTTGGGCCAATCACCAGGAGACGGCGAGTTCTAGTCCCGCTTTAGGCATGAAAGCCGGCTGGGTGACTTTGGGCCAATCACCAGGAGACGGCGAGTTCTAGTCCCGCCTTAGGCATGACAATCAATGGTCTAAGGCAACAGCATCGCATTCAGTTACTAAGGGCTCAGGTTGCGTCCCTGGGTGAGCCATTCCAGCTTTGCGTTTCACTTGCCAGCTAAAAATTCTTCCCGTTCGCCGGAATGGAGCAAATAAAGTCAATTTAATTTTAAACATTACTTTTTCTACCTTGTTTTACTTATCGGTTATATGATATTTGCACATCGGCCCGGGGTCCCTTTTTTATTTTTATTTTTTTGAGGGAGACAGGCATTTGAGGAAGTTAAAATATAAATAAATAAATCAAAATATAAAATTGGGAAAAAAATTTATTTCGGAGGAAAAAGTGAAACTTTCTGTTGCTTCGGAGGATCTGCAAAATGTTTCTGGACATTTTGTTCCCTTTGGGGCGGAGGTCTTCAAACTTGGCCCTTTGATGACTTGTGGATTTCAACTCCCAGAATTCCTCAGCCAGCGTGCACGCTGGCTGAGGAATTCTGGGAGTTGAAGTCCACAAGTCATCAAAGGGCCAAGTTTGAAGACCTCTGCCTTGGGGGAGTCCACCTGGCCAAGCACAGTTTCATGCAGCAAGTTGGATGGAAGTTGGCTAGGAGCAGCTGGTTCAGTGGATTTGAATGTGGACTCAAGAGTCTAGTCCTCATAAGTACAAATATTCAAATATCGAAAGAGGATGGGACCGAATTGCACCATCGGATCCTAGAGCTGGAGGGGGTTCTTGAGGACATAAAATCATGCCCCCCCCACCTCCCCACCCCCGTTTTACATAGGAATCCCCAGACAAAATGCTCTTTTGCCCTTGTTTGCAGTTTTCCCACAAAGGAGACCCTCGCATTCTTTTAAAATTTTACTCAAATTATTTCTGAATTTTATTATTCCATTCCTTCCCACCCCCAGCCTGCTTTAGAAAGACAAAAAGCCTCGGTTGTTGAGGCTGATGTTATAATAAATACATACTGTAGAAAATAATAATAATGATAATGATGATGATAATAATAATAATAATAAAGTTGGAAGGGACCTTGAAGGCCATCTAGTCCAACCCCCTGCTCAGGCCGGAAACCCTATACCATTTCAGACAAAGGGCTGTCCAGTCTCTTCTTTAAAAACTTCCAGTGTTGGAGCATTCACCACTTCTGGAGGCAAGCAGTTCCACTGGTTAATTGTTGAGCATCATCCAGAAGTTATGGATTAGTTCCCATTATCCTCATCCTCATCCATGCTGTGATCTAGTGAGATCCAGACCTGGTTTGCTTGGGAAGGAGCTAGAAACAGGGGTCTTCAATCTTGGCCACTTTTAAGACTTGTGGACTTCAACTCCCAGAATTCCTCAGCCAAAAGCCATGCTCGCTGGAGAATTCTGGGAGTTGAAGTCCACCCAAATTGGCAAGGTTGAGGAACACTGGGCTAGTGACCGGATCATAATGCATTTCAGATCTTCAGGAAGGCAGATCCAAGGAACCATGAGCCTCAGACCATTTCAAATCTTGTTTTCCTTCCTTCCTTCCTTCCTTCCTTCCTTCCTTCTTTCTTTTTCTTTCTTTGCTTTCTCTCCCTTTCTTATCTTTCTTTCTCTCCCTTTTTTCTTTCCCTCTTTTACTTTTTATTCTTTTCCTTCCTTCCTTCCCTCCTCCAATATTCCTTCCTTCCTTCCTTCCTTCCTTCCTTCCTTCCTTCCTTCCTTCCTTCCTTCCTTCTCTTCTCCCATCACCAAATTTCTCCTTGCCAGCAGGAGCAACCAGAAGCAGCTGGTGTTTCTGCCCCTACAGTCACGGGGTTTGCTGTCTTTGGCATTTATCCCGAAGTTGGCCAAAAAAAGGCAGCTGTCGTCTGAGAAAGCAGAACGAGATTCTTCTTGCATAAGTCCAATTTCCCTTATTTTATCCCTGTCTGTTCTTTTCCATCCTGCCGCCCGCTGGGAGGCGCTGGGACTAACAGCTACAGCCGTCATCTCGAGAGACGTCTGAGCTCCAAACGCTCTGCCAAATTCAGCAGCCAGACCGACCTTCCTCATACCGGCAAGGGCTGCGCTCACACGACCTGCAAACCCGGGTCAGGTCACGAGTTCCATACGTGCATTCCCAGCTTAACGATTTTTTTTTAGAAAAAAATTTATTTAGCACGTTGCATGATCCCGGCCTCTTGTAATTTAGCCGTTGGGCTGGCAGGTTGTGTAACCATCCCCTCCCCGGTTGCCTACTATCCGAAAACGATTCGTCATTACGCAAAATCCCAGCTTTTCTTTCGGTTTCCGAAGCAGCAGCCGGGCAATTCCGCATCTCGTCCCGCCGACTCGTCTGGAAGGCTCGCGGGCGCCAGCTTGCAAGAGCGCAGAGGGAGGGGCGCGCGGTGACCTTCCCGAGCAGCAGCAGCAGCCGCCGTATCCCCGAGGACGCCGCCGTAACCCGGGGACAGGGCAGACCCTCCCCAAGCTCCAAACTTTTCTGCTCAGCCGGCCCTAGCAGGTTGCAGACCCCCCCCACTTCCCCCCCCAAGAGCGCCACCGGTGCGCCCCCCCCATCCGGAAGGTGTCCGCGCAGTTTTGGCAGCCCTCCCCACTGCGCCACAGCCTCCCCCCGCAGGCTCTCCTCGGCTGCCTCCAGTCCAGCCGGCATCTGCTCCGCCTCCCAGTTGCGCCCGGAAGGATGCAGGGATGCAGGAACGGCTGGACCACTCGACCCGGCGCATCCTCCTCGTCCTGCTCTCGCTCGGGGGAGCAACTTGCCCGGCGGCCCGTCGCGGGGGCGCGCGTGGCTGCCTCCCGGAGCTGCGTCGTCATCGCGGCCCGCTTACATAACCCGGGCGGAGAAGTGACGAGCGGGGCGCTTTTTGTTTTGGCCGCAGCCTCCGTCCAGCATCGCCGACGCTCTCCGGCTCCGGAGGGGCTGCTGGGCGGTGCAACCTCCGCGCGTGGCGGGGGGGGGGAGGAGGCTCCGGAGAGCAGAGACCACCCCCAGCCCACCCACCCCGGCCGCTTGGAGGGACGACACCGCCGCCTGCCCTTTCCACGACCCCACCGACGGCGCGCCAGGACCCTCCACATCGCCCCTGCGGCATCCGCGTGGGCAGGAGCCCCCCCCCCGGCGAGGCGCCTCCGGCAGGCGGGGTTCGCAGAGGCTTCGAGGAGGGGGCGTGGGGGCAAGTTCAAGGGGCGCCCCGTCGAGCTTTCCCCCTCCCAGAGCGGGAAGGTCCCACCCCCCGCGAGGCAACTCCAGCCGGCGGGGGTCGCAGAAGTTTCGAGGGGGGGCGTGGGGCCAAGGGGCGCCCCGTCGAGCTTTCCCCGTCCCCGAGCGGGCAGGAGCCCCCCCCCGCGAGGCGTCTCCGGCAGGCGGGGGTCGCAGAGGCTTCGAGGAGGGGGCGTGGGGGCAAGTTCAAGGGACGCCCCGTCGAGCTTTCCCCTTCCCAGAGCGGGCAGGAGCCCCCCCCCGCGAGGCGACTCCAGCTTGCGGGGGTCGCAGAAGTTTCGAAGGGGGCGTGGGGCCAAGGGGCGCCCCGTCGAGCTTTCCCCCTCCCAGAGCGGGCAGGAGCCCCCCCCCCCGCGAGGCGACTCCAGCCGGCGGGGGTCGCATAAGTTTCAAGGGGGGCCGTGGGGCCAAGGGGCGCCCCGTCGATCTTTCCCCGAACGGGCAGGAGCCCCCCTCGGCGAAGCGCCTCCGGCAGGCGGGGGTCGCAGAGGCTTCGAGGAGGGGGCGTGGGGCCAAGGGGCGCCCCGTCGAGCTTTCCCCCTCCCAGAGCGGGCAGGAGCCCCCCCCCCGGCGAGGCGACTCCGGCCGGCGGGGGAGGCAGAGGCCTCCGGAGTGGGGGGGGGGCGCGTGGGGGGCAAGTTCAAGGGACGCCCCGTCGAGCTTTCCAGCAGGCAGCAGAGCCGGCCAAGCCGTCGGCGGAGCTGAGCCATCCGGCCGCGCTGGGCCCAAGAGGCGCTGGGGCTGAGCCGCGGCGTCCAGGAGGCGGGCGGCTTGGCGGGCGCCGTCCAGGAGCAGGCCTGGGGCGTCTGGGTGCAGGAGGAGGCCCTGCGGCCCGCCCAGGGGGGCGAGGAGGACGGGGAGAGCCAGGCGCCGTCGGGCGGGCGGGGGCGGCCTCGGGCGCGGGCCGTCGGGCTGCCGTGGGCCGTCGGCGGCTGGGTGCTCTGGGCCGGCGAGCGGGAGGGCGCGGGGGCGCAGGAACAGGCGGGTCGCCAAGGGGAGCAGCGCTGCGGGGTCCAGGAGGAGCAGCCCCGGCCGGCCGGCGCGGAGTCGCCGCCCCGTCGGGCGGGAAGGCAGCCTGGCCCGGCCTTGGGGTCGGTGGGCAGCGTGGCGCAGGCGGCCCGGCCGGTGGGCCAGCAGGAGGTGGGTCTCCGCGCCCAGCACCAGCCGCAGGGCGAGCCCGAGGGCCGGGACACGCCGTCGGGGCGGTGGGGGGCGCCGCGTTGGGCAGGCTGCCAGGCGGCGTACCACTCGGCCGGGCAGGAGGGCGGCGAGTGGCGGGGCGTGCAGGAGCAAGGGGAGCGCGCCCGCGCGGTGCAAGCCGGGCGGGACCCCCGGTGACGCCGTCGGGGCTCCGCATGGCGACTCTGGACGCCGACAGACCGGCCGGCCCCGCTGCCTGAAACGGAGAGCCGCCGTTTGCAGTCACCAAGTCCGGAGGTAAGACCCGTGCAAAGTGCCCTCTCTTCCCGACCGTCGGGGGACGGAGGCTGGGAGCTCTGCCCGCCTAGACGCCGCTCTCTGCGGGTTGCGACCCCGTGGTCAACACCTCTCCCCCCCCCATCTGCTTCCCGGGCCGGTTGCGGCTTGCAAAGCTGCCTCGTCGGGGGAGGAGGGGGCGTTTCTGTCCGGCTTGCAAGGCCTCCCTCCCCCGTCTAAAAAACCAAAAACCCAGCCGGTTCCTTCAGCGCGAAGCCCCTGCTGGGCCTTGGCCAGCTTCGCGCAGCGGCCGGTTTGCTGGTGTCATAAGGAAGCTTGACCGGTTGGACTGCCTGCCTGCAGTGGTCCTTTAAACCTCCCGCTTCCTCGCGTGCGGTATAGCCTGCAGCTTATTCGTGGAGGCTCCATCTGTGGAGGTTTTTAAGAAAAGACTGGAGTCCGTCACTTGTCTGAAATAGTATAGGGTGTATTGGTTGAGCGGGGGGCTGGACTAGAAGACCTCTGAGGTCCCTTCCAGCTTCTATTCTATTCTATTCTATTCTATTCTAATATTTGTTCTATTATTTCTGTTCTATAATTATTCTATTCTATTCTATTCTATTCTAATATTTATTCTATTATTTCTGTTCTATAATTATTCTATTCTATTCTATAATATTTATTATATTTCTATTCTATTCGTCCCGCCTCGGCTTTTTGTCTTCCCCGTGCAGGACTGGGCACCAGGCGTAACTCACAGCCCCGAAGTACGCAACCCCGGCGTCTCTTTGCCCATTGCCGGATTTGCACCCGTCGCCCGCGGTCGCCCGCTTGCAAAGGCTTAAACCTCACGGCGCCACCCACGGCGGCTCTTTCCCGGACGGAGATTTGCACCCGTCGCCCGCGGGCTCCCGCTTGCAAAAGGCTCAACCTCGCGATTTGCTCGGCCTGCTCAAGCCGGTGCAATTGCGAGACCCGCGCAACTTTTCTGCCCGGAAGCGTCGTCGCGGTGCCTCGTAGCCGCCAGGGGGCGCCTCTTCCCGGCCGGTGCTCAGCGCTCAGACGTGACTCTTGCAAGGGAGGACTGTGCGCGTGTCTTGAAAGAGCTCAGGATCGCGGGCTTTAGCGCCGGGACCGGGTGAGGACGCAGCCCCAGGTGCAGACTTGGGCGGGTGTGTGTGTCTCCGGGTCGATGCCCGCTTCTCTGGAAGATCGCCCGGAACGTCGGGACGGAGGCATCGAGCAGGTAAGAGACGCGCGGTGGAAGGAAACCTTGTTGGAAAGCCTTGGCCCGTTTCATCTCGGTCTGTTGGGAACCTGGATGGATGGACCCCCTTCCTCGAGTTTATTTGGGGTCCCTGGCTTCTGTGTTGGTGGACTTTGTGTGTGTGTGTGTGTGTGTGTGTGTGTGTGTGTGTGGCATTTCCAGGAATTGCAACCGCGCTACCTTGTTTGGAAACGAAAGAAAATATATCAGTTCTGCAGAAAAGGGAAGTTTTGAATAAGGGGTTTAATTGTGTTTGTGTGCCTGTGTGTGTGTGTGTGTGTGCGCGCGTTACATTTCCAGTAGCTGCAACCGCACCGCCTCTTCGGAAAACGAAAGAAAAAACGGGTTGCCCAGAAAAGAGATGCTTTGCATAACGGAACAGGGTTGAGTTGCAAAGTGCGGGGGTCCTGCAAGAAATTATAGGCTAAAAGGATGCAGTTTAATGTTGATTAGTTAAAAGGGGGGGGTGGGATTAGTTGTCCTGGTTCCCCCAACAGTTTCCTGGGTTGTTTTTTTTCCCCCTCCCAGTTGATCCCTTCTCCAGGAGCAGATGTTAGTAAGAGAAAGAAGATTATTTAGATTAATTTATATTTCACAGTTCTGTACTCCCATCTATGATTGCAAGAAATTGGGTGGGGGGAGAGGAAGGGGGTGTGTGATGTAATTCTGCAACAAGAAAAGCCAGGTCAGGGAACACCAACCCACTTAACCTGGTTCTGCTTTCCCAAATGAAAATAGCATGGTGTTGGTCCTCATTGTCACAAAGGAGATTTTCCTTAGCAAAGCACAGAAGCAGCATCTGGAAGGTGGTGGTTGGGTTTTTTTGTGGTTTTTTTTTTTTTTGTAAACTATATAGGATTTGGGCTATTCCCCCCTTCCCAAAATAAAATTTATAATATCAGAATTAGATTACTTGCTGTGATTACCATGTACATTTTTTAGATACAATACAACTAAGGAGAAATTTCCTGACAGTGAGAACAATTAACCAGTGGAACAACCTGCCTCCAGAAGCGGTGAATGCTCCAACACTGGAAGTTTTTCAGAAGAGACTGGACAGACACTTGTCTGAGATGGTATAGGTTCTCCTGATGAGGCAGGGGGCTGGACTAGATGACCTCCAAGGTTCCTTCCAACTTTATTATTATTATTATTAATTATTATTATTATTTAAGGAAAGTTCCTGGCAATCCCCTTTTGGAACAGTAAATGGGGAGCTCAAGTCAGCAAGCCAATCTGCAAGTCTCATTGAGATGTATCTGCTTCAGTGTCAATCTGTTCTGTATCATATTTTGGTTTATTTTTAAGTGGCAAGAAAAAAAGCCCGAAGCATCAGGGAACAATTGGTCCCCAAGAATAGAAAGGAATAGGGTAGAAAGGAATCTAGCCCAGTGGTTCTCAACCTGTGGGTCGGGACCCCATTTGGGGTCGAATGACCATTTCACGGGGGTCGCCAAACAATGCAGACTGCCATTTTTCCCCCTTTTCCTTAGCTGTGCTACTCTCTTTTATTCTATTGGCTTTTGAAAGCCAATAGAATAGACTCTCTTGAATAGAATCTAATTCTATTGGCTTTCAAAAGCCAATAGGAATTGTCCAGGCTGTCTCTGCCCTGCTGAGCCCGCCAAAAGTCCCATTCTGCAAACGGTGCTGCACCAGTTGAGTAGTCCTCGACTTACGACCGGTTGAGTAGTCCTCGACTTATGACCGGTTGGGGGGGGTCGCGGTATTAAAAAGGTTGAGAACCACTGATCTAGGAGGCCATCTAGTCTAACCCCATATCCATGTACTGAAAAAAAAATAGCAGTCCATTTTTTCTTGAAAAACTACCAAGTTCTCCACCATGTCAATTAAACCCAACGTTTCTGTTGCTGGGCAAGACAGCGGCGTGAGGTTTGCCCCATTTTACGACTTTCCTTCCCACGGTTGTTATGTGAATCACTGCAGCTGTTAAGGCAGTCACACGGTTGAATCCAACTTTGCTGTGGACTTGAAGGTGATTTGAGTGCATTACCCCGGGGCGCTGCGACCCATCATAAATCCGAGGCGGTTGACAAGTGTCTGAATTTTGATCAGGTGACTGGGGGGCAATGCTGCAATGGTCGTAAGTGTGAAAAAAATGGTCATAACTCCCTTTTTCCCCGGGTGCTGTTGGAACTTTGAACAATTGCCTAGAACTAAGGAGAAACTTCCTGACAGTGAGAACAATTAATCAGTGGAACCACCTGCCTCCAGAAGCAGTAAATGTTCCAACACTGGAAGTTTTTAAGAAGAGACTGGACAGCCATTTGTCCAAAATGGTGTAGGGTTTCCTGCCTGAGCAGGGGGTTGGACTAGATGACCTCCAAGGTCCCTTCCAACTTTACTACTATTACTATTACTAAGTTTTAGGACTACTTAAGTCATTCATTTAGTGGTTGTTCAAGAATGCCAATGGTAACTTTGGACACAATGAGTAAACCTGAGTTAATTCAGTGGCTGGGGCTAAGGATGTTGTAGGAATGGAATGGAATGGAATAGAATATTACGGAATAGAATATTACGGAATAGAATAGAATATTACAGAAAAATACACTAGAACATTACAGAAAATAGAATAGAAACTAGGATAGGATAGGATAGAATAGAATAGAGGAATGGAATAGAATAGAGAATGGAATGGAATAGAATAGAATATTACAGAAAACAGAATAGAATATTACAGAATAGAATAGAATATTACAGAAAAGAATAGAATATTACAGAATAGAATATTACAGAAAAATAGAATAGAACATTACAGAAGATAGAATAGAATAGAGGAATGGAATGGAACGGAATAGAATAGAATAGAATGTTACAGAACAGAATAGAATATTACAGAAGAGAATAGAATATTACAGAAAATAGAATAGAAACTAGGGTAGAATAGAATATTACGGAATAGAATAGAACAGAACAGAACGTAACTGGAAGGGACCTTGGAGGTCTTCTAGTCCAGCCCCTGGTTCAAGAATGTGGCAGAGAGGAGGGGTGCTTAAGGAATACCTTGATTGAATATTGGCAGGGCCAGGTCAGATGGTAGCCTTCTTTTCCACTCTTTCTCTCTTCCCCCCCCCCCCGCCTTTAAGGAAAGGAATGGCTTGTTATCATCCGAGACACAATGGCTGAACTTACCAGGGGCTCTGCTAATCTGGCTGGCTGGTGATAACCAGGTTCAGGCAAGAAGGGCCATGATTAATTATCTAAGGCAGAAATCGTGGGCGCTCCATCCCTGGAGATTTTTAAGAAGAGACTAGACAGTCACTTGTCTGAGATGGTATAGGTTCTCCTGGTGGGGCAGGGGGCTGGACTATAAGACCTCCAAGGTCCCTTCCAACTCCGTTATTCTGTAATTAACCAGTGGAACCCCTTGCCTCTAGAAGCGGTGAATGCTCCATCAATGGAGGCTTTTAAGAAGAGACTGGACAGCCACTTGTCTGAAATGGTTTAGGGTCTCCTGCCTGAGCAGGGGGCTGGACTAGAAGACCTCCAAGGTCCCTTCCAGCTCTATCATTCTGTAACTAACGGGGGGTGGGAGCAGAGAGGCTGCTGGCTCTGCAAAATGGGGCGCCCGATTTCCCCAAAAGAATTCTTGCCAGGCCGGAATTCGTCTTGCTTGGCATTAGCAACCAGACATAACAATCCAGTTTTTCACAGGTTGGCACAAGGTTTGGTTTGCTGGCTGGCGCATCGGGCTGAGTCATCCACCGGGCGCTGCAGGATGCAGTCCTCAAAATGTACTAACTAAAATTAGAAATTAAAACACACACACACACACACCATCACACCGGTAAGTCCTCAACCTAACAACCGTTTGTTTAATGACCCTTGGAAGACCCTTGGAACTTACAAGGGCACTGAAAAAAAGGGACTTGTGACCGGTTTTCACACTTACGACCATTTTTCACACTTACCGACCGTTGCAGCATCCCCTCATGGTCACGGGATCAAAATTCGGAGGCTTGGCAACCGACTCATATTTATGACGGTCACGGGGTCCTGGGGTCAGGCGAGATCCCCTTTTGCGAACTTCTGACAAGCAAAGTCAGTGCACTTAACAGCCATGTCACTAACTGAAATCCCTGCAGTGATTCGCTTAACGACGGTAGCAAGAAAAGTGGTAAAATGGGGCAGAACACTCGCTTAACGAAGGTCTCGCTTCGCAATGAAGTTTGCGGGCTCCTGTGGGGTCGTAAGTTTTATAATAATAGTAGTAAAGTTGGAAGGGACCTTGGAGGTCATCTAGTCCAACCCCCTGCTCGGGCAGGAAACCCTACACCATTTCGGACAAATGGCTGTCCAGTCTCTTCTTAAAAACTTCCAGTGTTGGAGCATTTACTGCTTCTGGAGGCAAGCTGTTCCACAAGGACTATAGCTGTGCCCATTGTCATAATGTGGGTGAACTAGCAGGAAAGCCATGGTCTCGGGACTGCAATGCCCATGCTCCCCGGCGCAAAGCATTTCCCAGGGATTGTGGCTGCTTTGGAGCATTTCCAGATTGCCCTAGACCAGGGTTAGGCAACCTCGGCTCTTTTATGATTCGTGGACTTCAACTCCCAGAATTCCTGAGCCAGCCATTCTGAGGGGAAAGGGAGAGGTTTCCAAGCTGAGCCATGCTGGCTCAGGAATTCTGGGAGTTGAAGTCCGCAAGTCATGAAGGGGCCATAGTTTCCCCACGCTGGCTCAGGAATTCTGGGAGTTGAAGTCCAGAAGTCATGAAAGGGCCATAGTTCCCCCATGCTGGCTCAGGAATTCTGGGAGTTGAGGTCCACCAGTCATGAAGGGGCCATAGTTTCCCCACGCTGGCTTAGGAATTCTGGGAGTTGAAGTCCACGAGTCATGAAGGGGCCTTAGTTCCCCCATGCTGGCTGAGGAATTCTGGGAGTTGAAGTCCAGAAGTCATGAAAGGGCCATAGTTCCCCCATGCTGGCTCAGGAATTCTGGGAGTTGAGGTCCACCAGTCATGAAGGGGCCATAGTTCCCCCATGCTGGCTGAGGAATTCTGGGAGTTGAAGTCCACAAGTCATGAGGGGACCATAGTTCCCCCATGCTGGCTGAGGAATTCTGGGAGTTGAAGTCTGCGAGTCATGAAGGGGCCATAGTTCCCCCATGCTGGCTGAGGAATTCTGGAAGTTGAAGTCCACGAGTCATAAAAGAGCCAAGGTTGCCTACCCCTGCCCTGTTTGGAGTGACCACAGATCGAATCTTTTCCCAGGAATCCTAAAATATGCTAAAATACAGGAAGGCAAGCTATCTCAAATGGCTGGGGTTGTCCTCAAGTCGGGATGGGGATACAAGCACACCCTGTGCTAAACTCAGTGTTATCCTTGTTTTAGTTGTGGATGGCTGGGAGAAAACTAAGTCAGTTGCCAGAGGATATTTTATAGTACAACCAAGCCAGAACATGGCTTAATTTTGTCCCCAGTGTTGACTGAGTTGTGTGAATGCAGCCCCCAAGAAAGACAGGAGTTTGTCGACTGTATTGGGGTAACTCAGTATACAACCAAGCCAGATCATGGCTTCATTTCCTCCCCCAGTGTTGACCGAGTTGTGTGAATGCAGCCCCAGAGAAAGAGAGGAGTTTGTTGAGTGTATTGGGGTAACTCCAAGCCAGAACATGGCTTAATTTTCTCCCCCAGTGTTGACTGAATTGTGTGAATGCAGCCCCCAAGAAAGACAGGAGTTTGTCGAGTGTATTGGGGTAACTCAGTGTACAACCAAGCCAGAACATGGCTTAATTTTCTCACCCAGTGTTGACCGAGTTGTGGGAATGCAGCCCCAGAGAAAGACAGGTGTTTGTCGAGGGTATGTGTGTTTTTGTGTCTGTCTTTGTGTCTGCGTGTGCTGAGTGGGTGGAGGGGAGCAAGCAGGAGGGTGTTTGCAGCTGGTGTTATCAGCCTCCGTGTCCTTTCCCACACAATGCATCTTTTTTCCCCTTCAAGGACAGGATATCCGAAAAAGTTTCCAGCCATTCAAGGAACGGCTGGGAAGGACGATGGAGCGATAGGCCCGGTGGGAAGCTGGTCCTCCCCCTGGTCCAGCCTGGCTGTGCACACTCGTTTGCCTGGGCCAGGATCTCTCTCCCCCCCCCCTTGCAGATGTCCAAAGCCATCAGCTTGGCTGCATTCACACAACCTGGTTGCACAAAGAACCTGGCTGATGCAAAATCAAGAAAGGGTTGAGTGGCTCATCCTGGTTTGGTGTCTTCACTTTCCCTAATTTGAATCGGGGGTCCAAATATGGGCATGCGGACTATTGCTTTGAAGGGTGCATTTGGCCCCCGCCAGATTGAGGGCGCCCCTCCCTTTTTCCTGCCTGAGCAGGGGGTTGGACTAGAAGACCTCCAAGGTCCCTACTGACTCTGTTATTCTTTAACAACGACAGCAGGTTTTGCCGTGGATGTGACAGGCCCCCCCCCAGCACAAGGAGAATGTGGCAGGTGTGAAGGAGGATCAGGGGGTCGAAGTAAGTCGGTCTACCTGCTTTCCATTTGGGCATAATCCCCCCTTGCTATGTCTGCAACTGGTCACTTGGGCTTTTTCTGAAGGGGGCCTTGCAAGTTTGAGAGCTAGTTTGGTGTAGTGCAGTGGTTCTCAACCTTTTTAATGCTGCGACCCCCAACCGGTCATAAGTCGAGGACTACTCAACTGGTGCAGCACCGTTTGCAGAATGGGACTTTTGGCGGGCTCAGCAGGGCAGAGACAACCTGGATAATTCCTATTGGCTTTTGAAAGCCAATAGAATTAGACTCTATTCAAGAGAGTCTATTCTATTGGCTTTCAAAAGCCAATAGAATAAAAGGGAGTAGCACAGCTAAGGAAAAGGGGGGAAAAAATGGCGGACTGCGTTGTTTGGCGACCCCCGTGAAATGGTCGTTCGACCCCAAATGGGGTCCCGACCCACAGGTTGAGAACCACTGGTGTAGTGGTAAAGGTGCTGGCTTAGAAACCTGGATGGTGTGAGTTCTAGTCCCGCACTAGGCATGAAAACTATCTGGGTGATTTTCTGCCAGTCACCAGGAAACGGTGAATTCTAGTCTTGTTTTAGGCACAAAACCTGGGTTTTTTGACCAGTCACTAGGAGACAGTGAATTCTAGTCCCTCTTTAGCCAGCTGGGTGATTTTGGGCCAACCACTAGGAGACAGTGAATTCTAGTCCCATCTTAGTCATGAAAGCCAACTGGGTGATTTTGGGCCGACCACCAGGAGACGGTGAGTTCTAGTTCTTAGGCATTGAGTGGATGATTTTGGCCGAACTCTTCTCTCCCCCCCCTCTGTCTGAGTCCACTTCACCTCACATGGTTGTTGTGGGGAAACAGGAGACAGTTTGCTGCCTTCACTTACTTATACCTGAATCAGGTGGAATAAAAATCAATCAATCAATCAATCAAAACCTGCCCGGCCTACTTTCAAGAGAGCAATAAAGGCAGATGTGCAGCCTATGGAAGCCGAGTGGCTGATCTCCTGCAGCCCAAAATTCCTGTTGCTAACGGGACTGTTGCTAAGTGAATTCTGCCCCATTTTACGACCTTTCTTGCCACTGTTGTTAAGTGAATCACTGCGGTGGTTAAGTCACCCAGTCGTTAAGTGACTTTGACTTTGCTTGTCAGAAGGTCACCAAAAGGGGATCACACAATCCCGGGATGCTGCGACCGTCACAAATACGAGCTGGTTGCCAAGGTCGTTAAGTGTGACAGACAGTCAGAAGCCAACTTTTTCTGTGTCCTTGTAACTTTGAACGGTCATTAAATGGTTGTTAAATGGAGGATGGTCTGTAATGGCTTCGGGCCTACACGAGGACGGCACGAATCTTAATTTGTCTGTTGCAGAACCGAAAACGAGACCCTGTCGTCCATCTTGACGGTTGGCCACATCCTTTTTGTGTGCTTGTGTGTATCTTTGCCGTACCACACACGTGGGCGGCTACCTCATGATCCGTCTCCTCGCTTTCCTCTTTTCACTGTTCCTCTCCATCTTCCTGTTTGGGCCTGGTTTGTGGCCGTTTCTGCCTTCGACTCGGACTTACGTCTGTTTCCTCCCATCCTCTGAGGGAACCTTCGATCCGGATTGAAGAGAGATGGGGGAGGCTGGATTCCCACGGCCGCTCATACTGGGCAGCCCGGGGTCCTGCAGATGAGACTCATGGACCTTGTGATCCCTGCCCAGGTGTCCTGGCGGATAAGGCCGGTGCCCTGAGCGCACCCCGGTTCTTGTGGGGACCCCCTTTCTCCCATCGTCCCTTCCCCTCGCTTCTGCTTCTCTGCTAGGCTTCCGGTTCAGCTGGGCCTTGGTTCTGTAAATTTAATTTTTGTTTTAATTTTTTTAGTTTCGTTTCCTCCTGTTCCTTCTCTTCCACTTTCGGTCCCCCTCCCGCTTGTAAAATGCTGATTACAGTGAGTCCTCAACTTAAAACAGGAGTTCAATCAGGGACCCTTCAAAGTTACAACAGCACTGAAACGAGGGACTTGTGACCGTTTTTCGCACTTAACGACCGTTGCAACGTCCCCACAGTCATGTGATCAAAATTCAGACACTTGGCAACTGACTCATATTTAGGACGGTCGCAGTGTCCTGGGGTCACGTGATCCCCTTTTGCAACCTGACAAACGAAGTCAATGGAATGGAATGGAATGGAATAGAGAAAGAATAGAATAGAATAGAATAGAATAGAATAGAATAGAATAGAATAGAATAGAATAGAATAGAATAGGAATAAAGAAAGAATAGTGAAAAAATAGAATGGAATAGAATAGAGAAAGAATAGAATGGAATAGAATAGAGAAAGAATAGAATAGGAGAAATAGAGAATAGAGAAAAAACAGAACAGAATAGAATAGACAGAGTTGGAAAGGACCTTGGAGGTCTTCTAGTCCAACCCCTTGCTCAGGCAGGAAACCCTATACCATTTCAGACAAATGGCTGCCCATTCTCTTCTTACAAACTTCCAGTGTTGGAGAACCCACGTTCCACTGGTTAATTGTTCTAATGGGGAAGCAGGATTCACTTAACAACTGCGTTAAATAACGTAATGACTGCAGTGATTCACTTAACAACTTCGGCAAGAAAGGTCCATAAAATGGGGCAAAACTCAGTTAGCAACTGTCTCACTTAGCAACAGTTTTTCTCATCCAAACAGAAGTCTCTCCTTCCTGCATTTTCCCAGCGGCATTTTTTTTCCAGCGGACTTCCAAACTGTCTCGGCACGCACACAGACGCACGACAGTCTCGGCGGGACGTGTCCTTGCAGCCACATCCCGTTGCGTGCAGAGCGCCGCTGCAGCGTTGGCACGTGGCGCGTGTGGTGAGCCCAGATCTTTCTGTTCTCTCCCCGCAGGTTTTTGAAGGATCCGTCAGTGGACCGAGTGGGCTAAGATCTCGGTGGCCGTGATCTGAACCTGGGGGATGTTTTCGCTGATTTCTTGAGGGGTGTGTGTCTTATATTCCACCCTCCCCCAAATAATTCCAGAGAATGAAACCAGTGGAAATTGAACCGCGTAGAAAAAAGCGGCTTGGAGGAGAGAACATGATCCACAGTGCACGGATTCAGGTACGGAAACACTTCCTCTCTGCGTCGGTCTTCTTGTTTTGATCTCCAGATGTTTTGCAGCTGTTGGCTTCCTGGGTAGTGCTCGACTTCACCACCACCACAGTTGAGCCCCACGTGTCCGTCGCTAAGCGAGGCAATGGTTAAATGAGTTTCGCCCCATTTAAGGACTTTTCCTTGACACCGTCGTTAAGTGAATCGCAGCAGTGGTCAGACTAGTCCCACGGTCTTTAAGCGAATCGGGCTTCCCCTAGACTGCTTTGTCAGAAGGTCACAAAGGGGGGTCACGTGCCTCCCTGGGACGCTGCGACCATCGTAAATACGAGCCCGTTGCCAAGTGTCTACATTCTGATCACGTGACCATGGGGATGCAATGGTCGTAAGTGAAAACTGGTCATAAGTCACTTGTATCAGCTGACGGTCATTAAATGAATTATAGAGGGGTAGGCAACCTCGGCTCTTTTATGACTTGTGGACTTCAACTCCCAGAATTCCTGAGCCAGCATGGGGGAACTATGGCCCCCCTCATGACTCGTGGACTTCAACTCCCAGAATTCCTGAGCCAGCATGGGGGAACTATGGCCCCTTCATGACTCGTGGACTTCAACTCCCAGAATTTCTGAGCCAGCATGGGGAACTATGGCCCCCTCATGACTTGCAGACTTCAACTCCCAGAATTCCTGAGCCAGCATGGGGGAACTATGGCCCCCTCATGACTTGTGGACTTCAACTCCCAGAATTCCTGAGCCAGCATGGCTCAGCATGGAAACCTCTCCCTTTCCCCTCAGCATGGCTGTCTGAGGAATTCTGGGAGTTAAAGTCCACGAGTCATAGAAGAGCCAAGGTTGCCTACCCCTGGTTGGGACTATCTGTAATGTAGAATACTTGGGCGGAAGCCCACAAATGAATGTCAGTTGTTAACCTGGTGGAGTGTTGTCCAACCTGGCAGGGTGAGCGTTGAAGAAACAGATTTTCTTCCAAGATCTAAAGTCGGTGATCAGCTGTCAGGATCCGTTTCCACACCCCAGTCTGGGCAGAGCTGTGAAGAAGGAGAAGCTGGTTAATCAGCAGAAGAGCAACTAAGATGACCAAAAGCCTGGTGACTAAAACATATGAAGAATGATTGCAGGATTTGGGTATGGCCAGTCTAGAGAAAAGGACTTGGGGGGGGGGACATGATAGCAGTTTTCCAATATTTGAGGGGCTGCCCCAAAGAAGAGGGGGGTCAAGCTATTCTCCAAAGCACCAGAAGGCAGGACAAGAAGCAATGGGTGGAAACTAACCAAGGAGAGAAGCAACCTGGAACTAAGGAGAAACAATTAACCAGTGGAACTATTTGCCACCAGAAGTTGTGGGTGCTTCATCGCTGAAAGCTTTGAAGAAGAGACTGGAAAGCCACTTGCCTGGAATGGTCTAGGCCGGGGTCTCCTGCTTGAGCAGGGGGCTGGACTAGAAGACCCCCAGGGTCCCTTCCAGCTCTATTGTGATCGATCGATGGATCCCAGCCGCATTTGGGCGACTGGATCCCTGCTTGGAATGTGACGCCGCCGTTATTTATTAATGAGATTTGTCTACTGCCTGAAACCAAATCCGGTTCAAGGCCGTTTACCCATTAAATGTAATGCACAATCAATGCGGCAATTAATCGAAACGGCCTCCCCAGCTTCGTTTGCAGTTCATTGAAACATTAGAAGCCAACAAAACAAGGATTTATTGGCGGCTGGAGGCACCGCTGAATTTCAAAGCAGAGACTTCTTGCTTGCTTCTGGTGGCACAACATCACCCGGGACCCTGGAGGTCTTCTAGTCCAACCCCCTTCTCAGGCAGGAGAAGTCAGGGGCTTCTCTAACTGTTGTGTATATAGGCAGGCCTCGTCTTAATGGCTTGCAAATGGAGTTGGCTTGTGGGAAACTGGCTGGGAAGCTTGGGAGTAGCGATCCTGTGTGACCCCAGCACAATGCAACTGAGGCCGTCCTCGCACTTACGACCGTCGTAGCATCCTTAATAGTCGCGTGATCAAACTGCAGGCACCTCGGTCAACTGGAATGTAGTTAACGACAGTTGCACTTTCCCAGGGCCAAGTAATCACCATTTGTGACCGATACAGTTGGATTCCGACAAGCAAAAGTCAATGGGTGGGAGGGGGGGGAAGCTGGGTTCGCTTAACGACCGTGTGATTCACTTAACAACTGCAGGTTCACTTAGCAGCCAGGGCAAAAAAAAATGTCATAAAATCGGGGGCAACTCATTGAACACCTGCCTTATCAATGGACATTCTGTTTCCAACTTGTGGTCGTAAATTGAGGACTAGCTGCATAGACATGGACGAGCCAGAGGACAAGGGGTCCACATGGGACCTTCCAGTGTTGTACAGGGGTTGCAACTTCCCTCCTGGCCAATGGAGGCCTTTCACAGCAGAGTGATGAACCAAGGGGTTGCAGACTGCAATTCCTGCATTATTTGGGGCGGGTTAGACTAGTTGATCTCTAAGGTGCCCTGCGACTCTTAAATTCTGCCGTACGGTATTCTGTCAGACGATTACAGCTAGTCCTTGGCTTACAGCCACAATGGAACCCCAGCGTTTCTCTCGCGAAGTGAGACAAGGGTTAACATGAGTTTTGTCCCGTTTTACGACCTTTCCCGCCATCGTTGTTAAGTGAATCGCTCCAGTTAGTAACAAGGTTGTTAAGTGAACAATGGCTTCCCCATTGACTTTGCTGGTCAGGAGGTCGCAAAAGGAGATCCCATGATCCCTGGGGGGGGAACACTGCGACCATCGTAAATACGAGTCAGTTGACCAGTGTCTGAATTTTGATCACGTGACCGCGGGGAATGCTGCAACGGTCGTAAGTGAGAAACGGTCGTAAGTGTGAAAAATGGATGACTTGGGGCCAGCTCCCCGACCCCTCCCTTTCTCTCAGCACCACCCACCTCACAGGGTGGTGGTTCTAGGGAAGATAGGAGGAGGTAGGTGTGTGTTTGCCTCCTTGAGTTCTTTGCACAAACAATATAAAGGCAGGACGTAAACGAGCTTAGCTAGCTCCATACAGGTAGTCCTCGGCTTACAACAGTTCATTTAGTGACCGTTGAAGCACTAGCTGGCCAGGCCTCAGTATGATCCCAACATCCTGCTAGAGCAGAGGGCTGGACTAGAAGATCTCCAAGGTCCCTTCCAGCTTCTCTTCTCTTCTCTTCTATTCTATTCTATTCTATTCTATTCTATTTCTTTCTCTTCTCTTCTATTTTCCAATATCTATTCTATATTCTATTCTCTACTCTCTTCTATTCTATATTCCAATATCTATTCTATTCTATGTTCTATATTCTATTTTATATCCTATCCTATATTCTATTCTATTCTATCTATTCTATTCTATATTCTAATATCTATTCTATTCTATTTTCTATTTTATTCTATTTTCTATTCTATTCTATTCTATTCTATATTCCAATATTTTTTCTAGTCTATATTCTATTCTATTCTATTCTATTCTATTCTATTCTATTCTATTTCTTGTAAGGTAGGACAATATCCACACCAGCACACTGCCCATAAAAACGCGAGTGCCGAGGGCAAAAAGATCACCTGCAAGACACACAGTGGTTCCTTTCACACAATACCGCCAGTCCCCGACTTACAACAGTTTGTTAATGACCGTTCAAAGTTATAGCGGCACTCAAAAAGCGACTTACGACCAGTTTTCATACATAGGACCGTTGCTGCATCCCCGCGGCCCCGTGATCAAAACTTGCCAAGATACTTGACAATTTCGTTTACCTTTACGATGGTCGCAGTGTCTCGAGGCCCCGGGAATTCCCTTTTGTGACCTTCCGACAAGCCAAAGTCCGTGGGGCAAGCCGGATTCACTTAAAAGAACATCGCTAAACGAACTAAGTTAACTGTGACTAAATGAACAACCGCAGCGGTTCGCTTTAACCACTGCGGCAGGGAAGATCGTCAAGCGGAACCAAACCCACTTAACAAATGTTCCACTTACAGCAGTTCTCAACCTTTCTAATGCCGTGACCCCATAATACAGTTCCCCTTGTTGTGGTGACCCCCAAGTGGGTGTGGCCACCAATAAGAGGGAGTAGGACAGCTAGGGAAAAGGGAAAAAAATGGCGGACAGCGTGGTTTGGCGACCCCCGTGAAATGGTCATTCGACCCCAAATAGGGTCCCGACCCACAGGTTGAGAACCACTGACTTACAAAGTTGTGGTCATAACTCGAGAATCCTGCATGAACCAGAACAGCAAGCAAGAATAGCAAAGCCTAAACTAGCCAGGTTCAGGTCAAGCGATTCTCCAAAGCGCCTGAAGGCAGGACAACAAGGAAAGGATGGAAACTCATCAAGGAGAGAAGCAACCTGGAACTAAGGAGAAACTTCCTGACAGTGAAAACAATTAACCAGTGGAACAACCTGCCTCCAGAAGCGGTGAATGCTCCAACACTGGAAGTTTTTAAGAAGAGACTGGACAGCCCTTTGTCCGAAATGGTCTAGGGTTTCCTGCCTGAGCAGGGGGTTGGACTAGATGACCTCCAAGGTCCCTTCCAACTTATTATTATCATCATCATCATCATGGGTAGCCCAGTTGCTCCTCGATTGTGCAGCTGTAATTGTGCGTTTTTTTTCCGTCTCTCCCCGCGGATGGGCTACCTCCCTTGTTATTGGGAGGCGACAGGTGAGACCGAAGGGGAGGGGCCTTCAGGAGACCCCACCCCCAAGCTGGCAGCTCCCCGTCTCCTTTTCCCCAGGGAAATCCAGCCTCCACCCACCCCGTCCGCTGACGTTGCTGTTTTTGGGATTTGTCGGATCCGATGCAAATCCGAGTCGGGCCTTTTTGCAACTTTCCCCAACGATAGACTTTGCCCCGTGCAACGCCCGGCTTTCAGATGCCCTCCAGGCCTGCCGGGTATGTGTGTGTGTGCAGTTCCAGCGTGTGTGCGTTTGTGTGTGTGTCTGTGTGGGCCGCCCACCCACCCATCCACGGAGTGGCAGCACTGACGAGGCTGCAAGGCCGAACCCCCCCCTCCCCGTGTTGCTAAGCAACGAGTGGTCACCTTCCTCCTCGCATGCATGCCAGGATGGGTGAAGTCATGGTCATGTGACCGGCTGGCCAATTGGGAGCGAGGCAGCCTGGATGGGCGAGCGAGACAGAGAGAGAGAGAGAGAGAGAGGAACTTCTGGACAGATGTGCAGGACGGGCAACCGGCCACCTGTGCCGTAATCCTAGCCCTTCCGGACGGGATGCAAATGGTGAGTTACAGCAAGGAGGCGGGAGATTCCCCCCCCCCCCCCCGAACAAGGCTGCCTTTCTCCCCTGCACCAGGCGCGGGAGTTGCAAACCAGTTGCACCGGCTGAGTGCCAGTCTTGTTTTCCCAACCCTCTGGGACGGCCCAGGATCTTGGCAGCTTCCTCCCCGAGCCAGACAGAGGGAAAAGCAGAAAAGTCCCGGTGAAAAGAACGGGCGGCCGGCGGTGCACCATGGGTCCCTGTCCGCAAGGGATCCGTGCAGCGCCTAAGGAGCTCCAGAGCTGGAAGATCAGGGAGTCCGGCTGGCGGGGTCAAGTAGCGGGGTTTGGCTTGAAATCGGGGAGCTGGGACAGAAACACACACAGACACAACAGAGAGATACACACGTGAAGATCAGGTGTGTGTATTTTTGCACAAGTTTGTTCGGAGAAGTTGGTGATTGCAAAGTGTCACAAGCCCCGCTGCGTCAGAAGCTTGGGTTGTGGGTCTCCGGTTCACACCCCAGTGTCGCCCGCGTTGCGGGGTTCCCCCTGCAAAAGATGCCTCTTAGCTTGGCGCAAAGGACCAGGGTTGTGCCATCGTATGTGTGACATCCCGCGTGCTCCCTGCCTTGGGGAAGGTTTTCTCTATCGGACCTCGGGTTTAACGTCAGGAAATTGCAGGCTGCAGCGTTAATGCAGCCGTGTTGCATCCTAATGGATTATCGGGGTGTTGTGCAAATGTAGAAATGGGGCGTAGTCCTCGACTTAGGACCGAAATGGAGTCCCAAATTTCCGTTGCTAAGCGAGACACCTGCTAAAGTGAGCTTTGCCCCATTTTATACAACCTGTCTCGCCTCGGTTGTTAAATGAATCACCGCAGTTGTTCAATTAATAACACGGTTGTTAAGTGAATCCGGCTTCCCCATCGACTTTTGCTTGTCGGGAGGTCACAAGGGGATCCCGTAATCCCAGGAGACACTGTGACCGTCGTAAATGTGAGTCAGTTGAGTGTCTGAATTTGGATCACATGATCTTGGGGCTGCTTCAAAGGTCATAGCTGGAAAACGGTCATAAGTCGCATTTTTCAGTGCTGTTGTGACTTTGGTCACTAAAGGAACTGTTGTAAGTTGGGGACTAGCTATATTGTGTGAAAGGAACCACTGTGCGTCTTGGAGGTGATCTTTTTGCCCTCAGCACCCACATTTTTTATGTGCAGCGTGGTGGCGTGGATATCGTCCTACTTTGCAAGGATGTTGTGATCATGACTAAGGCCTGGCCAGCTAGTGCTTGAATCTTAAACCGAGCTTGCCCTTAAGAGTCACCTAAAGACTTCACATAATAATAATAGTAGTAGTAGTAATAGTAGTAGTAGTAGTAGTAGTGGTAGTAGTAGTAATAGTAGTAATAAAAGTTGGAAGGGACCTAGGAGGTCATCTAGTCCAACCCCCTGCTCAGGCAGGAAACCTATACATGATCCAGAAAGTAACCGCCTGAATGCTGGCTAGTTTAAACCAGGTAGTCCTCACATTATGACCACAATTCTGAGCCAGCAAGGTGGTCGTTAAATGAGTTTAATGCCACAATTTTATGACCTTTTTTGTCATGGTTATTAAATGAATCACTGCAGTGGTTAAGTGGGTCACACGTCGTTAAGCTAATCTGTTTTTTCCCGTTGACTTTGTTGGGTGCCAGCTGGGAAATGGTGATCACGTGACCCTGGGGTATTACAACAGTCGTAAGTACAAGCCAGTGGCCTAGCACCCCAATTTTGATCACGTGACTGGAGGAGTTGCTGCAACGGTCGTAAGTGTGAGGACCGTCCTTAAGTCAATTCTTTTAGGGCCGTTACTTCGAAGGACCGCTAAACAAATAGGTTATAAGTGGGTCTCCCGTGGGCTACGTGTTGGCTTCTGAATGTAATTTTGAGATGCTGGTTTTTAACGTTTGAAGGTGTTGTGTTCTCCTCTCGAACTGGTTTTGAGGTGCCTGACTCAGTTTCCTGAGAGAGCTGGTTAGTGGCTCCCCACAAATTGATGGGGTGGAGAGCTATGGGTGGGGGTTCTCTGCTGGGACGCCAGTAGCCTCCTCCTAGATCAGGGATCTCCAAACTGGATGGGGAATTCTGGGAGTTGAAGTCCACACATCCATGTTTGGAGAACCCTGCCCTAGATATTGGAACATGGTCTTTGTGCTTTCTGTATAGCTATTAAAAACTGAACCGTTTCCAAAAGAGCTGGAGAAACAGACTGTTGCCAGTGATGTATTTTAACTGTGTTTTTTCCCCCCAAGTTGCATGGTTTAAAAAAAGTAATTCTTTTTCTATTTGTCTTTTTAAGATCCGTAAACTGTCCAAAATCACCATTTTCAGGGAGATGGGTGGCCTATTGGATGGATGGATAAATGGATGAATAACTGGATGAATGAATGATGGATAAATGGATGGATGGATAAATGGATGGATGGATGGATAAAGGGATAAATGGATGAATGATGGATGAATAAATGGGTGGATGGATAAATGGATGGATGATTATTGGATGGATAAATGAATGGGTGATGGATGGACAGATGGATAGATGGATAAATGGATGAATGATGGATGGATGGATAAATGGATGAATGATGGATGGATAAATGGATGAATGATGGATGGATGGATAAATGGATAAATGGATGAATGATGGATAAATGGATGGATAGGTGGATAAATGAATAAATGATGGATGGATAAATGGGTGGCTGGATGGATCGATGGATAAATGGATGAATGATGGATAAATGGATGGATAAATGATGGATAAATGGATGGATGATGGATGAATAAATGGGTGGATGGATAGATGGATAAACAGATGAGTGATTATTGGATAGATGGATAAATGGATGGATGGATTTGTGTGTAACAAATAATGCTCAATTTACAAGCACACGGGCTCCGAATTTTATCCACTGAGCAAGGCAGTTGTTAAACGAGTTGTACCCCATTTTACAACCTTTGTTTTCGCCACAGTCATGCGGTCATTAAGTGAATCCAGCTTTCCCCCATTGACTTTGCTTGCCACTAAGAGCGATCATGTGCTGCAACTGTCATAAATAGGTGGCAGTTGCCAGGTACCCAGATTTTGATCACATGACCCTGGGAATGCCACCGTCGTAAGTGTGAAAAACGGTCGTAAGGCCCTTTTTTTCCAGTGCTGCTGTCATTTCAGACGGTCACTAAACGAACAGTTGTAAGTCGAGGACAACCTGTATAAGACGTAGTCAGATTTGCTTTTTATTTCATTTTCCGGATGTTTTAAATGTATTTTTATGGATGTTTCGTAAACACCAAGAACCGTTTGGAACGTGGTGGGTGAATAGATAAATAAATAAAACGAATAAATAATAATCATCATAATAAAAAAAAGAGGAGAATGTTTGTGACGCTTGAGGCTATCAGCCAGTAAAATAAAAGTTAGGACCACAATATGTGACAGTTCCTCAGTCTGGATTGCTCTCTGCCCCAAATGATTTACACTTGAGCAAGCGGGCTGGACTAGATGACCTCAGGGTTCCCGCCCCATTCCAGAACGATGTCAAACATGCCACGATAGGTTGCAAGACTTGACTTGCTGTCTGATGGCTCACACAGCTGAGGTCACCTGCCTTGTGAGGATCCTTCACGACAAACGCTGGTGCCTCATCGTCCGCTTCCGATCACATGCGTGATGACAACACACCTGAGGGTTTCGCAAAATGTGTGTGAAGGAGGAGGCGCTGGTTTCTCCCGTCTCCCTGTGTGAAGATGCTGAGCCTTTAATTGTGGCATTTCAAGCGGCTGAAATCCTTCCGTTTCTGAGCTCCCCTTCCTTCCAAGGTAGGAAACCCGGATCTGTCAAACGGTTGTGTGAAGATCATCACAACTCTAAGCAGGGCTGAGAGATGCAGGTTTTTGTTGTGCAGGTGTAACTGGGCGGTTTGGGGAAGGCAGAAACCCCCCCCCTTGCTTATGGGGGACAGGAGTCTTTAAAAGAAAAGCAGGAGATCCTGTACAGGTGGTCCTCGACTTACGACTGTTCTGTTTAGTGACTGTTTGAAGTTACCACGTCACCACAATTCTTAGCAGAGCTGCGAGATCCAGGTTTTCGTTATGCAGGTGTATTTGGGCGGTTTGGGGAAGGCAGAACCTCCTTGCTTCTGGGGGACAGGAGTCTTTAAAAGAAAAGCAGGCGCCCCGTACAGGTAGTCCTCGACTTACGACTGTTCTGTTTAGTGACTGTTTGAAGTTACCACGTCACCCCAACGCTTAGCAGAGCTGCGAGATCCAGGTTTTCGTTATGCAGGTGTATTTTGGCGGTTTGGGGAAGGCAGAACCCCCTTGCTTCTGGGGGACAGGAGTCTTTAAAAGAAAAGCAGGCGCCCCGTACAGGTAGTCCTCGACTTACGACTGTTCTGTTTAGTGACCGTTTGAAGTTACAACGCCAGACTGACAAGACTGACCTAGGATAGTTTTTCACACTGACGACCCTGGCACCCTCTCCACACGGTCAAGAGATCAAAGTTCGGACACCCTTGGCAACAGACTCGTACTTACGACGGTCGCAGTTTCCTGGGATCCTGGGGTCCCCCTTTTGCGGCCTTCTGACAAGCCAAGTCAACCGGGAAGCCAGATTCACTTAACAACCGTGTTGCTAATTTAACTGCAATGATTGACTGGGGCACGAAAGGTTGTAAAGTGGGGGAAAAGTCCTGACAAGTGTCTCACTTAGCGACGGAAATTTTGGGGCTCAATCAATCGTGGTCATAAAACCTCTGACAAGCAGAGTCAACGGGGCAAGCCAGGTTCACTGAAAAACTTCACAACTGCAGTGATTCACTTAACAACGGGAGCAGGGAAGGTCGCAAAGTGGGACACAAGTGAAACATCTGTCTTCGCTCAGCAACGGAAACGTTGGTCTCCCTTGTAGTCGTAAGCCGAGGACTACCTGTAACCCTGGGCTTTTTAAGGGCGGCCTGTTTCCCCCGCTGAGGTGATTTTTTTGAGGCGTGTTAATTTCGTGTTTGGGCGCAGGAGTTGGCCACGTCTGAAGCGTTTGAAGTTGTGTAACAATTGTATTGAGGTTGCTTTGACTGCTGGTTGGCGATGGGGGGAAGATTGTGTTATTCTTATAAAGCAGGGGGTCTTCAAACTTGGCCCTTTTGTGACTTGTGGACTTCAACTCCCAGAATCCCTCAGCCAGCCTCCATTTTGTTTGTTAGATTTAAGACGGGGGTCTTCAAACTTGGCCCTTTTGTGACTTGTGGACTTCAACTCCCAGAATCCCTCAGCCAGAAAAAATGCATCCACAGCCACAATTATTATTATGGCTTTGTGGCCTTTTTAATCCACCTATCGAGTCCTCCCCAAGGAGCTGGGATGGGCAGATACGTGGATATTGGATGCTGAGAAAGGTCTCCATGACAGGATGGAAGCTGTTCCAAGTCAAGCTGCCTTTTGCAATTGACCCAATATGGATTTTTGTCAATGCTGATGGTTATTGTTATTACTATGGCCAGATGTTTAGGCTGGATTTGGCATCTTGGTCCATCTATTGAGTCCTTCCCAAGGACCTTGGATGGGCAGATGTTGTCTGATAGTGTTGATGGACGCTGGGATGGATGAACGGAGGAATGGAAACTGGGATGGATGAATGGATGGATGGAAGCTGGGACGGATGGAAGCTTGGACGGATGGATGGATGGAAGCTGGGATGGATGGAAGCTCGGACGGATGAATGGATGGAAGGAAGCTGGGATGGATGGATAGATGGATGGAAGCTGGGATGGATGGATGGATGGATGGATGGATGGATGGATGGATGGAAGCTGGGATGGATGGATGGAAGCTGTCCCAAGTCAAGCTGCATTTTGCAATTGACTGGTGGGAATTTTGTCAATGCCGATGGTTGTTGTTATGGTTCATCACATAGCCAGATATTTAGACTGGATTTGGAATTTTTGTCCACCTATTGAGTCCTTCCCAAAGATTTGAAATAGGCAGATGTTGATATTTGGATGGTGTTAAAGGTCTCCCTCCTCTTTCTTTCTTTCTTTCTTTCTTTCTTTCTTTCTTTCTTTCTTTCTTTCTTTCTTTCTTTCTTTCTTTCTTTCTTTCTTTCTTTCTTTCTTCCTTCCTTCCTTCCTTCCTTCCTTCCTTCCTTCCTTCCTTCCTTCCTTCCTTCTTTCTTTCTTTCTTTCTTTCTCAAACAGTAATAAACCCTCTGCAAGTTTCCCACCTTTTAAAAATCTCTTGAGAAAGTTGCTTATGCCTTATCTTCCTTTGAGGCTTAGCAGGCTTCCCTGGGGAAGGGAGAAATTACACAAACGCACACAAACACACACCACGGCACAAACAGGCTTTCTGCCAGCAGCGGCATTTTTCCTGACTTTCCCAGCATGTGTTTGTTTCTCTGGGTTTCGGGAGACGGCGGCTGGCGGCTCACCCGTCCCTCCTCCGTCACTTCCGCCTGCCACAGCCTACATGTGTTTCCTGGATTCTTGTTGTACCACACACAGCCGTGACATCATTGTGTGGGCCAAGCATTTTGCACATGTGTGGGCAGAGAAGGAGGCCGTGGGCTCTTTTCCGCTTCTGTGGGGTGCAGAGAGGTGGAAAAGATGGCCTGGATCCGGATTTGGAAAGTGGGAAGGAGAAGGAGCTAAAGAGGAACATGGGATATGTAGAATCCTAGGGCAGGAAGGGCCCTTGGAGGTCCTCTAGTCCAACCTCTTGCCCAAGGCAGGAGATCCTATAGACCTATACTAATGGAATAGAGTCTGTGCCCATTCACACGTGCACGGAAGGTGATTTGCAAGGATGAGCAGTTGGATCAGGATTAGATTGTGGCTTTCTTTCTTTCTTTCTTTCTTTCTTTCTTTCTTCTTCCTCCCCTCCCCTCCCTTATTTTTTTCTCCCTCTTCTTTCTTTCCTCCCCCTCCTTTCTTTCCTTCCTTTCCTCCCTTTTTCTTTCCTCCCTCCCTCCCTTCCTCTATCCTTTCTTTCTTCCTCCCCTCCCTTCTTTTTTCCTCCCTCTTTCTTTCCTCCCCCTCATTCTTTCTTTCCTTCCTTCCTTTCCTCCCTTTTTGTTTCCTCCCTCCATTCCTCTATTTTTTCTTTTTTCCTACCTACCCCTTACTTTCTGCTCTTTCTTCCCTCCCTTCTTTTTTTTCCTCCCTCTTCTTTCTTTCCTCCCCCTCCTTCAATCTTTCCTCCCTCTTTCTTTCCTTCCTGCCCCTTCCTTCCTTCCTTCCTTCCTTCCTTCCTTCCTTCCTTTCTTTCTTTCTTTCTTTCTTTCTTTCTTTCTTTCTTTCTCTTCCCTCCCTCCCTTTTACAAATAACGCAAGGTGGCCAGCATAAATAACCAACCCACCTCCTTCACTTCTCCTTTCCTCAACTTACCAGCACCCTATGAGGTGGGTTGGGCTGAGAGAGAGGGAGGGACTGGCCCAAAGTCAGCCAGCTGGCTTTCATGGCTAAGGCAGGAATTGAACTCAGGTCTCCCTCTGGCTTTCTAACCGGTGTCTCAGCCACTAGAGTCTAACTGACTTAACAAGGGACAACAAGCTCATTCTCAAATCCAGGGGTCTTCAAACTTGGCCTCTTTATGACTTCTGGACTTCAACTCCCAGAATTCCTGAGCCAGCGTGGAGGAACTATGGCCCCCCTCATGGCTTGTGGACTTCAGCTCCCAGAATTCCTCAGCCAGCATGGGGGAACTATGGCTCCTTCATGACTCGAGGACTTCAACTCCCAGAATTCCTGAGCCAGCGTGGAGGAACTAGGGCCCCCTCGTGACTGGCGGACTTCAACTCCCAGAATTCCTGAGCCAGCATGGGGGAACTATGGCCCCTTCATGATTCGCGGACTTCAACTCCCAGAATTCCTGAGCCAGCATGGGAGAACTATGGCCCCTTCATGACTGGTGGACTTCAACTCCCAGAATTCTTCAGCCAGTGTGCCTGGCTGAGGAATTCTGGGAATTGAAGTCCACAAGTCATCAAAGGGCCAAGTTTGAAGACCCCTTGCTCACATCATTCAAGAACCCCAATTAGTCAACTTTCGAGTTGGCCTGATTCTCACAACTCTCAGGACAGCTTCTCCCGATGGGTTTGTTTTATTTATTTAGGAGACTGTTTTGATCCCGTCTTTTTATCATTTTGATAAATAAATCAAGGAGGCAAACATAACGCTCCTTCCTTCCTCCTCTTTTTCCCCAGAACAACAACCCTGTCAGGTCTCTCTGCTCCTAATCCAGCCCCTTTACCCTCAGTTTGTGCTGTCGCTCCATTTTAACCTTTCTCTTCGGCTTCTGAAGACTTGGTCAGTTTGTGGGGAGGCTGGAGCAGTTTGAGAGTGTTGCAGCATTTGGATTTATTATTGCAGAAGGAAAAAAAAATGGTTTTAAAATCTGTGTGATTCAGGGGAGGGAGGAAGGAAGGAAGGAGATGGTTAAGGTAAGAAGGAAGGGAGAGAGGCTGGGTGGGAGCAGGAAAGGAAGGAAAGGAAGAAGGAGGGAGGGAAGAGATGGAAAGCGAGGGAGGGAGGGCGAGAGGATGGGAGGAAGGAAAGGAAGGGGAGGGAGGGAGGAATGAGAAGGAGGGAGGAAGGAAGTAAGGAAGGAAGGGAAGAGATGAAAGCAAGGGAGGGAGGGCGAGAGGATGGGAGGAAGGAAAGGGGGAGGGAGGGAGGAATGAGAAGGAGGGAGGAAGGAAGAGATGGAAAGCGAGGGAGGGAGGAATGAGAAGGAGGGAGGAAGGAAGGAAGGGAAGAGATGAAAGCAAGGGAGGGAGGGCGAGGATGGGAGGAAGGAAAGGAAGGGGGGAGGGAGGGAGGAATGAGAAGGAGGGAGGAAGGAAGGAAGGGAAGAGATGAAAGCAAGGGAGGGAGGGCGAGAGGATGGGAAGGAAGGGGGAGGGAGGAATGAGAAGGAGGGAAGAGATGGAAAGCAAGGGAGGGAGGGCGAGTGGATGGGAGCAAGGAAGGAAGGAAAGAAGAATGAGAAGGAGGGAGGAAGAGAAGAGAAGATGGAAAGCAAAGGAGGGAGGGCGAGAGGATGGGAGGGAAAGGAAGGGGGAGGAAGAAAGGAATGAGAAGGAGGAAGGAAGGAAGGGAAGAGATGGAAAGCAAGGGAGCGGGGGCGAGGATGGGAGGAAGGAAAAGAAGGGAGGGAGAAAGGAATGAGAAGGAGGGAGGGAAGAGATGGAAAGCAAGGGAGGAAGGACGAGTGGATGGGAGCAAGGAAGGAAAGGGAGGGGAGGAAGGAAGGGAAGAGGGTGGCCAAGGATGGGAGCAAGGAAGGAAGGAAAAGAAGGGAGGGAGGAAGGAATGAGGGAGGAAGGGAAGGGAAGAGATGGGGAGGGAGGGGCGGGGTGGATGGGAGCAAGGAAGGAAAAGGGGAGGAAGGAAGAAGGAAGGAAAGAAATAGAAAGCAAGGGAGGGTGGTGGGTAGGAGCAAGAAAGGAAGTAAAAGGGAGGAACAGGATGGAGGAAAGAAAGAAAGGTAGAGAAAGAAAGAAAAAGATCAAGCAACCTTACCTTCTATTGTACCCTGATCAATAGATAATTTATTTTGTGAATAAACCTCATTGGTTTGAAGAGAGGCTTCCAGATTCCTCCTCTGTTCTTTCCATGGAACTGGCCTCCCATTTCTTCTCCCCCTTTCCCCTTCCTTGCCCTATGTGTGTTTGTGTGTGTGTGTGTGGGGCGTATTCCAAGCCTGCAGAGAGACGTGTGAAAAGCAAGGAAAACTCGGCAGGAGAAGGGCGGAAAGAGCAGCCCGCCTGCAGGCGAAGTTCACACCCTGCGCAGTGGCGCCTTCCCCTCTTCTGCCCCACAGTGCCCCCCCCCCTCGCCTCCTCCTCCTCCCCTGCTTCTGAGATTGGGGGATTGCGTGATGCTCCCCTCCCTCCTGACCCTTTCTGGGAGGGGGCTTCCTTCCCCCCCTCCCCCAGCTCCTTTTGCATCAGCTCAGCCTGGGAGCATCGCAGCAGCGGCATCCGTGGGAGAAGCCCGCCTCCCATCGCTATGGCGACCGGATGCAGGCTGGCCGGGGACCAGCCCGGTGCCTGAAACTGGAAGGATGGAGAAGGCAGGAATGGCTGACTCACCCTGATGCCTAGGCCGGGGTGGTGATGGTAGGGGGGGCGAGGGCTCCGGAGCTCCGTGCCCTTCCCTCGCCCGTTTCTGAAACCGGGGATCGTCCGCTGGCAGGAATTGGGGTTCCGGTTGTCCTGCTGGGCAGAATGGGGGACAAGGCGGATTACCAGCGGCTGGCCAGCGGGGAAGAGGAGGAGGTGGAAGGGCTCGGGTGGACGGCTTCGGCCAGCTTGGCAAGCTCCCTCCTTCCGGGGCCCAGACCCGACGTGTTGGCAGTGCCAAGGCAGAGGGTCAGTATGAGATGGAATGCAATCTCTCTCTCTCTCTCTCTCTCTCTCTCTCTCTCTCTCTCTCTCTCTCTCTCTCTCTCTCTCTCTCTCTCTCTCTCTCTCTCTCTCTCTCTCTCTCTCTCGCTCTCGCTCTCTCGCTTTCAGCTCTATCATCTCTGCCCATCCATCTTATCTATTCTATCTACCTATTTATCAATCTACCATCTGTTTATCATCTATAGCCATTGAGCTGTGTAGCCAGTCATTATCTCTGTCAATCTCTATCCTCCGTTATCATCTGTCTACTATATTGAATTGTCTAGCTATCATCTCTCGTCCATATCTAGCTATCAGCTGTCTCTTTACCTCTGTCTGTCTATCACCTACCTACATCTACATCTACATCTGTCTATCACCTATCTACATCTCTTGTCCATCTATCCATCTCTCTCTCTTTACTGACCTACCTACCTATCATCTATATCATTATGTAACTATCATCTATAGCTATCCATCTATTCTATTATGTTCTATTCTATATATCTGTCTGTCATTATGTATTTATCATGTATCTATCATGTTCCTATCGTCTGTCTGCAGCTATCTATCTGTTTATCTTTATCATGTATTTATCATGGATAAATCTATATCATCTGTAGCTATCTTGTATCTAGCTATGTCTATCATTATGTATATATCATGTATCTGTCAAGGATATCATCTATAGCTATCTAGTATCTACCTATGTCTATCATTATGTATTTATCATGTGTCTATTATGGACATCGTCTGTCTATCTGCCTCTATCCATCTATATCTATCTATCTGTCTATCTTTATCATATATCTATCATGGATATCATCTATAGCTATCTATCTATCTTGTATCTACCTATGTCTATCATGTATTTATCATGTGTCTATTATGGACATCGTCTGTCTATCTGTCAGTATCCATCTGTATCTATCTATCTGTCTATCTTTATCATGTATCTATCAAGGATATCATCTATAGCTATCTACCTATCTTGTATCTATCTATGTCTATCATTATGTATTTATCATGTATCTATCATGTCCCTATCGTCTGTCTGTCTGTGTCTGTCTGTCTATCTTTATCATGTATTTATCATGGATAAATCTATATCATCTGTAGTTATCTTGTATCTAGCTATGTCTATCATTATGTATATATCATGTATCTGTCAAGGATATCATCTATAGCTATCTAGTATCTACCTATGTCTATCATTATGTATTTATCATGTGTCTATTATGGACATCGTCTGTCTATCTGTCTGTATCCATCTATATCTATCTATCTGTCTATCTTTATCATGTATCTATCATGGATATCATCTATAGCTATCTATCTATCTTGTATCTACCTATGTCTATCATGTATTTATCATGTGTCTATTATGGACATCGTCTGTCTATCTGTCAGTATCCATCTGTATCTATCTATCTGTCTATCTTTATCATGTATCTATCAAGGATATCATCTATAGCTATCTACCTATCTTGTATCTATCTATGTCTATCATTATGTATTTATCATGTATCTATCATGTCCCTATCGTCTGTCTGTCTGTGTCTGTCTGTCTATCTTTATCATGTATTTATCATGGATAAATCTATATCATCTATAGCTATCTTGTATCTAGCTATGTCTTATCATTAGGTATTTATCATGTATCTATCATGTACCTACCATCTGTCTCTCTCTCTCTATTGATCGATCGATCGATCGATCTCATGTATCTAGAATTCGAAGACCATGCATCTCACTCAGAGCGATGAATTTGCAGGGGTTTTGTGGCTTCCTCATCTCTAACAGGCCCCATTGCCTTTTTTTTTTTTGGAAAGAACACCATGTTTTGTGCCAGCGGACCCTTGCAGCTGCAGGGGTCTTGTCAGCCCCCCCCCCCCCCGCGCAGACAGCAAGGAGACCTTGCTAGAAGGCTCTGGAGTTCAAAGCTGTTTCCCTTCTTTCTTACATGATTTAAGGAAGGAAGGAAGGAACCCGCCCAGGCCGCCTTTCCCAATGTGGCCTTCCGCCCGTGCTGAAGTTCTCCTCTGGGCTGGAGATAGTAATAGTAGTAAAGTTGGAAGGGACCTTGGAGGTCATCTAGTCCAACCCCCTGCTCAGGCAGGAAACCCTACACCATTTCGGACAAATGGCTGTCCAGTCTCTTCTTCAATACTTCCAGTATTGGAGCATTTACTGCTTCTGGAGGTAAATGCTCCAACACTGGAAGTTTTTAAGAAGAAGACTGGACAGCCATTTGTCCGAAATGGTGTAGAGATGATGGGAACTGGGTTGCTGAACACCCAACAGACCATGTTTCCACTACCGCTATTGTTTTCCAGAATCTCTCTGCAAAGCTTTTAGCTTTATTCTCCCCCCCCCCGTTCCCCCCAATTATTTATTTATTAAACTTTAGGGCACACATCTCCCCTACAAGGTTGACCTGTATTTTGGTTTTTTAATACTGGTTTTCAAAAGCAAGGCTGCTTTTTTACATTGTCGGCATAACCAGGTTAGGTTGGAGACTTCGCTGCGTTCACACAAAATGACGAGCTGAGTCAAAGTTAACCTTGGTTAGATTTTTCCTGGTTTGGATGGTGGTTTGCACTGATGGGTGAGTTGGTGGTTTGTCGTAGTGTCTGAAACCAGTTTGCAGAGGAATAAAGGGTGGTGGGTTTTTTTTTTTAAATAGCACTACCAAAAATAAGCCGAAGCAATAAGATGGTGATTGGCCACTAAAAGTAATTTTTAAAAAAGTATTTCTAAAGTAAGGAGAAATTTCCTGACATTGAGAACAATGAAATGGAACAACCTCTCTCCAGAAGTTGTGAATGCTCCAACACTAGAAGTTTTTAAGAAGAGACTATCTGAAATGGTATAGGGTTTCCTGCCTGAGCAGGGGGTTGGACTAGATGACCTCCAAGGTCCCTTCCAATTCTGTTATTCAGTTTTGTTCTGTTCCTATTCTGTTCTATTCTTTCTCTATTCTAATTCTATTCTATTCTGTCTGAAATGGTATAGGGTTTCCTGTCTGAGCAGGGGGTTGGACTAGATGACCTCCAGGGTCCCTTCCACCACCACCATCATCATTATTAATAAATAATTCCAAAATAACAGAACCGATAGCGAGGAAATTCCCACATCCCTAAACGGCTTTCGTGCCACACGAACCTTATTCCTTTTTTTTTTTTTTTTTTTTTGACAAAACGACTAAATGACAGATCAGTTCTAAACGATTCGTTTAGCGACCGTTCAAAGATACGTCGCTGGAATAAAAGGGACTTACCTCCGTTTTTCATACTTAACCACCATCGTCGCATCCCTACAATCAGGTGAACAAAATTCAGACGCCTAGCAACTGGTTCCTATTTAGGACGGTCGCAGTGTCCCGTGTGTGCATGCGTGTCACGTGATCCCCTTTTGCGACAAGCAACGTTAATGGGGGTCAGCCAGATTCACTTAACAACCGTGCTGCCAGCTTAACAACTGCAGGGATTCCCTTAGCAACCGTGCCATGAAGAGTCATAAAACGGGGCAAAACCCGCTTAGCAACCGCCTCGCTTAATGACATAAATTTTGCAGGCTCAGTTGCGGTCGTAAGGCGAGGACTACCTATATTTTCCCATTTCTTGGGCAGGAGCTCAAGAGTATACCAAGCCCATCATCCCACCCAAGACTACAGAGGGATTTGACTACTGGAATCCCCATCATTCCCAGCGGGTACCGCCAAAGTCTGGAGCGGAGCATCCTCCCCCCCACAGCCTCTGATCGTGGCCTTTACGGGGGGGGGGGGCTTGTATCCAGGGCAGCCATTGTGAGGTGGGACACTCCCAGCTCACTTAGTGACGTGAACCAGAATCTCCAGAAGGGCAGGTTAATCCGGATTCTGGTCTTTTCCAAAAGTGTACACAAGCTCCGAATGGGCGTGAACACGACGGTCCAGATTCCTCTTCGGGGGACGCGGGGAGGGGGTGGGCAAGGCAAATGGGGAGGGGGAGGATGTGAAGTTCAGAAAGAAGAAGGCTGGAGAAAAGCTACAACGGAGTTTGTTTAAAATCTGCTTTTTTTTGTCCACCCCCCCCCCTTTCGTTCTTCTTAGCCTGCCTCTCTTAAGGGGGTCTCCGGAATCAGAAGGTCTGAATTTGGGTGGGTGGGTGGGTGGGTGGCAGATGGATTTGGGGTGAAGGGCAGAAATTCCTCCCTCACCCCGGTTTTCAATATTTGGGGAGCATCAGGAGCTGAGCCACGGGGTGAACGTGGAGAACTTGACTTTCGATCCCAGACAGAGAGATGGGAGATGGTGTCCCGGGTGGGGGGGTGGGGGGCTTTTGCTGGAAAATTTTTTGGGGGGGGCTTCGGGAGGATGGGGGATGGGCTGCGTCTCTCTGGTGGCTGTGCTTATTCGTGGGAATTGATGTCGGTCTTGTTTGTGTTACAATCCTGTTAAAATAGGGTTTGCCAACACAGCGGGGGAATTTTGGGAGTTGAAGTCCGCGCCTCTGAAAGTTGCTAACTGTTGGCAAATACTTATCTTCTATGCTTGTTGAGGAATTCTGGGAGTTGAAGTCTACGTCTCTGAAAATCGCTAAGGTTGGCAAATACTTATCTTCCATGTTGGCATGAAAGCTGGGATGGATGGATGGATGAAAGCTGGGATGGATGGATAGATATGTATGTATGGATAGATAGATAGATGTAGATATGGATGGATAGATAGATAGAAGTAGATATGGATGGATAGGTAGATATAGATGGATGGATGGATAGATAGATAGAGATGGATAGATATGGACGAATGATGGATAGATAGATAGAGATGGATGGATAGATATGGACGGATGGATAGATAGATAGACAGAGTGAGGTAGATATGGATAGATAGATAGAGATGTAGATATGTATAGATCAGTAGTTCTCAACCTTTTTAATGCCGTGACCCCTCAACCAGTCGTAAGTCAAGGACTACTCAACGGGTCATAAGTTGAGGACTACTCAACTGGTGCAGCACCGTTTGCAGAATGGGACTTTTGGAGGGCTCAGCAGGGCAGAGACAGCCTGGACAATTCCTATTGGCTTTGGAAAGCCAATAGAATGAGACTCTATTCAAGAGAGGCTATTCTATTGGCTTTCAACAGCCAATAGAATAAAAGGGAGGAGCACAGCTAAGGAAAAGGGGGGAAAAAATGGCGGACTGCGTTGTTTGGTGACCCCGTGAAATGGTTGTTCTACCCCAAATAGGGTCCCGACCCACAAGTGGAGAACCACTGGTATAGATAGATATGTAAAAGATAGATATGGATGGATGGATGGATAGAGAGACAGGAAGGAAGGAAGGAAGGAAGGAAGGAAGGAAGGAAGGAAGGAAAGAAAGAAAGAAAGAAAGAAAGAAAGAAAGGATTGTGCTTTCCCTGACTGGTGAGAACCGGAGACAACATCTGGGCTGCCTTGTGGTAAACAGCAGCCAGAGGCGATTTCTGCAGACGGCTGGACCCGAGGGCCCTCAAGCTGCATTGGCAGGAAATTAGGACATCCCTAAAGAGCAGCTCTTGAGCAAAAGCGACAACTTGCTTTTCCTGCCTTGCCCCTCAAACAGGTTTTTTTGGGGGGGGGGTCAGCTCTGCTGCAAGGGAGGACACCTGGAGCCGCGCGTGCAATAATTAAGAGGGAAGCCAGGTGCCGTTAATTCCTGGCAGGTGCAAAGGAAATTCACTTTTGGCCAATCTGCCCTATTACCAGGTATACAGGTAGCTCTCCACCTACCACCACAATAGAACCCCAAATTTCCATTAAGAGTGGAGCAGTGCAGCATAGAATGGAACAGAATAGAAGAAGGAATAGGACAGAAATAGAAAGAATAGAATAGAATAGAATAGAATAGAATAGAATAGAATAGAATAGAATAGAATTACAGAATAGAATAAAATAGAATAGGGAATGGAATAGGATAGGAATGGGATAGGATAGGATAGGCTTTCCTGCCTGAGCAGGGGGTTGGATTAGATGACCTCCAAGGCCCCTTCCAACATCATCATCATTATTATTATTATTATTATTATTATTGTTATTGTTATTATTATTATTATGGATCATCGCATAGTCAGACAGATGTTCAGACTGGATTTGGCATTTTGTCTACCTATCGAGTCCTTACCCAGGACCTGGGATAGGCAGATGTGGATGTTTGATGGTATTACAGATATTGTCGCAAGATGGAATTATTATTATTATTATTAATCATCGCACAGTCAGCCAGATGTTCAGACTGGATTTGGCATTTTTGTCTACCTATCGAGTCCTTACCCAGGACCTGGGATAGGCAGATGTGGATGTTTGATGGGATATTACAGATATCATCGCAGGATGGAAGCGGTTCCTAGTAAGGCCGCCTTTTGCAATTGACTGATGGTGAATTTGTCAATGCTGATGATGGTGTTCCAGTGGTGCTCCAGTTGTTTTGGGACCGCACCCAAGGCGCCTATGACTATTGGTACTACCCTTGCTTGCCTTTGCCCCAGTCTTTCTATTTGTAGGTCTTTGTATTTTATGATCTTCTCCAGTTCTTTCTCGTCTATTCTGCTGTCTCCACATCTACTATCCGGACTTTTTTGTCTTTCTTATCGTTGTTGTTGTTATTAAACCCACGCAACCCCACCCCCATCCTTCTTTTCTCTATCTAGACTGACCATTCCCAAATCTTGCAACCGTTCTTCCTTTGTTTCAGCCTCCAGGCCTTTAATCATCTTAGTTGCTCTTCTCTGCACTTTTTTTTCCCAAAGTCTCAACTTTTCTGTTTGCCAAGCTTCAGAAGTGTGCGAGTACAGAGTGCAGAGAAGAGCAACAAAGATGATCGGGGGGCTGGAGGCTAAAACATACAAGGAACGGCTGCTGGAATTGGGTCTGTCTAGTTTAATGAAGAGAAGGACGAAGAGGGACATGATAGCAGCCTTCCAGTATCTCAGGGCCTGCCCCAAAGAAGAGGGAGTCAAGCTCTTCTCCAAAGCCCCCGAAGGCAGGACAAGAAGCAACGGATGGAAACTCATCAAGGAGAGAAGCAACCTGGAACTGATAAGTTAGAACAATGAACCAGTGGAACCACCTGTCTCCAGAAGTGGTGAATGCTCCAACACTGGAAGTTTTTAAGAAGAGACTGGACAGCCCTTTGTCTGGAATGGTATAGGGTCTCCTGCCTGAGCAGGGGGTTGGACTAGATGACCTCCGAGGTCCCTTCCATCTCTATTCTGATTGATTGATATGAAGAACAGTTGCAGGATATGAGTATGTCTCTCGTTTAATGAAAAGCAGGACTGGAGTGACATGATAGCAAGTCTTCCAATATTTGAGGGGTTGCCACAAAAAAGAGGGGGTCCACTTACTCTCCAAAGCGCCTGAAGGCAGGACAAGAAGCAACAGATGGAAATTCATCAAGGAGAGAAGCAACCTGGAATTAAGGAAAAACTTCCTGACAGTGAGGGCAATTAACCAGTGGAATGTCTTGCCTCCAGAAGTGGTGGCTGCTCCAACATTGCACGTTTTTAAGGAGAGACTGGACAGCCATTTGTCTGAAATTTTACAGGGTTTCCTGCTTGAGCTGGGGGTCGGACTAGATGACCTCCGAGGTCCCTTCCAACTCGTTTATTCGGTTTAGTCCACGAGCGATCGAGTGGCCTGGGGCCAGAATTGCGGTTTTGGAAAGCCAGAGATTCTGTCCAGTAAACAGGAAGACCTTGATAGCCCCCGATTGGCCTTCTCCGTCCCCCTCCTCGTGCCTTCCCCGTATCCCTTTGCAGAAGTGCTGATCTTCGATCCAGCCAGCTGTTCTCCCTGGGGTCCGTCTGGAAGACTGAAAGAGCACAGTGTGCAGCTGCCAGGACAGTTCGGAGGCTTCGTGGACAAACCCATCGCTCGGCCTCCTCCTTCCCCAGCTGTGTTGACAAGAGAGAGAGAGCCAAGAACTAGGAGGTGCTTTACCCCGTGCTGCTAGTCCTCAGCGTGCAGCGGGACAGGACCCTTCCCACACAGTTCCCAGGAGCTGGGCCAAAGAGATTGGCTTAAAAGCAACGTTTAGCCAATCGGCGGCCTTCACTCTTCCCTGCCGTTTCTCTCTGTCCAGGAGAGAGATTTGGACTAACGACAACAAGAACAACAATAAAAGTTGGAAGGGACCTTGGAGGTCATCTAGTCCAACCCCCTAACCACAGTAGAGTTGTTCGTAAATGCTTCGTTTGCCATCAGAACTGCTGCAGGATTTGGAAATGTTTAATGGAAAGAAGGACTAAGGGTGACATGATAGCGGCCTTCCAATATTTGGGGGGGGGCTGCCACAAAGAAGATGGGGGGGTCAACTTGTTCTCCAAAGCGCCTGAAGGCAGAACAAGAAGCAACGGATGGAAACTGATGAAGGAGAGAAGCAACATGGAGTTAAGGAGAAATTTCCTCACTGTGAAAACAATTAGCCAGGGGAACAACCTGCCTCCAGAAGCGCTGAATGCTCCAACACTGGAAGCTTTTAAGAAGAGACCGGACAGCAATTTGTCTGAAAGGGTTTCCTGCCTGAGCAGGGGGTTGGACTAGATGACCTCCAAGGTCCCTTCCAGCTCTCTTCGGATTCTGATTTGAGTGCACAAGAGCCAGGACTGGGTGGGATTTGCAAAGTCAATTTGGAACAAGAACGTAAGAATCCTAACGCTGGAAGGGACCTCGGTGGTCTTCCAGCCCAACGCAGCAGCCTTACAACCAATCATCCTGGCCAATTTCTTTTTTTTTTTCCAGCCTCTTCCATTTTCTTCAATTGGACTAGAAACACTTCCTGTTTTTGCCAGCCTGTGTCCTCCATCCCGGGAATCTTGGCAGCGGAGACCTGTGTTTTTGTGTTTCTGTCTCATCCCGGGGCGAAAGCTTGTGGCGTGTGGCGTGGCTCCTTCCAGTCCCCTTCGGCCAGCATCGCTCCGCCTTGCCTGTGTGTGTGTGTGTGTGTTTGTGTGTCCCAATCCTCTATCTGGTTTGGCTGCCCAGTAAAGCAGCTCAATCCCAAACTGCTTCGGCTTTTCAGGAATCTGGAGGGTGGAAAGCCGCCGGGAAGCCTTTTTGCAAAATCCCTGCCGGAGCCTCACAGGAAATCGTCTGTCCGGCCGGCCCGCTGTTAAATGTGACCTCCCTGGCAGCCACCCCAACCGAGCATTCCCGGCGAATACCATGGGGTCTGTGTTGCAGGCTGGCCGAAGGGCCGGAGCAGAGGGAGGGGGGTGTGGGAACCTCCCCAAGGACTGACCGGAGGGGAGGAGAGGATGAACAAACACGCCTGCTGGCACGCCAGAGTCTCGGCCTTGAAGCACAACAAGTTCATTTTTTATTTTATTTTTTTGTGTGTGTGCAAGGAGAATCGTCTTCAGCCACTTTGCACGAATCCTCTGCTCGGCTGAGCGGGGGGGGGGGGAATCCGGATTATTCTCACATACACACACACTCTCTCTTTCTCTCTCCCCCCCCAATTATTCACACACACACACACACACACACACACACTCCCCCCCATTATTCACACTCTCTCGCTCCCCCCCCCCCATTATTCCCACATACACACATTCTCTCTCTCCCCCCCCCCATTATTCCCATGTACACACACACACACTCCCTCTCTCCCTGGATTATTCTCTCTCTCTCTCTCTCTCTCTCTCTCTCTCTCTCACACACACACACACACACACACACACACACACACCAAGTCCCGTGGAGGAGGTTTTGTCTGGGGTGGGCTGGGGCAAGCAGGAAGATAGTGGCTGGAGGATTTGGAGGTTTTTGAAGCTGTCTCGGAGAAGAAGCAAGAAGCAACGGATGGAAGCTGACCAAGGAGAGAAGCAACCTGGAATTCAAGAGAAACTTCCTGACAGAGAGGACAATTAATCGGTGGAACAGCTTGCCACCAGAAGTTGTGGGTGCTTCATCACTGGAGGATTTTAAAGAAGAGATGGGACAGCCACCTGTCTAAAATTGTAAAGGGTTGCCTGCTTGAACAGGGGGGGTTGGACTAGAAGACCTCCAAGGTCCCTCAGGGGCCGCCACAAAGAAGACGGAGTCAAGCTATTCTCCAAAGCGCCTGAAGGCAGGACAAGAAGCAACGGATGGAAACTCATCAAGGAGAGAAGCAACCTGGAACTAAGGAGACATCTCACAGTAAGGAGAATTAACAATTAACCAGTGAAACATCTCCAGAAGTTGTGGGTGCTCCATCACTGGAGATTTTTAAGAAGAGATCGGACAATTGTTTGTCTGGAAAGGTATGGAGTCTCCTGCTTGAGCAGGGGGCTGGACTAGAAGACCTCCAAGGTCCCCTTCCAGCTCTATTCTGATCGACTGAGAAGGATAGTTTGCTGGTGGATCCAGGTTTCCATCCCTGCAGCCTCTCTCTCCCCAGGATGGAAAATGGGGTCCTTGCAAGGGAATTTTGAGAGCCCGTGTGCCTAGATAGGTTCTGCTTGCTTCAGTCCTGGATCATTTTGGGAGATTGATTGAATCTTTTATAACCGGACTAGTTCGAGGATTTGGCTTCTTCGTCCCTCATTGCGGCACTTAAAATTCCAGAACTGAGACGGACAAAGTCTTGTTGGGTAGCAGAGACCAACATCTTCAAAGCAGCAGAAGCCAGGATGAAAAACGACGGACGGAAACTCCTCAAGGGGGGAAGCAACCTAGAAACGAAGGAGGACAAAAATTTCTGACAGTGAGAACAATTCACCAGTGGAACTACCTGCCTCCAGAATTCGTGGGTGCTCCAACAGTGGAGGTTTTCCAGAAGGGACTGGACAAGCGTCTGTCCGAAATGGTATATAGGGTCTCTTGCCTGAGCACGGGGTTGGACTAGAAGACCTCGCGAGGTCCCTTCCGACTCGGTTACTGTGTCATCCGCCCAGCCAGGATGCAGCGTTTCGAGGCTTGGCGTCGCTCTCTCCCTTTTCTTTCCCGTTTCCGGCTTTACAAGGTAAGGAAGCCCCAGATATCGGCAGCACCCTCAAATTTCCCTTCGGCTCAGTTTTCTCCCCTTCGCAGGGTGTCTTCAGTTCCAGCATGCAGCTTGGCTTGCTTGCTAGAATCACCTCCTGTCCTCCTCTCTCTGGGGAGCAATCTGCAGCACGCACACACACACCTTGTGCTGGTTGGGTGCAATACAACAAACTGGGATTCAGTCAAATTTTGACTGTGGGGATGCTGCAACGGTTGTAAGTGAGAGACTGATTGTAAGTGGTTTTTTTTAGTGCGGAACGGTCGCTAATTCAAGCAGTTGTAATTCGAGACCTACTTGTAGATCAGAATTTGTACGGAAAGTCTAGATTCGGAGACCTGTCCGTCATAAACCCGAGGACTGATAGTAAGTTACTTTTTTTAGTGCCAAACTGTCAGTAACCAAGTGGTTGTAAGTTGAGGCCTATTTGTAGATCAGAATTTTGTACGGAAAGTCTAGATTCGGAGGCCTGTCCGTCATAAACCCGAGGACTGATTGCAAATCACTTTTTTAGTGCCAAACTGTCAGTATAACCAAGTGGTTGTAAGTTGAGGCCTATTTGTAGATCAGAATTTTGCACGGAAAGTCTAGATTTGAAGGCCTGTCCGTTATAAACCCGAGGACTGATTATAGGTCACTTTTTTTAGTGCCAATCTGACAGCAACCAAGTGGTTATGGAAAGTCTAGATTCAGAGGCCTGTCCGTCATAAACCTGAGGACTGATTGTAAGTCGCTTTTTTAAAGTGTCAGATGGTTGCTAATTCAAGCGGTTGTAAGTTGAGGCCTACTTGTAGATCAGAAAGAATAGTTTCAGAAGCCTGTCCGTCATAAACCTGAGAACTGATATTATAAGTCCCTTTTTTCAGTGCCACACAGTGACTAACCAAGTGGTTATAAGTTGAGGCCTACTTGTAGCTCAGACATTTCACGGAAAGAGTCGGTTCGGAGGCCTGTCCGTCATAAACCCGAGGACTGCTTGTAAGTCACTTTTTTTAAGTGCCAAACTCTCAGTAACCAAACGGTTGTAAGTTGAGGCCTACTTATAGTTCAGAATTTTTATGGAAAGTCTATAGATTCGGAGGCCTGTCCATCATAAACCCGAGGACTGCTTGTAAGTCGCTTTTTTAAAGTGCCAGTTGGTTGCTAATTCAAGTGGTTGTAAGTTGAGGCCTACTTATAGATCAGAAAGTCTAGGTTTGGAGGCCTGTCCGTCATAAACCCGAGGACTGCTTGTAAGTCACTTTCTTTCAGTCGGTCTACTTGTAGCTGAGGAAAGAGCAGGGTTGAAGGCCTGTCCGTCAAATATCCGCCGGCTTAGCTCGGCTCAACCTTCTGCAAACAGATGTTCCCCAAATATGTGGGAACTGCAATGTGCAGAATTCCCAAATTGCGGAACGCCGGGCAATGCTGGCCGTTGATGGACGCTGGGTGAGAAAGGCCGAGTTGCGTAAGCTGCTTTCTTCCGGGCTCCTGTTGTAAACTTTCTCAGTGTTGCAATGGAAATAAGAGTGACCTGACCCAGTTCATCTCAAAACAACACCGGAGTTACTCATTCCTCATTTCCTCTCCAGACTCCTTAAGGTCGTCTCTCGCCAAGGAATTCTTGGCAAAAAAATACTGTTTTTAATGGGTGCAACATCTGGGTTGCAATTCCTCCAGTGGGACCACGGGGGGCAGCAGAGAGCAATTCTTGGGTTTATTTATTTATTTATTTACGAGACTTATATACCGCTTTAAGTGCAAGCACTCTCTAAGCGGTGTACACCAGTAAGCAATGTATATATATATTTACATTGCCCCCAACAATCTGGGTCCTCATTTTACCTACCCGGAAGGATGGAAGGCTTCGGACAGGTGTCCGGATTCGGACATGCAGGTCAGAAAAACCTGTTTTGGCTACGCTGGGCAGGCTTCGAAGCAGGCTTGGCGAGGGTTTTTGTTGTCCTTTTGGAAGTGGAAAAATCCTACTCTTTCAAGAAGCAGAGTGGAAAAAGACCGGAAGGAGAGAAAGAAGAATCGGTCAAAAACAAAGGTGGATTTGATTTAGATCAAGTTGATTTCAATCACAATTTCAATCACTAGTAAAAAGGCTTGATTTAAATCAGCCTGATTTAAATCTTGTTTTTTAAAGAGCAGCTGTCATCTCTGTCCTGGTGACAGTCCCATTAGAATAATAATAATAATAGTAAAGTTGGAAGGGACCTTGGAGGTCATCTAGTCCAACCACCTGCTCAGGCAGGAAACCCTACACCATTTCGGACAAATGGCTGTCCAGTCTCTTCTTAAAAACTTCCCGTGTTGGAGCATTTACCGCTTCTGGAGGCAAGCTGTTCCACTGATTAATTGTTCTCACTGTCAGGAAGTTTCTCCTTAGTTCTAGGTTGCTTCTCTTCTTGATGAGTTTCCACCTGTTGCTTCTTGTCCTGCCTTCAGGCGCTTTGGAGAAGAGCTTGACTACCTCTTCTTTGTGGCAGCCCCTGAGATACTGGAAGGCTGCTATCCTGTCCCCCCTCATCCTTCTCTTCGTTAAATTACACATACCCAATTCCAACAACCGTTCCTTATATGCTTTAGTCTCCAGTCCCCTGATCATCTTTGTTGCTCTTTTCTGTACTCTTTCCAGAGTCTCGACATCTTTTTTACATCGTGGTGACTAAAACTGGATGCCGTATTCCAAGTGTGGCCTTACCAAGGCCTTGTAAAGTGGTATTAAACTTCACGTGATCTTGATTCTATCCCTCTGTTAATGCAGCCCAGCACTGTGTTGGCCTTTTTGGCAGCTGCAGCACAGGGCTGCTCCCTTTATATTCCCTTTAATGGGATGGCTGGTGATGTGGCAGTGACACCACAAGGTGAGGGACGTGACGGGCAGCAGGTGAGTGGATGCCCGCTAACAGGCGCTGCCAGGATGGATGTGAAATGACAGGTGCTCTTTCAATGTGAGGACTCCTTCTTGCTGATGCTTAGAATCTTTAATATTATTATTTGCAAACAAAAGGAAGGTTTCCTGTTTAGAAGAATAAGCTGTCGGGTTAGTAAAACAGCGGATATCGGAACCGATTTTAGGTTAATAGGTTAATCACGCATAGTTGGAGAACTGCTCCAATTCTTTTATTTAATTAAAACACTTGGGGCCGGGTTCAGATGCATTTCTCTTCAAACAATCCTACAGTTTGTAGTATACATAGGTTTGCCAAACAATGGGATAAAGGAAAGTTCCTGAACTTGGTTTTATGGTTTATCTCATGGTTACTTACTGTGAAATTGTGTGAATGCATCAATGCAGTGCAAGTGATCTGAAGTTATCCCTCCTTCCTTTCCCCACTCTTGCTTCTTCCTTCCCTCCCTCCTTCCTTCCTTCCCTCCCCCACTCTTGCTTTCTCCCTCCCTCCCTCCCTCCTTTCTTTCTCCTTCCTTCCTTCCTTCCTTTCCTCCCTTCTCACTCCTTCCCTCCCTCCCTCTTTCCTTTCTTTCCCCATTCTTCCTTTCTCCTTCCTTCCGCCACTTTTGCTTTCTCACTCCTTCCTTTCCTCCCTCCCTCTTTCCTTTCTTTCCCCATTCTTCCTTTCTCCTTCCTTCCTTCCCTCCCCCAGTCTTGCTTTCTCCCTCCCTCCCTCTTTCTTTTCTTTCCCCATTCTTCCTTCCTTCCTTCCTTTCCTCCTCCACTGTTGCTTTCTCACTCTTTCCTTTCCTTCCTTCCCTCCCTCCCTCTTTCCTTTCTTTCCCCATTCTTCCTTCCTTCCTTCCCCCCACTGTTGCTTTCTCACTCCTTCCTTCCTTCCCTCTTTCCTTTCTTTCCCCATTCTTCCTTTCTTCCTTCCCTCCCTTCCTTGCCCCACTCTTGCTTTCTTACTCTTTTCTTCCCTCCCTCCCTCCCTCCTTCCTTTCTTTCCCCACTCTTCCTTCCTGCCTTCCTTCCTTCCCTCCCATCCTCCACTCTTGCTTTCTCCTTTCCTTCCTCTTTTCTCTCTCTCTCTGTCTACCTCCCTCTTATTTCTATTTTTTTTCTCTCTTTTCACATCTCACTCTTTCTCCTACCCAGCTACCAGCGGTGCCTGTCATGCTGGATTAGCTTAATGCTTGCAGGCTTCGTCTTGCACCTGGCTGGTGCCACTTTTGTGATTCCTCCAGTGCTGTTGGCACAACTGCCTTTTCCGCACCCCAGAAAAATGGAGGAATTCAGTGCCCTGGGCAATGCCTGGCGTGGGCAGGCAGCCCCTGTGTCAGTGATCCGGGGGAACCATTGTTGTCTTTTGCAAGGCCTCTGGGTTGAAGGGACCCGGGGCGGATTTGTCCCACGGCCAAGGATGAACAGCTGCTGTCCTTGGAAAGGAGACAATCAGGCTTCCAGAAAGGGCAGATGTTCAACTGGGAGAGCGGTTGAATGGCCTTCAGATAGCGATAGCACACCTGCAGTTGCAGGCCAGCTGTGAAGGAGGCATGTCCGAAGGACAGAAGCCAAAACACGTTACAGATGCATAAATCATGCAAAGGAACTTGCTGATGGAAAGCTAGTAAGCCAAGGGATGGAGAGGCTAACCCCGGGAGGTCTTCAAACTTGGCCCTTTTATCATTGGCGTGCCTGGCTGAGGAATTCTGGGAGTGGAAGTCCGCAAGTCACAAAAGGGCCAAGTTTGAAGACCCCTGGGCTAACCTGAAGAGCTAGCTTTCTAGGTGCGGGGCTGCCCCTTAAACATAGGTAGCTCAGCCCTTTGCAGGCGAATTGGAAAGAAAATCAGTCTTGAGTTTGCATGTTTATTTAAGAAATGTATATGGCTGCCTGTCTAGCGGAGGGGGGAATTCTGGGTGGCAGGCAACCACAATATCTGTCTGTCTGTTTGTCTGTCTGTCTCTGTCATCTGTCATCTATATCTAGCTATTACCTTTCTATCTAACTACTGTATATCTCTATATCTATCTATATCTATATCTCTATCTATATATCTCTCTATATCTATATCTATGTATTTATCTATATCATCTGTCATCTATATCTAGCTATTATCTTTCTTATATCTATCTATCTATCTCTATATCTCTATCTATCTATCTATATCTCTCTATCTATCCTGTCATCTATATCTAGCTATTATCTTTTTCTATCTATCTATCTCTATCATCTGTCATCTATATCTAGCTATTATCTTTCTATCTAACTACTGTATATCTCTATATCTATCTATCTATCTATCTCTATCTCTATATATCTCTCTATATCTATCTATATCTATGTATTTATCTATATCATCTGTCATCTATATCTAGCTATTATCTTTCTTATATCTATCTATCTCTATATCTCTATCTATCTATCTATCTATCTATATCTCTCTATCTATCCTGTCATCTATATCTAGCTATTATCTTTTTCTATCTATCTCTATCATCTGTCATCTATATCTAACTATTATCATCTTTATCTAACTCTATCTATATCTATCTCCATCTATCTATATCTCTCTATTTATATCTATATATCTATCTCTATCTCTATCATCTGTCATCTATATCTAGCTATTATCTTTCTATCTATCTAACTATATCTATCTATCTCTATCATCTGTCATCTATATCTAGCTATTATCATCTTTCTATCTAACTATATCTCTATCTGTCTCTATATATCTCTATCTGTCATTTATATCTAGCTATTATCATCTTTCTATCTTTCTATCTATCTAACTATATCTATCTATCTATCTATCTATCTATCTATCTATCTATCTATCTATCTATCTATCTATCTATCTATCTATCTATCTATCTAATTAAAAAGAAACATGTTGAGGCTTTTATAATAAATCCCCGATCCATATACAGATATAATCCTTGAATGACCCCACTGATCCTTTTTTCCCAGCTTATACAGGTAGCCCTCGACTTAACAAGGATGGGAGGGAGTGAGGAAAGAAGGGGGAGTGAGAGAGGGAGGTGCAGTGGCTGGAAACTCGTCAGAGGGAGATCCAGCCTAGAACTGAGGAGAAATTTCCTGACAGTAAGAACAATTAACCAGTGAAACTGCTTGCCACCAGAAGTTGTGGGTGCTCCATCACTGGAGGTTTTTAAGAAGAGACTGGACAGCCACTTGTCTGGAATGGTATAGGGTCTCCCGTTTGAGCAGGGGGTTGGACTGGAAGACCTCCGAGGTCCCTCCCAGCGCTGTGATTCTGTTAGTCTCATAGTAGTTTCTACCCAGTTGTAAAAAAGCTGGCATTGCAAAATTCTCCAGAGCGCCCCCCCCAGGACTGCTGTTTGTGCACAGCTGTTTCTCTCTTTCCTCTTCCGCCTCCTCCTACTCCTTCTCCTCAATTCTTCCCGATTCCCCCTGCCCCTGCATTTTTTTTTTAAACTGCTCCATCCCACCTCCTTCAGACCAGTTCCCAGGACCCCGGGGTTGTCGTTTCCTGCACAATCGCACCTTCCCTTTTGTGCCGAAGCGGTTGTGATGCAAAATCCAGATTTTGCTTGGCGGGGAGTTTTTCCTCCCAGCAACCGACCGTGAGACGGATGTGGAATAAAAGTTGGGACCCCCAAACAGAAGCCCTGTTTGTCTCCCACACGTGCCCCTTTGGGTGGGTGGGTGGGGGGGAAAGAATGCACACCCACATTGATGGAGAGGGAGGAGGCTGGGGAGGAAGGTGCCAGCTGCTGCTCTGTCTCATGCCAGACCCGGCATTGTGACATGCAGACACACACGCACACCAAGCAAAGTGGGAGGCAGGCCATGGGGTCCTGGGAAATAGGGAGCAGGCTTCCTCTCCATACAGAAGCATTGGAGCGGTTTCAGATTTGAATAGAACAGAGCTGGAAGGGACCTGGGAGGTCTTCTAGCCCAGCCCCCTGCTCAGGCAGGAGACCCTATACCAGGGGTCTTCAAACTTGGCCCTTTTATGACTTGTGGACTTCAACTCCCAGAATTCCTCAGACAGCTTTGGGGCCATAGTTCCCCCACACTGGCTGAGGAATTCTGGGAGTTGAAGTCCGCAAGTCATGAAGGGGCCATAGTTCCCCCACGCTGGCTGAGGAATTCTGGGAGTTGAAGTCCGCAAGTCATGAAGGGGCCATAGTTCCCCCATGCTGGCTCAGGAATTCTGGGAGTTGAAGTCCGCGAGTCATGAAGGGGCCACAGTTCCCCCATGCTGGCTGAGGAACTCTGGGAGTTGAAGTCCGCGAGTCATGAAGGGGCCATAGTTCCCCCATGCTGGCTGAGGAACTCTGGGAGTTGAAGTCCACAAGTCATGAAGGGGCCATAGTTTCCCTCATGCTGGCTGAGGAATTCTGGGAGATGAAGTCTGCAAGTCACAAAGGGGCCATAGTTCCCCCATGCTGGCCGAGGAATTCTAGGAATTGAAGTCCACCAGTCATGAAGGGGCCATAGTTTCCCTCATGCTGGCTGAGGAATTCTGGGAGATGAAGTCCACCAGTCATAAAGGGGCCCTGTTTGAAGACCCCTGCCCTATACCATCTCAGACAAGTGACTGTCGTTACTTATTTTAGTTATATTACTGATTTCTTATTTGAATCCTGCCTTTATTACTTTCGCCCAAAAACGCAAGCTGTCAAACATATATGACACACTTCGTGTGTGTGCGTGCATGTGTATATGTGTGTGTGTGTGTGTGTGTGTGTGTGTGTGAGAGAGAGAGAGAGAGAGATATGTGGGGGGGGGGACTGGCTCAAAGTCACTCAGACAGCAGGACCGGAACTCGGAATCCCAAAGTCACCCAGCCATCTTTCATGCCTAAGAGAATAAACCTTGCTTGCAGTGGCGTTGCAACTCTTTTCCTTCACTGATGTTGTATAGCAGCTTACCCCTACTGGATTTCCCAGAATCCTCCGGCTTTGCATGCCAGGGGCTTCTGGGAGTCGAAGTCCAGCACTTTGGGGGAGGACAAGGCGAGGGAAAGCTGGTGAGAAAACCTGGGGGGGGTTCACCATGGAAGATGGGGGTCCTCTGGAATAGCGGTGGCCAACCTTAGCAACTTGAAGACCTGTGGGCTTATGCTTGCTGGGGAATTCTGGGAGTTGAAGTCCACAAGTCATCTGTAGGGGATCCACCAACAAGGCTGAGCAGCTGTGTAATAATGAAACTTCCTCCAGAAGAGTTCTAGAACCTCTAAGATGGTCTAGAGATGGTCATATAATTAGTCTGCTAATTGGCTTCTGGGGGCTAAAACATACGAAGGAACGGCTGCTGGAATTGGGTATGTCTAGTTTAACGAAGAGAAGGACGAGGGGGGACATGATAGCAGCATTCCAGTATCTCAGGGGCTGCCCCAAAGAAGAGGGAGTCAAGCTATTCTCCAAAGCCCCTGAAGGCAGGACAAGAAGCAACGGATGGAAACTTTTATCAAAGAGAGAAGTAACCTAGAAATAGGGAGAAACTTCCTGACAGTGAGAACAAATAACCAGTGGAACAGCTTGCCACCAGAGGTTGTGGGTGCTTCATCACTGGAGGTTTTCAAGAAGAGACTGGACAATCATTTGTGTGAAGTGGTAGAGGCTCTTTTGCCAGAGCAGGGGATTGGACTAGAAGACCTCCAAAGTCCCTTCCAACTCTGCTATTCTATTCCTATTCTATTCTATTCTATTCCAATCCAATCCATTCCATATTTTCTATGCTATTCTATTCTGTTATTCTATTCTGTTCTGTTCTATTCTTTATCCTTTTTCTCTTCTCAATAAATGTTCTGTTCTATTCTATTCTATTCCATATTTTCCCTTCCATTCCATATTTTCTATTCTATTCTATATCCTTTTTCTCTTTTCCTCAATAAATGTTCTGTTCTATTGTTTTCTGTTTTCTGTTCTATTCTATTCCATTCCATATTTTCTCTTCTCTTCCCTTCCTTCCATTCCATATTTTCTATTCTATTCTATTCTATTCCCCCCTATCCTATCCTCTCCCCTTCCCTTCTCTGCCTCTATAGGCACCGTCTACTCCTCCAGATGCTCTGGGTGAGGACCTGGCCTTCCTTGCGGGGCACGTCCTCTTTCAGACCCAGCTCCGTGGTCCTCCTCGGTGGCTGCCCATCCTGACGTGGCTCTTCCTTTGCAGAAGCTGAGCTGTGGCATGCAGGCTGATGAAGGCACCGACTGGTTACTCGAACTCCTGACCGAAGTCCAGCTTCAACAGTACTTCCTCCGCATCCGCGATGACCTCAACGTCACTCGCCTGTCGCACTTCGAGTATGTCAAGAATGAGGACCTGGAGAAAATCGGAATGGGGCGACCGGGTGAGTGGGTCCTTCGGCCCGAACCCACCTCTCCGGACCTGGCAGTTTTGCAAAACTTAGGCGGAAAATTCACAAGAGTTTTGTAAATGTGCAACTGTAATTTCAGAGGCCGGAAATTTCTTTCGCGAAGCGAGACGGACGTTAAGTGAATTTTGCCTCGCTTTACGACCGTTGCTAAGTGAATCGCTGGGGTTGTTCAGTTAGCAACGCGGTTGTGAAGTGAATCGGGCTTCCCCATTGACTTGACTTGTCAGAAGGTCGCAAAAAGGGACGACATGATCCTGGGAGCTTGCGGCCGTTGTAAATATGAGTCAGTTGCCAAGCGTCTGAATTTTGATCACGTTGGGGATGACGCAACGGTCCTAAGTGTGAAAAACGGTCATAAATCACTGTTTTCAGCGCCGTTGTAACTTCGAATGGTCGCTAAATGAATCGTCGTAAGACGAGGACTATCTTGTCATGCAGAAGACCACAGTGGAGCCCCCGAATTCCGCTGCTAAGCAGGACAGTTAAATGAGTTGTGCCCCGTTTTACAATTGCTAAGTAAATGGTTGCAGTCGTTAAATGAAGCGTTTGGTCGTTAAGCGGATCTGGCTTCCTCCATTGAATTTGTTTCTCAGAATCTGGCTGGGAAAGGTCACCAAACGGGGATCCCATGATCCCAGGACGTCATAAGTACATGCCAGTTGCTAAGCACTTGAATTTGATCAGGTGATCATGGGGATGCTGCAACGGTCGTAAGTGTGAAAAACCACCTCTACTCAAGCTTGCTAGTCGGTCACTTCGCCTTCTTTGTGCTGGGCGGGGCTCCTCTGGGCGGTGTTGGCCTGATGTACCTGCTGCTGGCAGCAGTGGCGCGAATGCCAACATAGAGGGCTCTGAGTGCCCCCTCTGGCACGCGTGCCGTAGGTTCAGCACCACTGGTATAGGGTTTCTTGCCTGAGCAGGGGGTTGGACTAGAAGACCTCTCAGGTCCCTTCCAACTATTCTATTCCATTCCATTTCATATATTCCATTCCATCTATTCTATTCTGTTCTATTCTGTTCATCTATTCTATTCTATTCTATTCTATTCTATTCTATTCTATTCCTTTTCTCTATTCTATTCTATTCATATTTTCTATTCTATTCTATTCCTATTCTATTCCTTCTCTCTATTCTATTCTATTCATATTTTCTATTCTATTCTATTCTATTCCTTTTCTCTATTCTATTCTATTCTATTCCTTTTCTCTATTCTATTCTATTCTATTCCTTTTCTCTATTCTATTCTATTCATATTTTCTATTCTATTCCTATTCTATTCCTTCTCTCTATTCTATTCTATTCATATTTTCGATTCTATTCTATTCCTTTTCTCTATTCTATTCTATTCTATTCATATTTTCTATTCTATTCATATTTTCTATTCTGTTCTGTTCTATTCTATTCTATTCCTTTTCTCTATTCTATTCATATTTTCTATTCTATTCTATTCCTATTCTCTATTCTATTCTATTCTATTCTATTCCATTCTATTCTATTCTATTCCTTTTCTCTATTCTATTCATATTTTCTATTCTATTCTATTCTATTCATATTTTCTATTCTGTTCTGTTCTGTTCTATTCTATTCCTTTTCTCTAGTCTATTCATATTTTCTATTCTATTCATATTTTCTATTCTGTTCTATTCTATTCTATTCTATTCATATTTTCTATTCTGTTCTGTTCTGTTCTATTCTATTCTATTCCTTTTCTCTATTCTATTCTATTCTATTCTATTCCAGGGCTTTCCAACCTGTTCACCCATTGTGCCACTTTTAGGATATGGCAATATCTGAGTACCAGCAGTCACCTAGCAAGGTGTCAAAAACGTGATGATCCAAAAAAAAAAAAAAGGAAAAAAGTGATAAAGTACAAGTAGTCCTCGACTTACAACAGTTCGCTTAGTGACTGTTCGAAGTGACAATGGCACTGAAAAAAGTGCCCCCCAAGCCACAGCTGAGCAACACACCTGTCTGACCGCCCGCCCGCGCTCTTCCTCCTGTCCGAGGTTTTCATTGTTGTGAGCATTTCTGTTGAGGATTGGCAGCAGGGGTGGGGTGGGGGATGTTTGGTTTTTATTCCCCCCCCCATCTGCTGGATGGTTGCAGCAGGTTTTGGTCACTTCACATGACCCTGGGACACTGTGACCGTCATAAATATGAATCAGTTGCCAAGCATCTGAATGTAAATCACAAGACCCTGGAGAGGCTGCAACATTCCAGCTGATCGGCGCTTCTTCTGGGCTCAGCAGAAGTGCCAGGATCAGTGCTGCTTTCCAGCTGATGGGTGCTTTGGGGCTCAGCAGAAGCACCAGGGTCAGCGCTGAGCTCCAGCTGGAGCCTGGTGCTGATCCTGGTGCTTCCACTGAGCCCTGACAGCCCCGAAGAAGCGCTGATCAGCTGGAAAGCAGCACTGATCCTGGCGCTTCCGCTCAGCCCTGCAGCTCCAGCCGTCTCTCGCTCAGGCTTGTGCGGTGCTGCCACCGGTTCAGCTCATTCCCCTCCCCCGCTACCCCTTTTCTAGGATGGCCGCGTACCACCTGCCAGGTGCCAATGGACCACAGGTGGTACCTGTACCATTGGTTGAAAAGCCTTGTTCTATTCTATCCTATCCTATCCTATCCTATCCTATATTCTATTCTATTCTATTCTATTCTATTCTATTTGTAATTCTATTGTAATTCTGTTTGTAATTCTGCTCTATTCTATATTTTATTCTATTCTATATTCTATTCTATATTCTATTTGAAATTCTATTCTATTCTATTTTCTATTGTATTTCTATTCTATTCTTCAATATTTAGATGACCTCCAAGGTCCCTTCCAACAACAACAACATCATCATCATCATCATCATCATCATCATCATCATCATTATTATTATTATTATTATTATTATTTAGAAATCACAGTGCCAACCTTCTGCGATGTTGGTGGAATTCCCTATCCCAAAAAAGTCTTCCAACGTGGAGCAAATGCTTAGAATGAAACATCTGGAGAGGACTTGATTTTTTTTTTTTTCTCCTGGTTTTGTGACCCCTTGTTGTTTGTCTCTGTAGGGCAGAGGCGCCTCTGGGAGGCGGTGAAGAGGAGGAAGGCTGTGTGCAAACGGAAATCCTGGATGAGCAAGGTGAGAGAGAGGCTCTCCTGAGGACTAGAAAGCTGCAGAATCTTTAAAAAGAAAAGTAGAAAGGTTGATAGAACCGTCTTGATGATCGGGTCTTTGGGCAGGATGCAGGAGTCACAATAATGTAGGAGAAAGGAACTAGGGACCTTGACTATCTTTGAAAAAGGATAATCGGATCAGATCGTGATTTGGTTAGTACCGGGATGGCTCACCACCAGGAAATCCCAGGACCGCTAAGTAACTTGGGAAAGTTGAAATTTACACTCTTAAGAAAAGACAATGGCAAACAACATTGGTTGCTAAGAAAAGAGAATCAGTTAATAAAAATAACTTTTTAGAGAAAAGTACCAGAGTTACACCTATGGTGTTATTACACTACTAAGTGAGTACATAAGGGTGTGAGGTTGAGTACATGTGTGCATCTACATTAAATCTGATACCAGCCAGTGATAGATAAGGCGCAACGGGAGGTTTAGGGTAAGCACTTTGGAAGAAATATAGGAAAAGAAAAATTAAACGGAGAAAATCAAAAACAATAAAAAAACATTCAAAAATAGGGCCAAAACCCTATTTTAGTGAACTTTGAAGCCAGGAGATGGTGAGTTCTAGTCCTACCTTAGGCACAAAAGCGAACTGGGTGTTTTTGGGCCAATCACCAGGAGACTCTTGAGTTTGAGTCCCACCTTAGCCATGAAAGCTGACTGGGTGACTTTGGGCCAATCACCAGGAGACTTGAGTTCGAGTCCCACTTTAGCCATGAAAGCTGGCTGGGTGACTTTGGGCCAATCACCAGGAGATGGTGAGTTCTAGTCCCGCCTTAGGCATTGAAAGCCGGCTGGGTAACTTTCGCCCAATCAGTAGGAGACTCTGAGTTCGAGTCCCGCCTTAGCCATGAAAGCTGGCTGGGTAACTTTGGGCCAATCCCCAAGAGACTCTGAGTTCAAGTCTTACCTTAGCCATAAAAACTGGCTGGGTAACTTTCGCCCAATCAGTAGGAGACTCTTGAGTTCGAGTCCCACCTTAGCCATGAAAGCTGGCTGGGTAACTTTGGGCCAATCCCCAGGAGACTCTGAGTTCAAGTCCTACCTTAGCTATGAAAGCTGGCTTGGGTAACTTTGGGCCAATCCCCAGGAGACTCTTGAGTTTGAGTCCTGCGTTAGCCATAAAAGCTGTGTGGGTAACTTTGGGCCAATCTCCCACAGGTTCTGAGTTCGAGTCCTACCTTAGCCATGAAAGCCAGCTGGGTGACTTGGGGCCAGTCGCCCTTTCTTAACTGAACCCACCTAACAGAGATGTTGTAGAGGGGAAAAGCAGGAGGGGGGGGAGAGAGAGATTGAGTTACACGTAATGTAAGGTGGGATAAAAATACGTGGTTCTCGTCCGTAACTCTGGTCCTGGGCTTGGGCCCCTCGGGGTCCCCCACAGGTGTTCAGCGGGAAGCGGCCGGATTCGGAGATGCCCCCGCTGCCCGCGGGTCTCGTGCCCAAGCAGCCCAGCCCGTTGGCCCTGGAGGAGGCCCAGCAGCAGGCCTTGACCTGCCTGATCAGCGAGAAGGACCTGGTGCTGCTGGAGAAGTTGGGTGACGGCTCTTTCGGGGTGGTGCGCCGCGGGGAGTGGTGCGCCCCATCGGGCAAGGTGGTAAGCGAGGATTGGGGGAGGCCTGGGTGCTTGCAGCCACTAGCTGGACTTTATTTAAGAGAAGACTCACTCCGGGGAATAAGATCAGTCTAGGAATGGGTTACACATATATACAGTATATACATGTGGGACACACACATGTATATACACACAAACATATGCACGTTAATTTACTAGTATGTGTATACGTGTGTGTGCATGTGGATATATACGTACACATCTGTAAATTTTTTAGATTGTGCCGACAAAGAGTTAAAGGGAGACTAGTATAGCTATTTTGAGCTATTTAGCTCTCATCAGCTAGCCATACCCTTGCTGAGATTTGAACCCGGGCGGCTTGCATGTATTAACCTCTAGGCCACAGGTTCTCCTCACTTCTGTCAGCTGTGTATGTGTATACACACACACACGCATATATATAGTAAAAACAAATACCAGTAAAAGTGTGTGTGTGTGTTTTATCTTTTATAATTGTAAGCCCAAAGTTACTCTGTAGTAAGATGGGCAGCCAATAAATGTTTTAAATAAATACTTACTCCTGGGAATAAGATCAGTCCAGGAATGGGTTGTGTGTGTGTGTGTGAGTGTGTGTGTGTGAGAGAGAGAGAGACAGACAGACATACACACAAATATATAAATACACATACGCACACACACGTTAATTTACTGGTATTTACACTCTTTGTGTATACATATGTGTGTGTCTATGTGGATATGTACATACACATCTGTAAATTTTTTAGATTGTGCCGACAAAGAGTTAAAGGGAGACTAGTATAGCTATTTTGAGCTATTTAGCTCTCATCAGCTAGCCATACCCTTGCTGAGATTCAAACCCGGGCGGCTTGCATGTATTAACCTCTAGGCCACAGGTTCTCCTTACTTCTGTCAGCTGTATATGTGTACACACACACACACATATATATAGTAAAAACAAATACCAGTAAAAGTGTGTGTGTGTGTGTGTGTGTGTGTGTGTGTGTGTGTGTGTGTTTTATGTTTTATAATTGTAAGCTGCCCAAAGTTACTCTGTAGTAAGATGAGCAGCCAATAAATGTTTTAAATAAATAATAAATACTTATTCCTGGGAATAAGATCAGTTCAGGAATGGGTTATATGTGTGTGTGTGTGTGTGTGTGTGAGAGAGAGAGAGAGAGAGAGAGAGACATATATACACACAAATATATAAATACACATATGCACACATACATTAATTTACTGGTATTTACACTCTTTGTGTATACATATTTTTTTAAAAAAAACTTATGTAAATTATGCACATACTCCCCCTTCTCATTTAGCCCTTTGCTCTGATGATGTTAACAGGTTGTTAACGAAAGCTCAGCAATTAATAAAAAAAGCCTATCTTACATCCCAGAGCTCTTTATTTTTATCTGATTGACTTTAAATACACATGTATGTATACGTGTATATGTATACACACAAATATATAAACACACACACAAATATACACACATTAATTTACTGGTGTTTACATTGTATACATATATGTGTGTGCACGTATATACATACACATATATGTCTTTTAAAATACTAAAAATGCAAATCCTGAGCATTATGCTAACAAATAAAAGAAAAAAACGAACACCAGGATAGAATAAACCAGCCTGCTTAATATAAACAAGCCTCAGGTTAAGAAGAGTCACTAAGCTTTCGTCTGGCCAAAAAACTGCCAGCGTCATCACAGTTAGAATAGCAGGAGATTGGGAACACAATCGGCCCGTTGATTGTGTTAATCTTTATCGCACCGAGTTGTTTCGCATCAGGCAAACTGTCTTTGACTCCACTGGTTGTTTTACGATCCTCAAGTGCTCTTTTTGAGCATGTGCAAGCACTTGGAGAGCGGCTGTCAATCCATTCCCTGCGCCCAATCCCCCTCTCTCCCAGGGCCATTATCCTCCCCCCACCCCCAAGGCCGTATATGGGTATATACACATACAAATATATAAATACGCATACACATTAATTTACTGGCATTTACACTCATTGTCTATACCAGTGGTTCTCAACCTGTGGGTCGGGACCGCATTTGGGGTCGAACGACCATTTCACGGGGGTCGCCAAACAACGCAGTCCGCCATTTTTTCCCCCCTTTTCCTTAGCCGTGCTACTCCCTTTTATTCTATTGGCTTTTGAAAGCCAATAGAAGAGACTCTCTTGAATAGAGTCTAATTCTATTGGCTTTCAAAAGCCAATAGGGATTGTCTAGGCTGAGCCTGCCAAAAGTCCCATTCTGCACCAGTTGAGTAGTCCTTGACTTGCGACCGGTTGAGTAGTCCTCGACTTATGACCGGTTGGGGGGTCGCGGCATTAAAAAGGTTGAGAACCACTGGTCTATACATATGCGCGCGTGTGTGTGTGGATATATACATACACATGTATGTTAAATTTGGATTGCTAACATACACAGATACATACAAATATATAAATACACATGTACACACACGCACACACATATACTAAAAACGTAAATAAATACCAGTAAAAGTTTGTGTCTCTCTCTGTGTGTGTGTGTGTTTTATAATTGTAAGCCGCCCAGAGTTACTCTGTAGTAGATGGGCAGCCAAAACATTTTATAAATAAACAATAAATAAACAGAAGGAAGTGTAGGAAAAGGGAGCAGTGGTCTGAATGAAAATAATAATATTGCAAGTAGTTCCCGAGTTATGACCCAAACGGAGCTCCAGATTTCTGTCACTAAGTGAGACAGTTGTTAAGTGAGTTCCCCCCCATTTTACAGACTTTCTTGTCACAGTTGCTAAGTGAATCCTTGGCAGTTGTGAGATTAGTAACACAGTCATTAAGGGAATCTGGTTTCCTCATTGACTTTGTCTGTCAGAAGGTCACAAAAAAGGGATCACATAATCCCAGGACGTGGCCGCCATCATAAATAAAGCCTCAGTGTGTGAAACAGGAGTGGGCAACTATGCCCCTTTTATGACCTGTGGACTGCAACTCCCAGAATTCCTGAGCCAGCCTGGCTGGCTCAGGAATTCTGGGAGTTGAAGTCCACAGGCCGTAAAAGGGCCGTAGTTGCCCACACTGACATAAAATCTACTCCGGTTAATCTTGAAAAGGCCTGGAATGAATTCTAGATCCTGTGCGAGATTGACCGCCCTTTTTCCTCTTTACCTTCGTCCCTCTGCAGCTGAACGTGGCGGTCAAGTGTCTCAAGACGGATGTCCTGAACCAGCCGGAAGCCCTGGACGACTTCATCCGGGAGGTCAACGCCATGCATTCCCTGGACCACGTCAACCTCATCCGCCTCTACGGGGTGGTGCTCTCCAATCCCATGAAGATGGTGAGGAGGGCTGGGCAGGGCTCTGGAAAAGTGGGGAAGGCACCCTCCTGTGAGCGTTCTCCCCTTGTAAGGAAGGGGGCAGGGGTGAACATGTCAGAAATGGTGTAGAGAATCCTGCTTGGGCAAGGGGTTGGACTAGATGACCCACAAGGTCCCTTCCAACTCTTGTTCTGTTCTATTCTATTCTATTCTATTCTATCCTATCCTATTCCAGTATTTTCTACTATTTTATTTTATTCTATTCTATTCTATTCTATTCCAGTAATCTTCTATATTCTATTCTATTCTATTTCAGTAATTTTCTATTCTATTCTATTCTATTCTATTCTATTCTATTCTATTCTATTCTATTCTATTCTATTCTATTCTATTCCAGTAATCTTCTATATTCTATTCTATTCTATTCTATTCCAGTAATTTTCTATATTCTATTCTATTCTATTCTATTCTATTCCAGTAATTTTCTATATTCTTTCTATTCTAGTCTAGTCTAATCTAGTCTGTTCCAGTAATTTTCTACTGTTCTGTTCTGTTCTGTTCTGTTCTATTCTATTCTATTCTATTCTATTCTATTCTATTCTATTCTATTCTATTCTATTCTATTCTATTCTATTCTATTCTATTCCAGTAATTTTCTATATCCTATCCTATCCTATTCTATTCCAGTAATTTTCTATTTCTATTCTACTCTATTTATGTAATATAATTTTCTATATTCTATTCTATTCTATTCATGACCATCTCTAGCTGCCTTTGCAGGGACATCAGCAGGCAGGATAATGAGGGAGGTAGTCCTCAAGTTACGGTCACAATTAAGCTCAAAATTTATGTTGACAAGTGAAACAATTTTTAAAAAAATATTTAATTGGTTTTTAATAATAGCAATCTCCAGTGCCTAGTATACAGCATGTTGTCGGTTTATATATTTGAGGGGGGGAGGCCATAATTAATTAACAGTCAATAATGATTAAATTTGATAATTCCATAATTAGTATATTCATTAGTATCTTAATTAATTAAACTGGAGGTTTTGAAGAGATTGGACAGCCATTTGTCTGAAATGGTATAGGGTTTCCTGCCTGAGCAGGGGGTTGGACTAGATGACCGCCAAGGTCCCTTCCAACTTTATTATTATTATCATCATCATCATTATCAAATCCAGTATCGATTGGGACATGCTGTGTGAATGTATTCATTTTTAATTGTTATACTTGTTGTTTTAATTTTGTACGCCGCCCTGAGTCTCTAGGGATTGGGCGGCAAATAAATAAATAAATAAATATTACACCTTCTAATCCAGTGGTTCTCAACCTGTGGGTCGGGACCCCATTTGGGGTCGAACGACCATTTCACGGGGGTCGCCAAACAAGGCTGTCCGCCATTTTTTCCCCTTTTCTTTGGCCACGCCCCTGGCACCCGGTGATGTATAAGTGGTTGGGGGTCACCACAACATGGGGAACTGTATTATGGGGTTGCGGCATTAGAAAGGTTGAGAACCACTGTTCTAATACATCCTCTCTTTTTCCAGTAATAAACATTTTCCCACAATAAGCAAATACAATTCTTCTTCTTCTGGGCTGTGTCACCCCTTTTCCGCTCAGGTGACCGAACTGGCCCCACTGGGCTCGCTGCTGGACCGCCTTCGCAAGAACCAGGGGCACTTCCTGATCGCCACCCTCTGCCAGTACGCCATCCAGATCGCCCGCGGGATGGCCTACCTGGAGTCCAAGCGCTTCATCCACCGAGATCTGGCCGCCCGGAACATCCTGCTGGCTGCGAATGACCTGGTCAAGATCGGTGACTTCGGGCTGATGCGGGCCCTGCCCAAGAACAACGACCATTACATCATGCAGGAGCACCGCAAGGTCCCCTTCGCGTGGTGAGGGTCTCTTTCCCTCCCTCCTTGCAGAAGACCCTGGGCTGCGTTCCCATGGCGTGCTGAAACGGGGTTATGGTGGGGTCCTGGGGTGCTCTCCGAGCTTGCTTGTTTTCTTGCGGACGTTTCGTGATCCAGCTAGGTAGCATCATCAGTGCTGGAAGGTTGAGGGATTTGTGGAATGGAGGAGGAAGAAGAAGAAGAGAAGGGTTATGGGGTCCTGGGTGCTCTCTGAGCGTGGCGGTTTTCTTGCAGACGTCTCGTCACCCAGCTAGGTAGCGTGATCAGTGCTGGAAGGGAGTGGGGTTTGCAGAGAGGAGGAGGAAAAGGAAAAGAAAAAGACTAGGACGGTGGGGTCCTTGGTGCTCTCTCTGAGCTTGATCCTTTTTTAGCATACGTTTCATGACCCAACTAGGGAACGTCATCAGTGCTAGAAGGGAGGGGGGGGGCTTGCAGAGAGGACGACGATTGTGGGTGTTCTCTGAACTAGGTGGTTTTCTTGCAGACGTTTCATTACCCAACTACGCAACGTTATCAGTGCTAGTCTGATGATGTTACACTAGTTTCTAGTGTGGCATTGCATGATGTTACCTAGTTTGATAATGAAACATCCACAAGGAAACTACCAAACTCAGAGATCACCACCACCACCTCCTCCTCCTCTCCACAAATCCCTCTTCTTTCTAGCACTGATAATGTTACATGGAATGGAATAGAAAATAGAAAATAGAAAATAGAATAGAATAGAATAGAATAGAATAGAATAGAATAGAATAGAATAGAATAGAATAGAATAGAATAGAATAGAATAGAAAATATGGAATGGAATGGAAAATAGAATAGAGTAGAATAGAATAGAATAGAATAGAAAATATGGAATGGAATGGAAAATAGAATAGAATAGAATAGAATAGAATAGAGAAAAGGAATGGAATGGAATGGAATGGAATATAGAAGAAAAGAGAATAAGAAGAGTAGAGTAGAATAGAGTAGCGTAGCATAGAGTAGAGCAGGGCAGAGCAGAAGGACAATAGAATAGAATAGAATAGAATAGAATAGAATAGAATAGAATAGAATAGAATAGAATAGAGCTGGAAGGGACCTTGGAGGTTGTCTAGTCCAACCCCCTGCTCAAGCAGGAGAACCTATACCATCTCAGACAAATGGCTATCCGGTCTCTTCTTTAAAAACTCCAGTGATGGAGCACCCACGATTTCTGGTGGCAAGCTGTTCCACTGGTTAATTGTCCTCACTGTCAGGAAGTTTCTCCTTAATTCCAGGTTGCTTCTAGTTTGGTAATGAAATATCTGCAAGAAAATCATCAAGCTCAGAGAGCACTAGCATCCCATAATCATCCTCCTCCTCCTCCTCCTCCTCCTCCACAAACAACCAAGCTCAAAGAGCAGAAAGGACCCCACAGTTAAATATTAGCTAAGCTAAAATATTAACTTCTGTCGGAACCTTTTACCTTAATTAACCCACTTTCTCGGTTCACAAATGCGCTGGAGTAGCAGCATCTGCAGGGAGAATCAGGGCTGAGAGAGGGACTAGCCCAAGGTCACCCAGCTGGATTTCATGTCTAAAGCAAGACTAGAACTCCCTGTCTCCTGGTGATTGTCTCAAAAACTCCCAGCTGTTTTTTGTGGCTAAAGTGGAACTAGAACTCACGGTCTCCTGGTGATCGGCCCAAGGTCACCCAGCTGGCTTTCATAGCTAAGGCAGGACTAGAACTCCCAGTCTCCTGGCGATTGGCCCAAAGTCACCCAGTTGGCTTTCATGCCTAAAGCGAGACTAGAATTCACCGTCTCCTGGTGATTGGACAAAGTCACCCAGCTGGCTTTTATGACTGAGGTGGGACTAGAACTCACCATCTCCTGGTGATTGGCCCAAAGTCACCCAGCTGGCTTTCACGCCTAAGGTCAGGCTAGAACTCCCTGTCTCCTGGCGATTGGCCCAAGGTCACCCAGCCGGCTTTAATACCTAAAGCGAGACTAGAATTCACCGTCTCCTGGCAATTGGCACAAAGTCACCCAGCCGGCTTTCTTACCTATGGCGGAACTAGAACTCCCAGTCTTCTGGCTTCTAGCCTGGTGCTTAACCACTAGACTCTGAGCGTGCATCCCTTGCTCCTCAACTAACCAGGTTAAGGATTCAAGACGCACTGCGCAATCACAGCTTGATGGGAATCAGAATGACTCCTCTCTTTTTCGACTCTAGGGGGGGGGAGAGATTGGTGGGTCTCAAAGAAGCCATGTCCTCTCAAGAGCGTGACCAGATCTCTGTCTGCTTTCTCTCCCCCACCTGGGCTGCCTCCCCTCCCCATCGTGGATCCAGGTGTGCCCCGGAGAGTCTGAAGACCCGCACTTTTTCCCACGCCAGCGACACCTGGATGTTTGGCGTCACGCTCTGGGAGATGTTTACTTACGGACAGGAGCCGTGGGTCGGCCTGAACGGCAGCCAGGTAGGACAGGAGAAAAAATATCAGGGAATCTGGAGGGAATCCATGACTTGGGACCCCCACGAACCCCCAAAGCTTCCACTGCTGCTAAGTGGGATCCTTGGTGTGAGTTTGGCCCCATTGTGTAATCTTCCTTGCCGCCGTTGGTAGTAACTAAGCAGGACAAGAAGCAACGGGTGGAAACTGATCAAGGAGAGAAGCAACCTAGAACTAAGGAGAAACTTCCTGACAGTGAGAACAATTAATCAGTGGAACAGCTTGCCTCCAGAAGCAGTAAATGCTCCAACACTGGAAGTTTTTAAGAAGAGACTGGACAGCCATTTGTCCGAAATGGTATAGGCTTTCCTGCCTGAATGAGGGGTTGGACTAGATGACCTCCAAGGTCCCTTCCAACATTATTATTATTATATTAAATAAGACAGTCATTAAGTGAATCTGTTGACTTTGTCAGATTACTGTCGTTAAGCGAGACATTTGCAAAGCGAGTTTTTGCCCCGTTTCGTGACCTTCCTTGGCACACTCGTTAAATGAATCCGTGCAGTTGTTAAGTTAGCAAGATAGTTGTTAAGTGGCTTCCCCATTGACTTCGCTTGTCGGAAGGTCGCAAAACGGGATCACGTCACACACGGACACGGACACTGGGACCGTTATAAATTGGAGCCAGTTGCCAAGCATCTGGATTTGGTCACGTGATCACAAGGATGCTGCAAACGGTGATAAGTCGCTTTGATTCGTGCCATTGTAACTTTGAGCAGTCACTAAACCGTTGTAAGTCGAGGACTTCTATTGTCTTTTTAATAATAATAATAATGCCTATAATAATAATAAAGTTGGAAGGGACCTTGGAGGTCATCTAGTCCAACCCCCTGCTCAGGCAGGAAACCCTGCACCATTTCAGACAAATGGCTCTCCAGGACTTTCCGTAACACTCACAGGCGGGATCTGGCAGTTTTCCAAATAAAACCTCCTGGCTGGTTTGCCTTAAATCCCGCTTTTCTCCTGGCAGATTCTGCACAAGATCGATAAGGAAGGCGAACAACTGGGCCGGCCGGAAGATTGTCCCCAGGATATTTACAACGTCATGTTGCAGTGCTGGGCCCACAAACCGGAAGACCGTCCCACCTTCGTGGCTCTGCGAGATTTCCTCTTGGAGGTAACAAACAAGCCCTGGTCTCGGTCACCCACACCTTGGCCATCTCCCGTGTTGACTACCGCAATGCAATCTCCTTCAATGCTTGAACTCAGGTAGTCCTTGACTTACAACCACAATTGAGCCGCTGGGGACACTGCGACCGTCGTAAATACGAGTCAGTTGCCCAGCGTCCAAATTTTGACCACGTGAGCACGGGGATGCTGCGACGGTCGTTAAGTGTGGGAAACCAGTCGTAAGTCGCTTATTTCCGTGCTGTTGTAACTTTGCACAGTCACTAAATCGGGGGGTAGGCAACCTTGGCTCTTTTATGCCTCGTAGACTTTAACTCCCAGAATTCCTGAGCCAGCCACACTGAGGGAAAAGGGAGAGGTTTCCAAGCTGAGCCATGCTGGCTCAGGAATTCTGGGAGTTGAAGTCCACGAGTCATGAAGGGGCCATAGTTCCCCCACGCTGGCTCAGGAATTCTGGGAGTTGAAGTCCACAAGTCATGAGGGGGCCATAGTTCCCCCATGCTGGCTCAGGAATTCTGGGAGTTGAAGTCCACAAGTCATGAGGGGGCCATAGTTCCCCCATGCTGGCTCAGGAATTCTGGGAATTGAAGTCCACCCATCTTCGAATGGCCAAGATTGAGAAATACAGGCCTAGGACTGAGGTAGGCAAACGTGGCTCTTTTATGACTCGTGGACTTCAACTCCCAGAATTCCTCAGCCTGCATGAGGGAACTGTGGCCCCTTCATGACTTGTGGACTTCAACTCCCAGAATCCCTGAGCCAGCATGAGGGGACTATGGCCCCTTCGTGACTCGTGGACTTCAACTCCCAGAATTCCTCAGCCAGCATGGGGGAACTATGGCCCCCTCATGACTGGTGGACTTCAACTCCCAGAATTCCTGAGCCAGCACGGCTCAGCTTGGAAACCTCCCTTTCCCCTCAGCATGGCTGGCTCAGGAATTCTGGGAGTTGAAGTCCACCAGTCATAAAAGAGCCAAGGTGGCCTACCTCTGCACTAAATGAACTGTCGTTAATTGACGACTCACAGATGTCCCCTATAAACCCTTCACCTTCCTTTTCTCAGGCTCAACCCACGGACATGCGGGCCTTGCAGGATTTTGAAGAAGCCGACAAACTTCTAATCCAGATGAACGATATAATCACGGTCATCGAGGGCAGGTATTCTTTACCTTATATATCATTTTATTTTATTTTATTTTTGTTGTTAATTGCAAAGTCGTGTCCGACCCATCGCGACCCCATGGACAACGTTTCTCCAGGTCTTCCTGTCCTCTACCATCTTCTGGAGTCCATTTAAGTTCACGCCTCCTGCTTCAGGGACTCCATCCAGCCACCTCCTTCTCTGTCGTCCCCTTCTTCTCTTGCCCTCCATCTTTCCCAGCATCAGGCTCTTCTCCAGGGAGTCCTTCCTTCTCATTAGGTGGCCAAAGTATTTGAGTTTCCACTTCAGGATCTGGCCTTCTAAAGAGCAGTCGGGGTTGATCTCCTCTAGGACTGACCGGTTGGATCGCCTTGCAGTCCAGGGGACTCGCAGGAGTCTTCTCCAGCACCAGAGTTCAAAGGCCTCCATTCTTTTGCGCTCAGCCATTCTTATGGTCCAACTTTCACAGCCATACATTGCAACTGGGAAAACCATGGCCTGGACTATACGCACTTTTGTTGGCAGGGTGAATGTCTCTGCTTTTTAGTATGCTGTCTAGATTTGCCATAGCTTTCCTCCCCAGGAGCAAGCGTCTTTTAATTTCTTGGCTGCAGTCCCCATCTGAGGTGATCTTGGAGCCCAGAAAAATAAAATCTGTCACTACCTCCATTTCTTCCCCATCTATTTGCCAGGAATTGAGAGGGCCCAATGCCATGATTTTGGTTTGATATGAAGTGGAATGGAATAGAGTAGAATAGAATAGAATAGAATAGAAAATAGAATAGAAAATAGAACAGAATAGATGGAATGGTGAATAGGATAGAATAAAACAGAACAGATATAGAATAGAATAGAAAATAGAACAGAATAGAACAGATGAAATAGAATTAGAATAGAATTAGAATAGAATAGCAGAGTTGGAAGGGACCTTAGAGGTCTTCTAGTCCAACCCTCTGCTCAGGCAGGAAACCCTGTGCCATTTCAGACAAATGGCTGTTTAGTCTCTTCTTAAAAACTTCCAGTGATGCAGCACCCACAACGTATACAGGCAAGTTGTTCCCCTGGTTAATTGTTCTCACTATCAGGAAGTTTCTCCTTATTTCTAGGTTGCTTCCCTCCTTGATTAGTTTTCCATCCCGGTTGCTTCTCGTCCTGCCTTCAGGTGCTTAGGAAAATAAGTGGATCCCCCTCTTCTTTGTGGCAACCCCCTGAGATATTGGAACACTGCTAATTCCTCAAAGCCTGGCTTAGTGAGTTGTGTGAAGGCCTCCAAGTGCCTTTGGCGAGCCCAGCTTGAGCGTGTTCTGGGATCTCAGCCAGCCTTTGAGAAAGAAGGAAACAAAGCTGACGGGAAGAATGTTAGTTTTGGAAAACTAACCTGAAGGGCTGAGTGGAAGCTCTGCCCACAGCCACGTCCCTCATGTCGTCCTCCGTGGCCTTTCCCTGCGGAATCCGAGGTGGAGATTTGACGTCGTCGTCGTGACTCACCCCCCTTAACTCTGGAGAGATGCCAGCTGTTGGCTTCGCACGCTGAAAGTCTCCCTGTGCTTCCTGGGTGGAGAGGCTCACTTGGGTTAAGCCGCCTCAATTGGCCAGGGCTTTGAAAGTTAAACTCATAGGATTGGAAGGGACTGTGGAGATCTTCTCATCCAGGGGTTCCCAACCTCTGGGCTGTGGACCAGTACCGGTCCATAGCCCGTCGGGAACCGGGCTGCACGAGCAGCGGGTGAGTGAGCAAGGCTTTTATCTGCGCATGCGCGCGATCTAGATTGCACGTGAAACCATTCCCCCACCCCACCCCGGTCCGTGGAAAAATGGTCTCCCACAAAACCGGTCCCCGGTCAAAGAAAGGATGGGGACCGCTGTTGTAGTCCAACACCGTGCCTTATGCGGAAATCTTCTAAAATGTTTTGGGCAAAAAGCCTGTCCCGTCTTTCCTTGAAAGCCTCCAGGGCAGGTAGTCCTCAAATTACGACTCCAGTTGAGCCCAAACTTTATGTTGCTAAGACATGACGCGTTTGTTAAGTTGGGGGGGGGGTTGGCCACGCCCCCCGTTTAACTTTTCCGGGCACGGTGGTTAAGTTGCATTGGTTTAGTTAGGAACGGGGTCGTTCGGCAAATCCGGGTTCCCCGTTGCCTTTGCTTGTCAGAAGGGGGACCGCGTGACTCCCCGCAGGAGACTGAAACCGTCGTAAATGTGAATCCGTTGCCAAGCGGCTGAATTTTTGATCACAAGAACCCTGGGGATGCTGCAACGGTCGTTCAGTGGGGAAAAAACGGTCCTAAGTCACAGTTTTCGGTGCCGTCGTAACTTTGAACTGGTCACTAAACGAGCGGTTGTAAATCGAGGACTATCTGTAATGGAGCACATACCACTTCAGAAATGTGGCTTGTTCCACTGCTTAATCATTCTCACAGCCAGGTCTTTGCACGCTGAGTGACATAGCCAACATACAAAGCGGGGGGGGGGCTCCTTTGACCCCCTCAGGGCCCAGGGCTGACCTTTCTGCAGGGCCAAAGTAGTGGGGGCCCTCTGTTTCTTTCCCGGGGCCCAGAAAAGCCTAGCCCACAGGCCCAGCTGGCTTAGCCTGCAATTTATTCTTATTTATCTATTTCCCACCTTTATTGTCTTTATAAATAACTCAAGACAATGGACATATCCGACACAACATCCTCCTGCTTTTTCCCACAACAACAACAACAATCCTGTGAGGAGGGTTGGGCTGAGACAGAGGGACTGGCCCAAAGTCACCTAGCTGGCTTTTGTGCCTAAGGCGGGACTAGAACTCCCTGTCTCTTGGGGATTGGCCCAAAGTCACCCAGCCCTCTTTTATGCCTAAGGCGGGACTAGAACTCACCGTCTCCTGGTGATTGGCCCAAAGTCACCCAGCTGGCTTTCATAGCTAAGGCGGAACTAGAATTCACTGTCTCCTGGTAATTGGCCCAAAGTCACCCAGCCCTCTTTCATACCTAAGGCGGGACTAGAACTCACCGTCTCCTGGGGATTGGCCCAAAGTCACCCAGCCGGCTTTCGTAGCTAAGGCGGGACTAGAACTCCTAGTCTCCTGGTGATTGGCCCAAAGTCACCCAGCTGGCTTTCACAGCTAAGGCGGAACTAGAATTCACCGTCTCCTGGTAATTGGCCCAAAGTCACCCAGCCCTCTTTCATACCTAAGGCGGGACTAGAATTCACCGTCTCCTGGGGATTGGCCCAAAGTCACCCAGCCGGCTTTTGTAGCTAAGGCGGGACTAGAACTCCTAGTCTCCTGGTGATTGGCCCAAAGTCACCCAGCTGGCTTTCATAGCTAAGGCGGGACTAAAACTCCCAGTCTCCTGGTGATTGGCCCAAAGTCACCCAGCCCTCTTTCATACCTAAGGCGGGACTAGAACTCACCGTCTCCTGATGATTGGCCCAAAGTCACCCAGCCGGCTTTCATAGCTAAGGCGGGACTAGAACTCCCAGTCTCCTGGTGATTGGCCCAAAGTCACCCAGCCCTCTTTCAGGCCTAAGGCGGGGCTAGAATTCACCGTCTCCTGATGATTGGCCCAAAGTCACCCAGCCGGCTGGCTTTCGTAGCTAAGGCGGGACTAGAACTCACGGTCTCCAGGTAATTGCTCTGCTGGCTGGGGAATTCTGGAAGTTGAAGTCCCCATGTCTTAAAGGGCCAAGTTTGAGAAACACTTGTGAATTTACCTTATGTGTTCAGCGGGGCTAACCTCAAGTCTGAACCTTCTTGGGATCCTCCTGAACCCATGCAAAAGCTTAAAACTCTAGAAAGAGTACAGAGAAGAAGAGCAACAAAGATGATTAGGGGACTGGAGGCTAAAACATATAAGGAGCAGTTGCTAGAATTGGGTATGTCTAGTTTAACGAAGAGAACGACAAGGGGGGACATGATAGCAGAGTTCCAATATCTCAGGGGCTGCCCCAAAGAAGAGGGAATCAAGCTATTTTCCAAAGCACCTGAAGGCAGGACAAGAAGCAACGGGTGAAAACTCATCCAGGAGAGAAGCAACCTAGAACTAAGGAGAAACTTCCTGACAGTGAGAACAATTAATCAGTGGAACAACCTGCCTCCAGAAGCAGTAAATGCTCTAACACTGGAAGTTTTTAAGAAGAGACTGGACAGCCATTTGTCTGAAATGGTGTAGGGTTTCCTGCCTGAGCAGGGGGTTGGACTAGATGACCTCCAAGGTCCCTTCCAACTTTACTACTACTATTATTATTATTATTAAACTCCTTTGCCCAGCCCCACACTGCAGGGAGAGCGTCAAGCTGGGGGAAATTGGGTATGTCTAATTTAATCAAAAGAAGGACGGGTGTGTGTGACATGATAGCAACCTTCCAATATTTGAGGGGCTGCCACAAAGAAAAACGGGGCATCCACCTATTCTGCAAAGCACCTGAAGGTAGGACAAGAAAGAACGGCTGGCAACGCATCAAGGAGAGAAGCAACCTGGAATTAAGGAGAAACTTCCTTGACAGTAGGAACGATTAACCAGTGGAACAGCTTGCCACCAGGAAGTTGTGGGACGCTCCATCACTGGAAGTCTTCATGAAGAGACTGGACAGCCATTTGTCTGAAACGCTTGAGCAGGGCGTTGGAGGAGAAGACCTGCACGGTCTCTTCCAACTCTGTTATTCGGAACTGTTGGAAAAATTGGAAAAAGCAGGCTGAACTAGACCTAGGCTGGGGAAGTGGGGGGGGGGAGGACTGTAGCTGGCTGCCCCCTCCCTCCCTTTCACCCTTCCGGTTGTTAGTCACCTCTTGGGCAAGATTGTGTGTCTTGAGGGCTTGGCTCCTGCCAGCCCATCCGTGTGAATGTTGCGTCCTTAATTGTAGGGAGGCGGTGTGTAACCGGAGCCAGCAAAAAGCTTGGGTGTAGTTAAAGATGCCGATCCTGACGGTGTCCGCCCGCCCCCACCCAGATTACATCACGACATGCCTGGCTGTGCGGAGTGATGCACCCGCACATAAACCGCCGGCCTTTCCCAGCATCGAGAGAGGCAAGCTGAGATGGCAAGCTGAGATGGCAAGCCAGCTTATAACCTGGCTGCTCGGAGGAGGATCAGCGGGGATGACTTTCCCAGGACAGGTGACCCCCGTGGACAATTTGGGTTTGGGTGGTGAGAGCTGGCGGGAGAAGAAAAAGAAGGGAGATAACTTCTGAGCAGGGAGTTGGACTAGAAGATCTCCAGCGTCCCTTCCAATCCTATTGTGCTATGTTTCCCTCTTCCCTCTATTTTTTTTCTTCTCTTCTGTATTTGCACGAGACAGTTTTGTTGGAAAGGATGAGTTTACACAAGATCCCAAATTGTATGGATTATTTGGAAAGGCTCTGCTATTAGGCTGTTGTCTGAATGCACTCGCTGGGGATTGGTGTGACCTGCACATACATGTTGTGGGAACTGAGCCAGGTGGGTTAGCTTCTGGGTCCAGGGGGATGTGCAAGCACAGGAATGACACGGTTCGGAGATGGGGGTGGCTTTTTCTGGGAGGGATGTGAAATTTTGAGCTTGTTTTGGAAAAAAAGAAATATTATTTCATTTATTCACTGTTAACTTTGAGGGCTGCTTTTATCGGATGCCCTTCTGAGTGGCGTGCAACATGCAGGTTATCCTCGACTTAACGACCACATTGAGGCCAACCTTTTTCCGTCGCTAAGCGAGACAGTTTTGAACGTGACTTTTGCTCCATTTCACGACCTGTCCTGCTAGCGTTGTTCAGTGAATCACTGCCGTTGTCGTTAGGAACACGGTTGTTAAGTGGATCTGGCTTCCCCCGTTGACTTTTCTTGTCAGAAGGGGAATCACGTGACACCCCCTTCGTATTTACGACATTGTGACCGTCGTAAATACGCGCCAGTTGTCAAGGGTCTGAATTTTGATCCCGGGACGCTGGGGATGCTGCAACGGTCGTAAGTGTGAAAAATGGCCATAAGTCACTTCTTTTAGTGAGGTTGTAACTTGGAACAGTCACTAAACAAACGGTTGTTAAGTCAAGGACTATCTGTAAAAAACTCTGACGCTTTCCTGGATATTTACATTTAGCAAATTCTAGCCAAATGTACCTCTGGTTGTTTCAAACCTTCCTTTTCCAAGCTGGTGCCCACCAGTCACATAATAATAATAATTATAATAATAATTATAATTATAATAATATTGGAAGGGACCTTGGAGATTTTCTAGTACAGAGATCACCAGTCTTTCTTGCTTAGCAGACCAGAAGGAAAGAGAGGAAGTATTTTACACCCGTGTGCGGGGCCGCAAGCACACGCGTGATGCAAACGGGGCGGGGCTAGCACTTGCATGATACTGGTTAACCCTGCCTTGTTCTTGCACGGCACGGCACAGTGCCCCGTTTCTGCCCGTTTTTGCACCCAGGACACGGGGCGTCCCGTTTTTGCGCTCCGAGGCACGGCAGCGCCCCGTTTTTGCGCCCGTCAGCACCGCGGCGTCGTTTTTGCACCCCAAGGCCCGGCCTCCTTTTTTCGCGCCCTGTGTTATTTAATAGCTGCGGTGATTCGCTTAAGAAGAGTGGCAAGGAAGGTCATAAAATGGGTCAACAGTCGTTTAAGAGCTGTCTTGCTTAGCCACGGGAATTTTGGGCTGGATTGTGGTCGTTAGTCAAGGATTCCCTGTAATGTCTTCCCTCAATCTGTCTCCTTTTTTTCATCAGCCTTCTCTCTTGGGGCTTGTAACCTGGCCGGGCTTAACGGCCTTGCTGCCTTTCTTGGTCCTCCCTGATTTCCATCATCCCCTGCCTCCCAGAGGCTGCTGGGTGCAAATCCCAACTATGCAAATCAGAGAGCCGGAAGGGACCCTGGAGGTCATCTAGTCCAGCCCTCCCCCCCCCCCCGCTCAAGCAGGAGACCCTGTGCCATTTCAGACAAGTGGCTGTCCAGTCTCTTCTTGAAAACCTCCAGTGTTGGAGCTTGCTGGGTGGGGAAGCTGGGTATTGTAGTCCAAGATGCTCAAAGGAGCAAAAGCTTGTGGTTCTTACTTCTCTCCAACCACACGTGATTTTGACCAAGAAAAGGATTTCACATTTCTCTCTCTCTCTCTCTCTCTCTTTTTTTTCTCTTTCTCTCTCTTTCTCTTTTTCTTTCTCTCTCACGCACACACACACACACACACACATAATCTAATTTCTATCTAATCTATCACATCTATCTACCTACCTCTAGATATCTACCTATCTACATTTATCTGTTTATCTGTCTGTCAGTCCATCCAGAGAGAGAGAGAGAGACTAACTCTCCCTTCTAGCACTGATGATGTTACCTAGTGGGGTAATGAAATGTTTCCAAGAAAACATCCAGGTTCAGAGAGCACCAAGGATCCCACAGTTCTTTTCCTCCTCCTCCTCCCCCCCTCCCCCCCCTCCCTCCTCCCATCTTCACAGCCACTCCCTTCCAGCACTGGTGTTGCTACCTAGTTGGGTCATGAAACGTCTGCAAGAAAACCACCCAGCTCAGAGAGCACCAAGGACCCCACAGTTCTCTTCCTCCTCCTCCTCCTCCCATCTGCATAGTCATTCCCTTCTAGCACTGTTGATGTTATCTAGTTGGGTCATGAAACATCTGCAAGAAACCCACCCAGTTCTGGGAGCACCAAGGACACCATAGTCATTGTCCTCCCCCTCCTTCTCCCCTCTTCCATCACTGATGACGACATCTAGTCTGGTAATGAAACCCTTGCAGGCGTTCATCCTGAACCTGAGTCTTGGCTGATAATTTACTTCCTCGAACGGAGCTGTTTGTCACGAAATGCCTCTTCCGTGTGGGGCGTGCAGGACTTAAGTCCCAGGGACATGGGTAGGCACTAACCTTGGCTCTTTTATGACTGGTGGACTTCAACTCCCAGAATTCCTGAGCCAGCCATGCTGAGGGGAAAGGGAGAGGTTTCCAAGCTGAGCCATGCCGGCTCAGGAATTCTGGGAGTTGAAGTCCGCAAGTCATGAAGGGGCCATAGTTCCCCCATGCTGGCTGAGGAATTCTGGGAGTTGAAGTCCACCAGTCATAGAAGAGCCAAGGTTGCCTACCCCTGGTCTAGGCCGCTTCATGACTTGTGGACTTCAACTCCCAGAATTCCTCAGCCAGCATGGCTCCGCTTGGAAACCTCTCCCCTCAGCATGGCTGGCTCAGGAATTCTGGGAGTTGAAGTCCATGAGTCATGAAGGGGGCCATAGTTCCTCCATGTTGGCTCAGGAATTCTGGGAGTTGAAGTCTGCGAGTCATGAAGGGGGCCATAGTTCCCCCATGCTGGCTGAGGAATTCTGGGAGTTGAAGTCCACAAGTCATGAAGGGGTCATAGTTCCCCATGCTGGCTCAGGAATTCTGGGAGTTGAAGTCCACAAGTCATGAAGGGGGCAAAGTTTCCCTCATGCTGGTTTAGGAATTCTGGGAGTTGGTGCAGAAGTCATGAAGGGGCCATAGTTCCCCCATGCTGGCTCAGGAATTCTGGGAGTTGAAGTCCACGCATCTTAGAGTCCCCCAGGTTGGGAAACAGTGAATTAAATGGATAAATGTGGGCATCTGGAGGCAGAGAGCAGAGGAACAGAGGCAAAGTTTCACACTCGTGGGCAGGCCGGAACTCTGGGGCACTGGGGGATACTAGAAACCATCTTCAGGAGCCCCACTGAAACCGACAAAAAAAGCAGATTTTTCTCTCTGCAATGATTGAAGCTGCAGATCTTTTTCTTTTTTGCAAACCCTTAACTGTTGAGGGAAGAGGTGGTGGACAGCTGGACTTTCTGCCCCACCAACTCTGGTTCCTCCTGGGGGAGGCTGTCTCCTGAAGTTACCTGTGACTCACTGTTCATGGGCCGGCCGGCTGGCTCTGCCCATGTTTCCTGTTTACCTTCCTGGCAGGCCGTGCCAAGCCATTACTCAGCGTGGGCAGAGAAATGGAGAGGAAAGGGGATGTTGCACGTAAGAGCTAAGACAATCCCAGGATTAGGCTTTGGACTTGGGCAAACCATGGTTTATTCGAAAGAGGCTCTCCTTTTTTTTTCCAAATGGCAAACCAGCTGGCTGGGTTTGCAGAAACCGGCCTGGCAAAAACATAGTGGTGGTGGTAGTAGTAGTAGTAGTAGTAGTAGTAGTAGTAGTAGTAATGTTGGAAGGGACCTTGGAGGTCATCTAGTCCAACCCCCTGCTCAGGCAGGAAACCTTACACCATTTCAGGCAAATGGTCATCCAGTCTCTTCTTAAAAACTTCCAGTGTTGGAGCATTCACCGCTTCTGGAGGCAAGTAGTTCCATTGATTAATTATTCTAACTATCAGGAAGTTTTTCCTTAGTTCTAGGTTGCTTCTCTCCTTGATTAGTTTCCATCCGTTGCTTCTTGTCCTTCCCTCTGGTGCTTTGGAGAATTGCTTGACTCCCTCTTCTTTGGGGCAGCCCCTGAGATACTGGAGCACTGCTATCCTGTCCCCCCTTCCCTTCCTTATACTAGACATACCCAATTCCAGCAACCGTTCCTGATACGTTTTAGCCTCCAGTCCCCTGATCCTCTTTGTTGCCCTTCTCTGCACTCTTTCCAGAGTCTCAGCATCTTTTTTACACCGTGGTGACCAAACCTGGATGCACTATTCCAAATGTGGCCTTACCAAGGCCTTGTAAAGTGGTATTAACACTTCACGTGATCTTGATTCTATCCTCTGTTAATGCAGCCCAGCACTGTGTTGGCCTTTTTGGCAGCTGCAGCACACGGCTGGCTCTTATTCAAGTGATTGTCCACTAGGACGCCGAGGTCCCTCTCACAGTTACTACTATTGAGCAAGGTACCCCCCTATACTATACCTGTACCTTTGGTTTTTCTTGCCACTGAATTTCATTTTGTTAGATAGCGCCCAGTGTTCAAGTCTGTCCAGATCCTCCTGTATTTCACCAGTCTGAGCTAGTCAGCTGGTGCTTTTTTTCCCCTAGTCCTCAACTTACAACCGTTGTGTGGCAAGGATTCAAAGTTAACGACGGCACTGGGGACAAAAAAAGATTTGTGACCGTTTTTCACACCGCCGCTGCAGCCATCCCTGTGTTCACATCAAAATTTGGATGCTTGGCAACTGGCTCATATTTATGACGGTTGTAGTGTCCCCCGGGGTCACGTGATCCCCTTTTGCAGCCTTCTGACAATCAAAGCCAACGGGGGGAAGCCAGATTCACTTAAACAAGTTACCAGCTTAACAACTCCCAGAATTCCTGAGCCAGCATAGGGGAGCTATAGCCCCTTCATGACTCGTGGACTTCAGTTCCCAGAATTCCTGAGCCAGCCATGCTGAGGGGAAAGGGAGAGGTTTCCAAGCTGAGCCATGCTGGCTGAGGAATTCTGGGAGTTGAAGTCCACAAGTCATGAAGCGGCCTAGGCCTAGACCAGGGGTAGGCAACCTTGGCTCTTTTATGACTGGTGGACTTCAACTCCCAGAATTCCTGAGCCAGCATGGAGGAACTATGGCCCCTTCATGACTTGTGGACATCAACTCCCAGAATTCCTCAGCCAGCATGGGGGAACTATGGCCCCCTCATGACTCGTGGACTTCAATTCCCAGAATTCCTCAGCCATCATGGGGGAAACTATGGCCCCTTCATGACTCGTGGACTTGCAACTCCCAGAATTCCTGAGCCATCATGGGGGAACTATGGCCCCTTCATGACTTGCGGACTTCAACTCCCAGAATTCCTGAGCCAGCATGGCTCAGCTTGGAATCCTCTCCCTTTATCCTCAGCATGGCGGGCTCAGGAATTCTGGGAGTTGAAGTCCACGAATCATAAAAGAGCCAACATTGCCTACCTCTGGTGTAGCGTCTCCTGCTTGAACCAGGGTTGGACTAGATGACCTCCAAGGTCCCTTCCTAGTTGGTTATTCTAATTCTAATGAAAAACAACTGCCGAGGACTTACTCGATTGAGGTGGCCGTGTTGTCGGAAAGCAGTCTTTTAAGATCGGTTGTTGTCGTTTCACAAAGAAGCTGGTGTGATTGTGAGTTATGTTTGTATGTGTGCTAGATCCTGCAACGTGTCTGAAAGAACCACAATTTGCGTTGAGATCTGGGAACGATGTCCAGGTCTTTTCAGTTGCTCTCTTTGAGAGGGATTCCTTTCCTCTCTGTATCCGTGTCGCTAGTCCTCTTTGGGTCTCAACATTTTTATTAGTTTATATAAAATACAAAAATAAGAAAGAGAATAAGGGGGGGGGAGAAGGGGAAGAGAGAAATGTCTTTCCGCTAACTCGGCTGGGTCTTCCCTCCTAGGGCGGAGAACTACTGGTGGCGCGGGCAGAATAAGCGGACGCTGAAGGTGGGCCAATTCCCACGCAACACGGTGACCTCCGTGGCGGGGCTGTCGGCCCACGACATCAGCCAGCCGCTCAAGAACAGCTTCATCCACACGGGCCATGGCGACACCAATCCGCAGCAGAGCTGGGGCTTCCCCGATAAGATTGATGAGTAAGTAAGACGGAGGACGAGCGTGGTTTTAGTAGTTTATGTCTTTTGCTCACCACGATGTAAAAAAGATGCCGAGACTCTGGAAAGAGTGCAGAGAAGAGCAACAAAGATGATCAGGGGACTGGAGGCTAAAACGTACAATGAACGGTTGCTGGAATTGGGTAGGTCTAGTTTAATGAAGAGAAGGACGAGAGGGGACAGGATAGCAGCCTTCCAGTATCTCAGGGGCTGCCCCAAAGAAGAGGGAGTCAAGCTCTTCTCCAAAGCGCCTGAAGGCAGGACAAGAAGCAATGGATGGAAACTCATCAAGGAGAGAAGCAACCTAGAACTAAGGAGAAACTTCCTGACAGTGAGGATAATTAACCAGTGGAACAGCCTGCCTCCAGAAGCGGTGAATGCTCCAACACTGGAAGTTTTTAAGAAGAGACTGGACAGCCGTTTGTCTGAAATGGTATAGGGCTTCCTGCCTGAACAGGGGCTTGTATTAGAAGACAAGAAACAATGTTTGGAAACTGACCAAAGAGAGAAGCAACCTGGAATTAAGGAGAAAGTTCCTGACAGTGAGGACAATTAACCAGTGGAACAGCTTGCCACCAAAAATCGTGGGCGCTCCATCCCTGGAGGTTTTTAAGAAGAGGCTAGACAGTCACTTGTCTGAGATGGTGTAGGTTCTCCTGCTTGAGCAGGGGGCTGGACTAGAAGACCTCCAAGGTCCCTTCCAGCTCTATTCTGATTGGTTGGTTGGTTGATTGATTGAAATGATCTAGTTCAGTGGTTCTCAACCTGTGGGTCGGGACCCCATTTGGGGTCGAATGACCATTTCACGGGGGTCGCCAAACAACGCAGTCCACCATTTTTTCCCCCTTTTCCTTAGCTGTGCTACTCCCTTTTATTCTATTGGCTTTTGAAAGCCAATCGAATAGACTCTCTTGAATAGAGTCTAATTCTATTGGCTTTCCAAAGCCAATAGGAATTGTCCAGGCTGTCTCTGCCCTGCTGAGCCCGCCAAAAGTCCCAGTCTGCAAACGGTGCTGCACCAGTTGAGTAGTCCTCGACTTATGACCGGTTGAGTAGTCCTCGACTTACGACCGGTTGGGGGTCGTGGCATTAAAAAGGTTGAGAACCACTGGTCTAGTTTCTCCTGCTTGAGCAGGGGGCTGGACTAGAAGACCTCCATGGTCCCTTCCAGCTCTACTCCATTCTATTCTTGTATCTGACCTCCAAGGTCCCTTATTCCATTCTCTTCCTCCTTGCCTTAATCTGGGTCGTCCCTGCTGGGGGTGCAACCCTGGTTCCAGAACGGGGAGATGGCATGACTTCTATCTGCAATCAGCGTCAGAACCAAGGTAGCTGATTTCAGGCTGAGTGGTGCAAGAATTGTCCAGCAAGGAGTAGCTATGTCTGCCTCTCGGTTGCCATGGGGGTGTGGGGGGAAAGAAGACAAGGCCAAATTATTCTCAGTTTAATCAAGAGAAGAGAATCTTTGTAGATGATGAACGATGGGGCACTTGGTGGCCTTTGAGCATGGCAGTTTTCTAGCAGGCGTTTCACGACCCAACTAGGGAACATCATCCATACTAGGAGGGAGGGAGGGCTTCCAGAGAGGAGCTGTAGGGTCCTTGGTGCTTTCAGAGCTGGGTGCTCTTTTTTTTTGGGCAGACGTTTCACGACCCAGTTAGGTAATACAATCAGTGCTAGAAGGGAATGGCGTTTGCTATCTGTTTGTATACAGTTCCTACCAGCCCTGATGATGTTACCTAGTTGGGTCATGAAACGTCTGCAAGAAAACAAGCACGCTCAGAGAGCACCAAGGACCCCACAGTCTCCCCCCTCCTCCTTCTTCTCCTTCTTCTCCTCTTCTTCTCCTTCTCCTCCTCCTCCTCCTCTTCCTCTCCTCCTCCTCCTCCTCCTCTCCATAAACCCCACTCCCTTCTATCCCTGATGATGTTACCTAGCTGGGTAATGAAACGTCTGCAAGAAAACCAGCCAGCTCAGAGAGCACCAAGGACCCCACAGTCTCCCCCCCTTCTCCTTTTCCTCCTCCTTTTCTTCTTCTCTCCTCCTCCTCCTCCTCTTCTTCTTCTTCTTCTTCTTCTTCTTCTTCTTCTTCTTCTTCTTCTTCTTCTCCTCCTCCTCCTCCTCCTCCTCCTCCTCTCCATAAACCCCACTCCCTTCTATCCCTGATGATGTTACCTAGCTGGGTCATGAAACGTCTGCAAGAAAACAAGCAAGCTCAGAGAGCACCAAAGACCCCACCGTCAATTTAATTCCTTTTCATTTAAATTCCTTCCTTTATATATTTATCTTTTTTATCATTTTTGTAAGCCACCCAGAGTCACTTCAACGGCGAGAGGGGGCGTCATAGAGACAATCCTTTGGCTTATGACAGCAGTTAGGATCGGCACTGATTCTGTTGCTTAGTGAGTCACACTCCATTTGACCACCATTTTTGCACGATCGTTTAGTGAATCCTGCAATTGGGCTTCCCCCGTCGACCTTGGTTGTCGGAAGCCGGTTGAGAAAGTCTCAGATAGTGGATCACGTGATCCCAGGATGCTGCCACTGTCCCAAATAACATGCCGTTTGCCGAGCGCTTGAATTTTGATCACAGGACCATGGGGATGCCTCGGTGGTCGTACGTGCAAGGACTGTCCACATAAGATTTTTTTCAGTGCTGTTGTCACTTTGAATTGTCGCTAAATGAATGGTTGTAAGGCCAGCCCTACCTGTGTAAATTTAATAGTTAAAACAGAGAAGCATATTTCGATCCCTTAAACATGAGCCAGCCGTGTACAGCAGCAGCCAAAAGAGCTAATACAATCCTGGGTTGTATAAATGGAGGCATAGAAGAATCAAGATCAGATGAAGTGTTAGTACCCCTTTATAAGTAAGGCCACACCTGGGATCCTGCAGCCAATTTTGGTCACCATATCACAAAAAAAGATGTTGAGAGTTTGGAAAAAACTCAGGAAGAGCAACTAAGATGATCCAAGGCCTGGAGACCAAAACATAGGAAGAACGGCTGCGGGATTTGGATATGGCCAGTCTAGAGAAAAGAAGAAATAGGGGAGACATGATAGCAGCATTGCAGTATTTGAGGGGCTGCCCCAAAGAAGAGGGAGTCAAGCTATTCTCCAAAGCACCTGAAGGCAGGAGAAGAAGCGACGGATGGAAACTAACCAATGAGAGAAGCAACCTAGAACTGAAGAGAAACTTCCTGACAGTGAGGACAATTAACCAGTGGAACTGCTTGCCACCAGAAGTTGTGGGTGCTTCATCACTGGAGGTTTTCAAGAAGAAACTGGACAGTCACTTCTCTGAAATGGTCTAAGGTCTCCTGTTTGAGCAGGGGATTGGACTAGAACGGGGGTAGGCAACCTTGGCTCTTTTATGACTGGTGGACTTCAACTCCCAGAATTCCTGAGCCAGCCATGCTGAGGGGAAAGGGAGCAGTTTCCAAGCTGAGCCATGCTGGTTGAGGAATTCTGGGAGTTGAAGTCCACGAGTCATAAAAGAGCCAAGGTTGCCTACCCCTCCCCTAGGCCTAGGCCGCCTTATGACTTGTGGACTTCAACTCCCCGAATTCGTGGGCCAGCCACGCTGAGGGGAAAGGGAGCGGTTTTCCAAGTTGAGCCATGCTGGCTGAGGAATTCTGGGAGTTGAAGTCCATGAGTCACGAAGGGGCCATAGTTCCCCCATGCTGGCTCAGGAATTCTGGGAGTTGAAGTCCATGAGTCATGAAGGGGCCATAGTTCCCCCATGCTGGCTCAGGAATTCTGGGAGTTGAAGTCCACCAGTCATAAAAGAGCCAAGGTTGCCTACCCCTGCCCTAGGCCTAGGCCGCTTTATGACTCGTGGACTTCAACTCCCAGAATTCCTGAGTCAGCCATGCTGAGAGGAAAGGGAGCGGTTTCCAAGCTGTGCCATGCTGGCTCAGGAATTCTGGGAGTTGAAGTCCACGAGTCATAAAAGCCAAGGTTGCCTATCCCTGGATTAGAAGGCCTCCATGGTCCTTTCCAGCTTTATCCTGATTGAGTATGGTCAACATGAGCAAGACCACTTCGCACTAGGCCACTGGATATGCCCAGTCGCCCAAATGCCCCACCTAGTCTCTCGATGGCAACGTTGGCTGCATTCGCACAAAGGAACGTGACCCATTTTTCCGAAGGTGCATCCCCAGGGAACCGTGAAGCCTGGATGTGCACACAAACTCCAGAGCAAGGAAGAACAAACGGAGATTAAAGCAAAGCCAAGCTTAGCACGTCGTAGCCTGTCGAACTGCCCAGACTTTTAACTGACCTGGGTTAAAGGGTGTTTGTGTGAACGCAGACAGCGAGGAACGAAGCCGGGAGAACATCTTTGCCGTTGAGGGAAAAAAAAAAAACATAACAGCACCTAATCAAAGCTCCTTTTTCTGAAAAATAAAAAGAGACTTTTTGTGTGCGAAAAAAAGAAGAAAAAAAGCAAGAGCTGAGGGTGAACAGACTTTTATTTTTCTATTCCTGAAAAGGACCTTTAAGACGCCTTTCTCCCACCTTTGCTTGACTTCCTTTCTTAAACAGTCAGCGACTCAGTCCTACGCCCACGTCGCTGGATGAGGTGTAGTTTGCCCTGGAAACGGGTGCGAAACTTCCAACATGGGCAGGACGCGTCATCCCCCCCATATCCTGTGTAGGAAGGGTGGCTTCCTTCCTCGGTCTCTGCTGTCACAAACCTTGCCTTTCACAGTGGGTTTGATTGCCAAAAACGTAAGATCCGTCGGACACACAGCTTCGTGCTGTGTGTGTCGTGGGTGTGGGTGTGTGGCTTTTGGCCCTGGAGTTGCGCACCTCCTCCAAGCCGGCTCGGTTGCGCAACTCCGGCTCTTGGCCTCTTGACGTGATCACCTGGGGTGGGTGTGTTGAGGTTGGTTGGCTGCCAACCAGTTGTGTGTGTTTGTACGCGGGTTCTGGCCCTCGCTGAAGCATTCAGATGACCTGTTAAGCTGGTTTATCGCAAACAGCCTCAGTTGACCCACAACCGACACAAAAGAGTTTTTCTGGGCCGCAACTCAGGAGTGGCTGGTGTGTGCTGTTTCCAAGATGTTTCTCGACCTGATTCAGTGTGAACAATTAGGGTGTGTGGATGGGTGTTTTGTTGTGGTTTAGCATATTGTGCAAACACATCGGGCGCGTTTTATGGCGCGGGGTATTGTGTTGTGCAAAGCCAGAAGATGGGTTGGTTTTGGTCATTGGTGAGCCATGCGAGGTGAATCTGGAACTAAGGAGAAACCTCCTAGTAACAGTGAGGACAATTAGCGAGTGGAACTCCTTGCCACCAGAAGTTGTGGGTGCTTCATTACTGGAGGTTTTAATGAAAAAACTAGACAGTCACTTGTCTGCTCTTGCTCAAGCAGGGGGTTGGACTAGAAATAGAAATAGAATTAAAATTAGGAAATAGAATAGAATAGAATATATGGAATGAAACGGAATGGAATGGAATAGAATAGAATAGAATAAGGGAATGGAATGGAATGGAATAGAGGATAGGAAATAGAATGGAATGGAATGGAATAGGATAAGGGAATGGAATGGAATAGAATAGAATATAATGGAATAGAATATAGAATAGAATAGAAAATATGGAATAGAATGGAATGGAATAGAATAGAATAGAAAATATGGAATAGAATAGAAAATATGGAATGGAATAGAATAGAAAAAAGGAATAGAATAGAACGGGGAATGGAATAGAACAGAATAGAGTAGAATAGAACAGGGAATAGAATAGAACAGAGAATAGAATAGAGTAGAATAAAGAGAGAGAGTAGAGTAGAGTAGAATAGAATAGAATAGAATAGAATAGAATAGAATAGAATAGAATAGAATAGAATAGAATAGCAAGTAGCTTGTTTCAGCTTTTTCCCTCTTTCTTTTCCCATTCTCCTTTTCTGCAGTTTGTACCTGGGAAATCCCATGGACCCCCCGGATGTCCTAGGATTGGATTTGAACCCTGCCAGGCCTACTCAGCTCCCAGGAAGGATAAAAAGTAAGAAATTTCATCTAACGTGTTCACTGCGTGTGTTGCAGAACTGCGAGACCCAGAATGCCTTTCGTCTGGAGTTCCCACACCGGTGCATGCTGGGAACGGTAGTTTTCAAAGCCAAACACCCAGTGCAAAAGAATCTCTGTAGCGCAGGGTTGAACTGAGGGGTCCTTGGTGCTCTCTGAGCTTGGTGGTTTTCTTGCAGACGTTTCATAACCCAACTAGGTAACATCATCAGTTACAGAAATGGGTTTTTGCTCTTCGTTTATAAACAGTATAATTCCTCCCCCTCTTAGCATTGATGATATTACCTAGTTGGGTCATGCAAAAAAACCACCAAACTCAGAGAGTACCAAGGACTTCACAGTCCTTTTTCTCCTCCTCCTCTTCCTCTCTGCAACCCCTCCTTCCTTCTAGCACTGATGATGTTACCTACTTGGAGAATGAAACGTCTTCCAGGAAACCACCAACCTCAAGAGAGCATCAGACACTTTGAGACAGGGTTAAAAAAAGATGGGAGACTGCAACCGCAGTGTTTCCTGGGCTGCTCCCCTCCCATCTGAATGGATGGGAACCATGGACGCTGTAGTCCCTGCCAGTTGGAGACGGCTGTTTTCTCCGCTCTTTCCTTTTCAGGGCGTTTTCCTATCCCCTCGCACTCGCGTCCGCTTCCCTTGTTCCTCCTGCTTTCAGGGTCCCTCTTCCCCAGCCCAGTTTCAAAAGAATCTCGTACGCAGCCCTCAACATACGACCACAATTTCCGTCGCGAGTCCCTGCAGTCATAAATTGATTCAAGCCCAATTTGGCAGCCATTTTTTAACGCCTCTCTCTCTCATCCCAAAGCAAGCCCAGTGGCTGTAAGCGGGAAGCCACATCGTAAATGTGAGCCGGTGGCCAAGCATCCCAACCGTGATCCCGTGGGTGGGGCGGCGGTCGTAAGTGCGAGGAACGGTCGTAAGCACGAGGACCAGATCCCCCCCCCCCAATGTTTGAAAACTCCGATTGGCTGCTAAATGAATGCATGGCCATAACTCGAGGACCACCTGTAATTCCAAACTTCAAACTTGTCTTTATAGTCTGTTATGAGCTGCCTGGGAAGTGTTCCTGAGACGAGGAGCCCCAGGGCTCTGTTCTGGGCCCAGGGCTCTTCAACATCTTCATCAACGATTTGGATGAAGGGATAGATGGGGAACTCACCAAATTCGCAGACGACACCAAGCTGGCAGGAATAGCCAACCCTCCAGAAGACAGGCTTAGGATATAGGAGGATCTGGACAGACTTGAACTCTGGGCACTAACTAACAAAATGAAATTCAAGGGTGAAAAAAGCAAGGTTCTACATTTAGGCAAGAAAAACCAAATGTACAGGTATAGTATAGGGCAGGGGTAGGCTGGTGGACTTCAACTCCCAGAATTCCTGAGCCAGCATGGGAGAACTATGGCCCTTTCATGACTGGTGGACTTCAACTCCCATGACTGGTGGACTTCAACTCCCAGAATTCCTCAGCGAGCATGGGGGAACTATGGCCCCTTCATGGCTCGTGGACTTCAACTCCCAGAATTCCTGAGCCAACATGGGGGGAACTATGGCCCCTTCATGACTTCTGGACTTCAACTCCCAGAATTCCTCAGCCAGCATGGCTCAGCTTGGAAACCTCTCCCTTTCCCCTCAGCATGGCTGGCTCAGGAATTCTGGGAGTTGAAGTCCACGAGTCATAAAAGAGCCAAGGTTGCCTACCCCTGGTATAGGGGGTACCTTGCTCAATAGTAGCAACTGTGAAAAGGATCTCGGAGTCCTAGTGGACGATCCCTTAAATAGGAGCCAGCCGTGGGCTGCAGCTGCCAAAAAGGCCAACACAGTGGTAGGCTGCATCAACAGAGGGAGAGAATCAAGATCAGGTGAAGAGTTAATATCACTTTACAAGGCCTTGGTAAGGCCACACTTGGAATACGGCATCCAGTTTTGGTCACCACGATGTAAAAAAGACGTTGAGACTCTGGAAAGAGTGCAGAGAAGAGCAACAAAGATGATCAGGGGACTGGAGGCTAAAAGATACAAGGGACGGTTGCTGGAATTGGGAATGTCTAGTTTAATGAAGAGAAGGACAAGGGACAGGATAGCAGTGTTCCAATATCTCTGGGTGCCCCAAAGAAGAGGGGGACAAGCTATTCTCCAAAGCTCCTGAAGGCAGGACAAGAAGCAACGGATGGAAACTAATCAAGGAGAGAAGCAACCTAGAAATAAGGAGAAACTTCCTGACAGTGAGAACAATTAACCAGTGGAACAACCTGCCTCCAGAAGCGGTGAATGCGCCAACACTGGAAGGTTTTAAGAAGAGACTGGACAGCCATTTGTCTGAAATAGTATAGGGTTTCCTGCCTGAACGGGGTTGGACTAGAAGACCTCCAAGGTCCCATCCAACTTTAATATTATTATCATTATCATTATTATTATTATTTATGGGCGTAGATAAAAGTCAAATAAATAAGAACTCAGTGACATAATATCCATGAGATTGTTATTTGTCAATGCAAAAAATGGAAAAATATCAAGTAGGGAATAAAATGCCATCTTCTCATTTGAGTACAGGCAAGTCCTCGACTTAGAACAGTTCGTTTAGTGACCGTTCGAAATTACGACGGCGCTGAAAAAAAGGGACTTAGGACCGTTTTCCCTCACTTAACAACCCTTGCGGTATTCCCCACGGTCACGTGATCCAAATTCGGCCGCTAAAGACAACTGACTCGTATTTACGATGGTTTCCGTGTCCTGGGGGGGGGGTGTCAAGCGATTCCCCTTTTGTGACCTTCCTCACCAGCGAAGCCAACGGGGGAAGCCGGATTCGCTTAGCAACCGTCCTACTGATTTAGCAAACTGCAGTGATTCACTTAAGGACAGAAAGGCTGGATAGGTCGCAAAACGGGGCAGAGCTCACTGAGCGGTTGTCTCGGTTAGCAGCAGAAGCTGCGGTCGTAAGCGGAGGACCCCCTGTAACGTCGTCCCACAATCCGTCTCCATTTAGGATTGGCCTGCCCCCTTTGGGCTTGTAACCTAGCCCAGGCTGAGCGGCCTCGCTGCCTTTCTTGGTCTTCCCTGAAGCCAAGGGGGTGCATCGATTCCCATCATCCACTGCCTCCTAGAGGCTGCAATCGGGGGGGGGGGACGCCATCTTGAATTTTAACCTTCTCTTCCGAGCGTTTGTTCCGCATCCTGCAGAAATGAAGTGGCTCCTTTAAGGAAAGTTATTCTGCCCTCTTAACTGCTTAGAGCAGTGGTTCTCAACCTTTTTAATGCCGCGACACCCTCCCCCAACCGGTCGTAAGTCGAGGACTACTCAACCGGTCGTAAGTCGAGGACTACTCAACTGGTGCAGCCCCGTTTGCAGAACGGGACTTTTGACGGGCTCAGCAGGGCAAAGACAGCCTGGACAATTCCTATTGGCTTTTGAAAGCCAATAGAATTAGACTCTATTCAAGAGAGTCTATTCTATTGGCTTTCAAAAGCCAATAGAATAAAAAGGAGTAGCCCAGCTAAGGAAAAGGGGAGAAAAATGGCGGACTGCATTGTTTGGCGACCCCAGTGAAATGGTCGTTCGACCCCAAATGAGGTCGCGATCCACAGGTTGAGAACCGCTGGCTTAGGGGGTGAGACCCCCCGCCTACCCCAAGGGGTTCTTCCTGGCCCTGTTGATTGGCTGCTTTCACACCCTCTATTCTGCCCTTTCTCTGCCCCTCCCACCTCGCTTGAAGCCACAAACGAAGGCTCTGCTCTCCTTTTTTCCCTTTCGCTGCAGTCTCTCTCTCTTTCTCTCTCTCCCTGCAGGAGAGCCGCCACCTCGGCCGCCCCAGCCCTCGATCCTTCTCAAGCGTAAGTGGGGTCACCTTCCCAGCTGTTGTGCCTCTTGTGGTTGCTTTTTTTCTTCTTCTTTTTGTTCCTTTCTGGACAGGGATGGTCGGCCCTTCGAGGTAGACCGTAGTAGGAAAATGAAGTCGTGCATGCTGAGGCGACTTCTAATATAAGATTGTAGTGACGGAATTTTGCAAGTCGGAAGGCGCTTCCTTCCTCCCTTCATCTGTATAAGAAATGGGGAGGGGCTTATTTGAAAGATTAGGGGGTACTTAATGACTGGCCCTAGAGACCAGGAGAACGTCTGCCTTAGGCGTGAAAGCCAGCTGGGAGACTTTGGCCAATCACTAGGAGACGGTGAGTTCTAGTCCCGCCTTAGGCATGAAAGCCAGCTGAGTGACTTTGGGCCAATCACCAGGAGACGGTGAGTTCTAGTCCCGCCTTAGACACAAACCCAGCTGGGTGACTTTGGGCCAATCACCAGGAGACGGTGAGTTCTAGTCCCGCCTTAGACACAAACCCAGCTGAGTGACTTTGGGCCAATCACCAGGAGACTCTGAGTTCTAGTTCCGCCTTAGGCATGAAAGGCAGCTGGGTGACGTTAGGCCAATCACCAGGAGACGGTGAGTTCTAGTCCCGCCTTAGACACAAACCCAGCTAGGTGACTTTGGGCCAATCACCAGGAGACGGGGAGTTCTAGTCCCGCCTTAGACACAAACCCAGCTGGGTGACTTTGGGCCAATCACCAGGAGATGGTGAGTTCTAGTACCGCCTTAGGCATGAAAGCCAGCTGAGTGACTTTGGGCCAATCACCAGGAGACTCTGAGTTCTAGTTCCGCCTTAGGCATGAAAGGCAGCTGGGTGACGTTAGGCCAATCACCAGGAGACGGTGAGTTCTAGTCCCGCCTTAGACACAAACCCAGCTAGGTGACTTTGGGCCAATCCCCAGGAGACGGGGAGTTCTAGTCCCGCCTTAGACACAAACCCAGCTGGGTGACTTTGGGCCAATCACCAGGAGATGGTGAGTTCTAGTCCCGCCTTAGGCATGAAAGCCAGCTGAGTGACTTTGGGCCAATCCCCAGGAGACGGGGAGTTCTAGTCCCGCCTTAGACACAAACCCAGCTGGGTGACTTTGGGCCAATCACCAGGAGATGGTGAGTTCTAGTCCCGCCTTAGGCATGAAAGCCAGCTGAGTGACTTTGGGCCAATCCCCAGGAGACGGGGAGTTCTAGTCCCGCCTTAGACACAAACCCAGCTGAGTGACTTTGGGCCAATCACCAGGAGATGGTGAGTTCTAGTCCCGCCTTAGGCATGAAAGCCAGCTGAGTGACTTTGGGCCAATCCCCAGGAGACGGGGAGTTCTAGTCCCGCCTTAGACACAAACCCAGCTGAGTGACTTTGGGCCAATCACCAGGAGATGGTGAGTTCTAGTCCCGCCTTAGGCATGAAAGCCAGCTGAGTGACTTTGGGCCAATCCCCAGGAGACGGGGAGTTCTAGTCCCGCCTTAGACACAAACCCAGCTGAGTGACTTTGGGTCAGTCCCTCTGTCTCAGGCCAACCCACCTCACACAGGGTTGTCGTGGGGAAAAGAGGAGGAGGAAGGAATATTAGGTGCGTCCAGCAAGGAGAGAAGAAGGAAGGAAGGGGAGAAAGAAGGAAGGAAGGAAGAGAAAATGAAGGGAGGAGGAAGGCAGGAAGGAAGGAGAGAAAGGGAGAAGAAGAGGAATGAAGGAGAAAGGAAGGAGAGAGGAAGGAGAAAGGAAGGGAGAAGAGGAAGGAAGGGAGAAGAGGAAGAGGAAGAAAGGAAGCAGGAAGAGGAAGGAAGGCAGGAAGGAGGAGAGAAAAAAGGAGAAAGGGAGAAGAGGAAGGCAGGAAGAAAGGGAGAAGGAAAGGAGGAAGGAGAAAGAAAAGAAAGAAGGGAGAAGAGGAAAGAAGGAGAGAAAGGAAGGCAGGAAGGAGGAGAGAAAAAGAAGGAGGAAGGAAGGGAGAAGAGGAAGGCAGGAAGAAAGAAAGAGAGAAGAAAGAAGGGAGGAGAAAGAAAGACAGCCTGCTCCTTTGTCTCTTTCAGAGCCCTTGTACGATCCGGTGACCGAGGAGGACAACCCCCTGGCCATCAGTCTCAAGCAGCTTCGCCTGAAGAAGACATCCGGCCCGGGGCCCAAGGCCGGCCTCCCGCTTGCCAAGCCCTCCGCCTGCGTCCCGGGCACCCAGGTGGGCGAGAGGCTCCTCCTGCCCCGCTCCAAAGGGGGGGGCAGCGGCGGCCTCCCCGCTCACGAGGTCACCCTCATAGACTTTGGCGACGAGCCCCCCGGCCCGAACCTGGCCGGGGACTTCTGCGCCCCATCCTTGGCCCGCCTAGCCATGGAGGCCTTCTCCTTGTTGGACAAGACCCCTCCCCAGAGCCCCTCGCAGGCCCTGCCCCGCCCCTTGCACCCCACGCCCGTCGTGGACTGGGACGCCCGGCCCCTCCCTCCGCCCCCCGCCTACGACGACGTGGCCCAGGACGAAGAGGACTTGGAGGTCTACGCCATCAACAGCGCCGACGGGCTGCGGGGACGGGCGCGGGGCAGGAGCTGGGCGAAAGGGGAGGTCGACGGCGGCTCGGCCCCGGAGGGAGACCCTCGTCCCGCTCTCCCCTTGGAGGACAACCTCTTCCTGCCCGCCAAGGAGAGCAAGCAGCCCAGCCCGGCCCAGACGACGGAGATCTTCCAGGAACTGCAGCAGGAATGCATGAAGCACCTCAAGGTGCCCCTGGGAGGACCCTATGTGGCCCCCGTCCCGTGTCCGGGCGAGGACAAGCCGCAGGTCCCTCCTCGGGTGCCCCTCCTGCCCCTCCCTTTCCGCCGGAACGAGCCCGGACGCTGGTCCGGAGACCCGTCGCCAGCTTCCGGAGGGGAGGAGGAGCAGCGCCCGCCCCAGATCCCGCCCCGAGATCGGTTGTCCCAGCCGGGATCCCGGACTCCCAGCCCCAGGTCCCTCCACGGCGGGTCCCCCCAACCGAGAACCAACCTCTGCTCCCCGCTGTCTCTGGGGGGCTTCCTGTCCACCTCGCCCGGGAAGCCGCCCATGCCCACCACCCAGAGCTTCGCCTTGGACCCCAAGTACGCCACCCCCAAAGTCATCCAGGCCCAGGGCAAGGAGTGCGCCAAGGGGCCCTGCATCTTGCCCATCGTCAAGGACGGGCGGAAAGTCAGCAGCACCCACTACTACCTCCTCCCGGAGCGCCCGCCTTACCTGGACAAGTACGAGAAGTTCTTCAAGGAGGCCAAGAGCCCGGAGGAAAGCGGTGGGCCGAGCCGAGTGGTCACCACGGCCACGGTGCGGCCCATGATCCAGCAGAAGCCGCCGGCGGCGCCGGACTACAAAGCCAACTTCTCGGCCAACAATAGCAATAGCAGCGTCAAGGCCACCTGTGGCCTCCAGAAGATCATCTACGAGGGTTCTGAAGGCCCTCGGAGTTCGGAGAAGATACGGCAGGTGAGTGGTCCTCTGGGGCGGGGCCGCCTCGCTGGAGCTGGAGGAGCAGGTGGACCTGTTTGGGGGGGGGGTCCTGGGGGCTCCCTGAGCTGGGTGGTTTTTCTCGGCAGACGTTTCACCACCCAACTAGGGAACATCATCAGGGCTAGAAGGGAGGAGGTTTGCAAAGTGGGGAGGAGGAGGAGGAGGACTGTGGGGTCCTTGGTGCTATCTGCGCTGGGTGGTTTTCTTGCAGACGTTTCATGACCCAACTAGGCAACGTCATCAGTGTCAGAAGGGAGGGTAGTTTGCGGAGAGGAGGAGGAGGAGAAAGCAGGAAAGGAAGGAAGGACGGACGGACTGTGGGGTCCTTGGTGCTCTCTGAGCTGGGTGGTTTTCTTGCAGATGTTTTACGACCCAACTAGGGAACATCATCAGGGCTAGAAGGGAGTGAGATTGGAGGGGTGGAGGAGGAAAAGAAGAGAAAGAGGGAGGACAACTATGGGGTCCTTGGTGCTCTCTTGAGCTGGGTTCCAAGCTCAAGAGAGCAGCGAAGAACCCTCATTTCAACTCTTGAGTTACAAATAGAGCGACCCCTGACCTCCCCTCACTCGGGAGTCCCTGGCGGCCTCCCCTCTGGAGAAGTCACCGGGGGGGGGGGGTCCTTGCCCAGGTCACAAATCGGTGTGACGCCCACCAATCCACCATGGCGGTGGTGTTCCCACAAGACTTAACTGGGCCTGCAGTCAACTAGCTCATCAGGATGGATTTGATCTCCATTAGGGTTTGAAGGCTGCACCTCTGCCTTAATTGTCTTATGCTCCCTTCCCTTCGCTCCTTCCTCCCCTCCTTCCCTTCCTCCTTTCTTCCTCCCTCCTTCCGTCCCTTCCTTCTTCCTCCCTCCCTCTATTCCTTCCTTTTTTTTCTTCCTTTCGTCCCTCCCTCCGTTCCTCCCTCCCTCCTTCTGTCCCTTCCTACCTTCCTTCTCCCTCCCTCCCTTCCTCCTTCCATCCCTTCTCCATTCCTTCCTCCCTCCCTCCGTTCCTCCCTCCCTCCCTCCTTTCTTCCTTCCCTCCCTCCCTTCCTCCGTTCCTTTCTTTCCTCCTTCCCTCCTTCCGTCCCTTCCTTCTCCCTCATCCCTCCCTCTATTCCTTCCTTTTTTTCTTCCTTTTGTCCCTTCCTCCATTCTGTCCCTCCTTCTGTCCCTTCCTACCTTCCTTCTCCCTCCATTCCTTTCTTCCTCCTTTCTCCCTTCTCCCTCCCTCCCTCTGTTCCTTTCTTCCCTCCCTTCCTCCTTCCTCCCTTCCTTCCTCCCTTCCTTCTCCCTTCCTCCATTCCTTTCTTCCTTCCCTTCCTCCTTCCTTCTCCCTCCCTCCCTTCCCTCCTCCCTCCCTCTATTCCTTCCTTTTTTCTTTCTTCCTTTTGTCCCTCCCTCCCTCCTTCCATCTCTTCCTTCCTCCCTCCCTTCCTCTCTTCCTCCTTCCATCCCTTCCTACCTTCCTTCTCCCTCCTTCTCTTCCTCCTCCATCCCTCTATTCCTTCCTTTTTTCTTTCTTCCTTTCGTCCCTCCCTCCCTGTTCCCTCCTTTCTTCCTTCCTTCCCTCCCTCGGTCCATTCCTCCCTCCCTACTTCCATCCCTTCCTCCCTTTTTTCTTTCCTCCTTCCCTCCCTCTCTTTCTTCTATAGTGGCAGAGTGGCTAAAAATGCAGTTTTGCAAGCAAACTCTGCCCACTGCCAGGGGTTCAATCCTGACCAGCTGAAGGTGGCCTCAGCCTTCTATCCTTCCCAGATCCATAAAACGAGGACCCAGATTGTTTTTTTGGGGGGGGGGAAGCAATATGCTGACTCTAAACTGTTTCGAGAGGGCTGTAAAGCACCATGAAGCGGTATATAATTCTGCGTCCTGTTGCTGCACCATCTTGATCCTCTTCGCAGGTCCAGGACACGGTGCACGGAGTCACCACCGAGGAGTGTCAAGCTGCCCTGCAGAATCACAGCTGGAGCGTGCAGAAGGCTGTCCAATACCTGAAGGTAGAAACATCTGCATGGAGCATTTCTCCTCCTGGTGCAAGGAACAGGAGGGGGATTTTTTGAGTCTGTGTGTGTGTGTAGCCCTAGCCCAGAATAAATCAAATGGAAACCAAAAGCAACCCATGAGGAAGATTCCTTTTGATCGTGAAGTTACAGACCAGCCTTCCCAATCCTGTGGGGTCCTTGGTGCTGTCTGACCTTGGTTTTCCTGCAGACGTTTCATTACCAAACTAGGTAACACTTTCAGTGCTAGAAGAATAGAGTAGGGAAGGTAAGGGAAGGATAGAATAGAATAGAATAGAATAGAATAGAATAGAATAGAATAGAATAGAATAGAATAGAATAGAATAGAATAGAATAATAATTAGAGTAGAATAGAGAAAAAGAATAGAATAAAATAATAATTAGAATAATTAGAGAAAGGGAATAGAATACAATAAAATAGAACAGTATAATAATTAGAATAGAATAGAAAATAGAACAGAACAGAATAAAATAGAATAGAATAATAAATAGAATAGAGAAAAGGAACAGAACAGAAAACAGAAGAATAGAACAGAGAATAGAATAGAATAGAATAATAATTAGAATAGAATAGAGAAAAAGAATAGAATAGAGAAAAATAGAATAGAATAAAATAATTAGAATAAATAGAGAAAAAGAATAGAATAAGAATAGAATAGAAAATAGAACAGAACAGAATAAAATAGAATAGAATAATGAATAGAATAGAGAAAAGGAATAGAATAAATAGAATAATTAGAATAGAATAGAGAAAAGGAACAGAACAGAAGAATAGAATAGAATAGAATAGAATAGAATAGAATAGAATAGAATAGAATAGAATAGAATAGAATAGAATAGAGCTGGAAGGGGCCTTGGAGGTCTTCTAGTCCAGCCCCCTGCTCAAGTAGGAGAACCTACACCGTCTCAAGACAAGTGACTGTCCAGTCTCTTCTTAAAAATCTCCAGTGATGGAGCGCCCACGATTTCTGGTGGCAAGCTGTTCCACTGGTTGATTGTCCTCATGGTCAGAAGGAGGAGGAGCAGGAGAACTGGGGGCTGTTTTCATGTGCCCCCTGGTCCCCCTTTTCTCTAGACTGGCCATACCCAAATCCTTAAATGTTTTTGTCTCCAGGCCTTTAATCCTCTGAGTTGCTCTCCTCTGCACTTTTTCCAAAGTCCCAACATCTTTTTTTTTTTTTGTAACGTGTGGTGACCATCTTGACTGTAGTTTTTGTAATGTGACGCTCTCTCCCGCCTGCCCCTCGTCTGCAGGTTGAGCAGCTCTTCTGCCTGGGACTGAAGACGCGGCTGGAATGTCACAAAGTTCTGGAGATGTTCAACTGGAACTTGGAGCAGGCCAGTTCTCACCTGCTGGACCCCTATAACGCCGGCCAACTCAAGTAAGAGGAACCATGTGGCACAGCTGGCCACGTTCTCTTCTGGAAGGGAAGCTTTTTCTCCTTGCTAGGTTGCCAATGCTGTTGTCTAGGACAGATGGGAGCCTACAGCAGGGGTCTTCAAACTTGGCCCTTTTATGATTTGTGGACTTCAACTCCCAGAATTCCTCAGCCAGCGTGGAGTTGAAGTCCATGAGTCATGAAGGGGCCATAGTTCCCCCATCCTGGCTGAGGAATTCTGGGAGTTGAAGTCCGGAAGTCATGAAGGGGCCATAGTTCCCCCATGCTGGCTCAGGAATTCTGGGAGTTGAAGTCCGCGAGTCATGAAGGGGCCATAGTTCCCCCACGCTGGCTCAGGAATTCTGGGAGTTGAAGTCCAACAGTCATGAAGGGGCCATAGTTACCCCACACTGGCTGAGGAATTCTGGGAGTTGAAGTCCGGAAGTCATGAACGGGCCATAGTTTCCCAATCCTGGCTGAGGAATTCTGGGAGTTGAAGTCCGGAAGTCATGAAGGGGCCACAATTCCCCCATGCTGGCTCAGGAATTCTGGGAGTTGAAGTCCGTAAGTCATGAAGGGGCCAAGTTTGAAGACCCCTGGCCTACATGTGAACCTACCACTCTGGTTTTTTTTCCAGGCGGTCTCCCATCCGGGTACAGGTAGTCCTCGACTTAACAACGGTCCATTTAGTGACCAAAGTTACAACAGCATAAGAAAAAGGGACTTAACGGCCCGTTGTTCCCGCTTAATGACCGTTGTAGCCCCCCCGTGGCCACGGGATCAAAATTCAGACGCTTGGCCACTGGTTCATATTTATGACGATCGCAGTGTCCCCCTAGGGGGTCATGTGACCCCCTCCCCGTTTTGCAACCTTCGGACAAGCCAAGCCAATGGGGAAGCCATGTTACCAGCTTAACAACGGCAGCGGTTCACTTAACGGCTGTGGAAAAATGGTCGTAAAAGGGGGCAACTGTCTCGCTTAGCAACGGAAAGTTTGGGCTCGGCTGTGGCCGTGAGCCGCGGAGTACCTGTACTTTAGTGGCTTCATTCAGTATGTTGGGTGAACCTGGCTTGGTTAGCTGGCTTGTAGAGCCGTGCAATGCGCGAACTCGTAAAAGAGACAAACTTGAGAAGCCAGTGAAATGTGCTGTGTGAATGCCTCCAAGATAAGAAGAACGGTTTTCTTCTCAGATCTTCTTTTCCACTGATTTTTTTTTCCTCTCCTGTAGATACCTTCCTCACTGCTTGCTCCTGGGAGAGAGGGAGGGAGGGAGGGAGGCAGAGAAAGGGAGGATGGAAGGAAGGAGAAGGGGATGAGGAAGCAAGGAAGGAGGGAGGAAGGAGAAGGGAAAGGAACGGAGGGATGAAGGTAGGATGGAAGGAAGAGGGAGGGAGGATAGATGGAGGGAAGGAAGGAAGAAGGGAATGAGGAAGCAAGGAAGGAGGGAGAAAAGGATGGAAGGGAGGGATGATGGAAGGAAGGAAGGGAATGAGGAAGCACAGAAGGAAGGAGAAGGGATGGAAGGAAGGAAGGAAAGGAAGGAGAAGGGAATGAAAGGAAGGGAGGGATGAAGGTAGGATGGAAGGAAGGAAGAGGGAGGGAAGACGGATGGAGGGAAGGAGGAAGCAAGGAAGGAGGGAGAAGGGATGGAAGGGAGGGAGGGAGGAGAAGGGAATGAAAGGAAGGGAAGGGAGGAAGGTAGGATAGAAGGAAGGAAGAGGGAGGATGGAGGGTAGGAAGGAAGGAAGGAGAAGGGAATAAAGCAAGGAATGAGAGAAAGGAGGAGGGAAGGAAGGAAGGAGAAGGGAACGAAAGGAAGGGAGGGATGAAGATAGGATGAAAGGAAGGAAGAGGGAGGGAGGATGGAAGAAAGGAAGGAGAAAGGAAAGAAAGAGGAAAGAAAAAGTCTCACTTTATTTTCTTTGCTTGCTTCTCATCCTTCCAGACGGTGAACAATACTCGTCTTCCCAAGCAATGGACCCTGGAGGGGGGGGGGAGAATGTCCAGAATCGGTGACCGTCTTCCATCCTTATTGGACCAAGCGTCGCTTTTGAGGCGGTGGGTGATGGATCCCGGAGAAGAAGAAGGCGGCTCTGCAGCTAGGACTGCCCTGGACAGCCGGCAGGGTCCCACCGCCTCCCTCTCAGCCGGTGACTGTACCCCCCCTCCCTCCCTCCCTCTCTCGGCGGAGGCAGGCCGAGTTGCTGGCGTTCTCCCTGCTTCGGCTCCTATTCTCGCTGCTGGATTGCTTTTGTAAAAGAGAAGTGTTCGCGTTAATATATATATATATATAAATACTCTGTTCTATTTTGGAGAAAAAGGATGACGTTTCCACTTGCACGTTCGTCTCCGGGGAAGGGGGACGGGGGGGGGACGTTGAATCTTTGGAAAGAGGGCGGAAGGGGCTAGCAAGCCCCTGAAAGGGGGGGGAGAGAGAACCAGTGACATGACATGATGTAACGGTATGTAGGGGAAAGGCCTTGGGAGACGGAGGAAAGGAAGCTGCGTGGAGAACAGGCAGATAAGAGACAGCCGAGTAGCTCCCTTATTTGTATCTTGCCCCACGGTTATATACACTTAACATACTGCTTGACGGGGCTTCAGTTTGCAGCTCTCTCTCAGCAGTTTACAGAGTCATCCCGTTGCCGCCCCCCCCCTCTCCCACGACAATCTGGGTCCTCATTTTACCGACCTGGGAAGGACGGAAGGCTGAATCAACCTTGAGCCGGTCAGGATCGAACTGCTGGCAGCAGGTAGAATTAACCTGCAACACTGCAGTCTAACCACTGCACCACCACGGAAGGAAGGAAGGAAAGAGAAAGGAAGAAAAAGAAAGAAAAAATAGAAATAGCACTTACATACTGCTTCCCAATGCTTTATAGCCCTCTTTGAGCGATTTACAGAGTCAGCATATTTTGCCCCTCAGCAATCCGGGGTCCTCATTTTACCGACCTCGGAAGACTGAGTCAACCTTGAGCCGGTCAGGATCGAACTGCTGGCAGTGGGCAGAGTTAGCTTGCCATGTTGCATTCTATCCTGTGCACCACCACGGAAGGAAGGAAGGAAGGAAGGAAGGAAGGGGAGAGAAGAGGAAAGAAAGAAAGAAAAAGAAAGAAAGAAAGAAAGAAAGAAAGAAAAAGAAAGAAAGAAAGAAAAAGCAATAGCACTTATATGCTGCTTCACAATTCTCTCTGAGCGGTTTACAGAATTTGCATCTTGACCCCAACAATCTGAGTCCTCATTTTACCAACCTCGGAAGGACGGAAGGCTGAGTCAACCTTGAGCCGGTCAGGATCGAACTGCTGGCAGTGGGCAGAGTTAGCTTGCCATGCTGCATTCTAACCATTGCATCACCACAGAAGGAAGGAAGGAAAGAGAGAAAGGAAAGTAAGAAAGAAATAGAAATAGCACATTACATACCGCTTCACAATGCTTTACAGCCTTCTTTGAGCGATTTACAGAGTCAGCATATTTTGCCCCTCAGCAATCCAGGGTCCTCATTTTACCGACCTCGAAAGGATGGAAGGCTGAGTCAACCTTGAGCGGTCAGGGATCGAACTCCTGGCAGTGAGCAGAGTTAGCTTGCAATGCTGCATTCTATCCTGTGCACCTCCACGGAAGGGTGGGGGAGGGAGGGAGGGAAGGAAGGAGAGAGGAAACAAAGAAAAAGAAGGAAGGAAGGAGAAAGAAAAAGAAAGCAATAGCACTTATATGCTGCTTCACAATTCTCTCTGAGCATATACAAAATTTGCATCTTGACCCCAACAATCTGGGTCCTCATTTTACCAACCTTGGAAGGCTGAGTCAAACTCCAGCCGATCAGGGGTGGAACTGCTTGCCGCGGGCAGAATTTAGGCCTGCAATTCTGCATTTTAACCACCGCGCCACCAGGACTTGTGGGGTGAACAAACAGGGTGAACCTGGAAGCATACTACTAGTACACAAAGGTAACTATGATAGAGTTGCCATTATTGAGACTCGGTGGATCCGACTCCTGGCTGGAATGTGCTGATGGAAGGAGGCAAGCTATTCCAAAAAAACTGGACATAACGAAAGAGGAGGCGAAGTTGCATGATATAGAAAAGGCTCACTACAGCTCTACAGTCCCAAAGACGGCTCCTGTACGGGAGAGGCCACTGGACTTCCTTGTTTTTCCTCTGAAGACATTTTGCGCCTCGCCCAAGAAGCTTCTTCAGCTCTGACTGGATGGTGGGGAAATGGAAGGGATTTATACTCCTTGCAGACAGAGCTGGTCATTTGCATCCTTTAGAGCAGGGGTCCTCAACCTGGCAACTTTTAAGACTTGTGGACTTCAACTCCCAGAATTCCTCAGTCACCCAAGCTGAGGGGAAAGGGAGAGGTTTCCAAGCTGAGCCATGCTGGCTCAGGAATTCTGGGAGTTGAAGTCCGCGAGTCATGAAGGGGCCATAATTCTCCCATGCTGGCTCAGAAATTCTGGGAGTTGACGTCCACAAGTCATGAAGGGCCCATAGTTCCCCCATGCTGGCTGAGGAATTCTGGGAGTTGAAGTCCACGAGTCATGAAGGGGCCATAGTTCCCCCATGCTGGCTCAGGAATTCTGGGAGTTGAAGTCCCTAAGTCATGAAGGGGCCATAGTTCCCCCATGCTGGCTCAGGAATTCTGGGAGTTGAAGTCCACAAGTCTTAAATTGCCAAGGTTGAGGACCCCTGCTTTAGAGAGTCACTGAGGCCACTTGGAGGTTTAACCTGTGTCCTCTGGGTCACCTTTTCGGGGAACTGCTGAAAGTATTGTTGACTGGAGATGGGTGGTGTGGTACCCTTCCCCTTCTGTTCTTTGGGGATCGGCAGAAGAAAAAAAGACATTAATTAATCGAATCACCGTGTTCTCAATAAGGCCTTGCAGGCTCAGGAACGGGAGCAAATGAGCTTATCAGTCACCGGAATACAACATCTGAGGCTCTTATCTGGAGGCAGGTTGTTCCACTGGTTAATTGTTCTCACTGTCAGGAAGTTTCTCCTTAGTTCCAGGTTGCTTCTCTCCTTGGTCAGTTTCCATCCGTTGCTTCTTGTCCTTTGTGTGCTTTGGAGAATAGCTTGACTCCCTCTTCTTTGGGGCAGCCCCTGAGATATTGGAAGACTGCTCTCATGTCCCCCCTTGTCCTTCTCTTCATTAGACTGGACATACCCAATTCCAGCAACCGTTCCTTGTTATGTTTTAGCCTCCAGTCCCCTAATCATCTTTGTTGCTCTTCTTTGTACTCTTTCTAGAGTCTCAGCATCTTTTTTACACCGTGGTGACCAAAACTGGATGCAGTATTCCAGGTGTGCCCTTACCAAGGCCTTGTAAAGTGATATTAACACTTCACTCTTGATTCTCTCCCTCTGTTGATGCAGCCCAGCACTGTGTTGGCTCTTTTGGCAGCTGCAGCCCACGGCTGGCTCCTATCCACTATTTCTTTCCTTCGTCACATGTCCACCATAAGGGATAAAGAAGTCCCTTCTTTCTCTTTCAGTTGCTGGCCTTTGGTTGAGTCAACAGGTGGGGCCACTGTGACATCACCAACTGTCCTGGAGGCTAGAACCTGGCCCATCTGTGTGGCCTTGTGGACTCCAGAATCTTGGGTTTGAGCCAGGAGAAACCAGTGGTCTATTTGGATGGGAGATTATTTCTAGAGTAAGGAGTCTTCAGGCCTTGCTCATTTTAACTGCTGGTCAAGCTGAGCTTTGCAAGGACAGAGCTTGAAAGCGTGAAGGCCATTCCAGCTTTCCAACCTTGCTGTGGAGAAAGCCTTCTCCCAAGTTGGTTGAGCAGGTAAGACGCTCTTCATGATCCTTGCTGCTCTCTTGAGGTTTCATGACCCAACTCTCAGAATAATAAGAATTTGGAAGGGACCTTGGAGGTCTTCCAGTCCAGCCCTCTGCTCAGGCAGGAGACGCTACATCCTTGGAGACAAATGGCTGTTCAATCTCTTCTTAAAAACTATGTACTAGGACAGGGGTCTTCAAACTGGGCCCCTTCATGACTTGCGGACTTCAACTCCCAGAATTCCTGAGCCAGCATGGGGAAACTAGGGCCCCTTCATGACTGGTGGACTTCAACTCCCAGAATTCCTCAGCCAGCGTAGGGGAACTATGGCCCCTTCATGACTCATGCACCTCAACTCCCAGAATTCCTCAGCCAGCATGGGGGAACTATGGCCCCTTCATGACTTGAGGACTTCAACTCCCAGAATTCCTCAGCCAGCATGGGGGAACTAGGGCCCCTTCATGACTGGTGGACTTCAACTCCCAGAATTCCTCAGCCTGCATGAGGGAACTGTGGCCCCTTCATGACTTGTGGACTTCAACTCCCAGAATTCCTGAGCCAGGGTGGAGGAACTAGGGCCCCTTCATGACTGGTGGACTTCAGCTCCCAGAATTCCTCAGCCAGCATGGGGGAACTATGGCTCCTTCATGACTTGTGGACTTCAACTCCCAGAATTCCTGAGCCAGGGTGGGGGAACTATGGCCCCTTCATGACTTGTGGACTTCAACTCCCAGAATTCCTGAGCCAGGGTGGGGGAACTATGGCCCCTTCATGACTTGTGGACTTCAACTCCCAGAATTCCTGAGCCAGCATGGGGGAACTATGGCCCCTTCATGACTGGTGGACTTCAACTCCCAGAATTCCTCAGCCAGCGTGGGGGAACTATGGCCCCTTCATGACTCGTGGACTTCAACTCCCAGAATTCCTCAGCCAGCATGCCTGATTGGTGAATGATGGTTCTTGAAACTGAGTTTGTTAAGCAGGTGGGGTGAACAACTGAATTTTCTTTCCCCCCCGCCACCCCCAGAAACAGCCCCCGGCACGTTAGAAGCCCCCGGATGCTCGAACAATCTTCGTCTTCCAGCAAATTCAAGATGTCCAACATAGGAAACGAGAGCAGCGTAAGCTGCTACCCCAGGCATGCTGGTAAATGGGGGGGTCTTTGAGGGTGGGGTCAGGGGGGAGGACATAGCATTCCACAGAAAGGAAATCTTTTGGGGGGGGACTGTGGTTTCCATTAGCCCCAATAAATCTTAACCCCCGCGCATTACTAGCAGTGTTTCTCAACCTTGACAATTTTAAGGCATGTGGACTTCAACTCCCAGAATGCCACAGCCAGCATTGCTGGCTGTGGAATTCTGGGAGTTGAAGTCCACATGCCTTAAAATTGTCAAGGTTGAGAAACACTGCGAGTCCAGAGGGTGACGCTTATGCAAAACCCATTGGAAATGATCCACGTGCTGTCACTTTAATGATTTTGTCAGATCTTCATCCAAGATGTTTAGAATGGGGTTTCTCAACTTGGGATGGGTGGACTTCGACTCCCAGAATTCCCCAGCCAACAGGGCTTGGCTGGAGAATTCTGGGAGTCGAAGTCCACTTGTCTTAAAGGGGCAAAGATGTAGAAACAATGGTTGAACTGAAGCTGGAAATCAGAGAATCGTTTGTCTGGAAACACACACCCCCAGACCCCCAACGCGCACGTGCGCGCACACACACACACACACACACACACACAAAACACACAGAGACAATATGATGTGATGAGCACCACTCACAGATAGTTTAGTGAAATCCTGCACTGACCAACATTTTACAATGATGATGATGATGATGATGGAAGGGACCTTTGAGGTCATCTAGCCCAACCCCCTGCTCAGGCATCAAACCCTATCTAGTTGATAGAATATTGGTAGCTCAGGGTTGAACTGTGTAGTCCTTGGTGCTCTCTGAGCTGGGTGGTTTTCTTGCAGACGTTTCATGACCCAAACTAGGCATCATTATCAGTGCTAGAAGGGAGGGGGGGTTGTGGAGAGGAGGAGGAGGAGGAGGAGGAGGAGGAGGAGGAGGAGGAGGAGGAAGTGGGGTCCTTGGTACACTCTGAGCTTGGTAGTTTTCTTGCAGACTTTTCATTATCCAACTAGGTAACATCATCAGTGCTAGAAGGGAATGGGGTTTGCAGGAAGGAGGAGGAGGAGGAGGAGGAGGAGGAGGAGGAGGAGGAGGAGGAGGAGGAGGAGGAGGAGGAGGAGGAGGAGAAAAAGGACTGTGGAGTCCTTGGTACTTTCTGAGCTTGGTGATTTTCTGGCAAACATTTCATGACCCAACTAGGTAACATCATCAGTGCAGGAAGGGTTTCTGGAGAGGAGGAGGTGGTGGAAGAGGAGGAGGAGGAGGAGGAGGAGGAGGAGGAGGAGGAGGAGGAGGAGGAGGAGGAGGAGGAGGACAACGACGACAACTGAGGGGTCCTTGGTGCTCTCTGAGCTTGGCTGTTTCTTTGCAGACATGACATGACCCAACCACCTAACATCATCAATCCTAGACAGGAGATGGGTTTCTAGCATGGATGATGTTACCTAGTTGGGTCATGAAACGTCTGCAAGAAAACCACCCAGCTCAGAGAGCACCAAGGACCCCTCAAATCTAGTTTGCACTCAGGAGTCCTTCAGTCCTATCCAGACAGGTCAAAGATTAAATCTGAAACTTGCTGCTAACATAGCATGGACCTCATCCTGCAGAAGAACATCAGCACTACCGATGGTGGATCTCAAGAGCTTTCATTTTTCCTGAATGGAGATGTAGTTCTGTCACTAGAGATATTGGGGGTCTTCAATCGGGGACCACCCAAAGGTTTTCCATTACCGTGTGCCACCAAGTTTTTGTTTTCATTGATGTGGCGGAGAGGTGTCACCAAGGTTGAGTCAACGCACTGCCAAAACCTCTGTTCTAGATTCACCAAGTTCCACTTCTTCGCAAGCAAGTTTTAGTTCTGCGGATTCGGAGATCCACATAAAAGAGGCCGTGGGCCGTATCCGTACTTTCCTCCATGAAAAATATCAGGTATAACTTTCTCTTCTTTTCCCTGGACTGTTTCAAGGAAGCTCTTAGGGGGCTGGACTAGAAGACCTCCAAGTTCCCGTCCAGCTCTATTCTATTCTATTCTATTCTATTCTATTCTATTCTATTCTATTCTATTCTATTCTATATTCTATTCTATATTTATTCTATATTCTATTCCATATTCTATTCTATTCAATATTCTATTCGATATTTTATTCTATATTCTTTTCTATTCTATTCAATATTCTATTCGATATTCTATATTCTATTCTGTTCAATTCTATATTCTATATTTATTCTATATTCTATTCTATTCTATATTTTATTCTGTATCAGTGGTTCTCAACCTGTGGGTTGGGACCCCATTTGGGGTCGAACAACCATTTCACGGGGGTCGCCAAACAACGCAGTCCGCCATTCCTCCCCCCCTTTTCCTTAGTTGTGCTACTCCCTTTTATTCTATTGGCTTTTGAAAGCCAATAGAATAGACTCTCTTGAATATTGGCTTTCTATTGGCTTTCAAAAGCCAATAGGAATTGTCCAGGCTGTCTCTGCCCTTCTGAGCCCGCCAAAAGTCCCATTCTGCAAACGGTGCTGCACCAGTTGAGTAGTCCTCGACTTACGACCGGTTGAGTAGTCCTCGACTTACGACCGGTTGGGGGTCGCAGCATTAAAAAGGTTGAGAACCACTGGTCTATATTCTATTCTATTCTATTCTATTCTATTCAATATTTTATATTCTATTCTATTCTATTCTACATTCTATTCTATTCAATTCTATATTCTATTCTATATTCTATTTTATTCTATATTTTATTCTATATTCTATTCTATTCTATTCAATATTCTATTCTATATTTTATTTCTATTCTATTCTATTCTATTCAATATTCTATTTGATATTCTATATTCTATTCTATTCAATATTCTATTCTATATTCTATTCTATTTTATTCTATATTCTATTCTATTTTATTCTATATTTTATTCTATATTCTATTCTATATTTTATTCTATATTCTATTCTATTCTATTCAATATTCTATATTCTGTTCTATTCCTTTCTTATTCTATTCTATTCTATTCTATTCTATTCCTTTCTTATTCTATTCTATTCTGTTCTGTTCTATTTTGTAATTCTATTCTATCCATATTTATCTATTCTATTCTATTCTATTCTATTCTATTCTATTCTATTCTATTCTATTCTATTCTATTCTATTCTATTCTATTCTATTCCTTTTCTCTATTCTATTCTCAGGCTCTTTAAATCACAATCTTGTCAACCTTAAGATGCTTGGACTTTAACTCCCAGAATTCCCTGGTCAGCCTTGCTAACTGAGGAATTCTGGGAGTTGAAGTCCACGCATCTTAAGGTTGAGAAGCACTTACAAAGTTCGACTTGCAGAGTTCATTTAGTAACTATTTGAATTTACAACAGCACTGAAAAAAGGGGCTTAGGACCATTTTTCACATGTACGGCCATTTCAGGGTCACGTGATCAAAATTCGGACGCTGGGCAATTGGTTTGTATTTATGATGGTCGCAGCGTCCAGGGGGGGTGTTGCGTGTTCCCCCTTTTGCAGCCTTGCGACAAGCACAGTCAGCGGGGCAAGCCAGATTGGCTTGACTGTGTGACTCACAATGGATTCCCTTCACGACTGTGGCAAAATAGGGCAAAATTCACTTAACGACCGTCTCACTTAGCGACAGAAATTTTGGGCTCCCCCAAGTCCCCTTTCCCCTGCTCCTATCAACACCCCTTCTGTTTTTCTTGCGGGACCAAAAAAGTATGTTTTGAACTTTATTTGAGGGGGTGGGTGTGGGGGGCGGTGTTCCTTAGGACGTGCCGGAGAAGTCCAAGTTCCTGGAATGTGTGGACCTGGTTACCACCAATATGGAGACCGGGAAAGATGGCTTCTGGGAGGAGTACTACAACCCCATGTTGCTGAGGGACATCCTGAGGGTGAGTGACTTTGTCGCCCGCACAAAGACTGGAGGAAGGAAAATATTTTGGGAAAGAACCCTGGGAGGGGGGGACCCTCCCACAGCCCCCTGCAGTCTGAGCAGGCTTGTCCGGCTGTGCGAGGAAAAATGGTTGTGGGAACGCAACGAAACATCCAGGACAATTAGAGCAACGTTGGGCAGCCGGTCCCCCTCAGGATTCATACCTGCTTTGCGTTCCAATGAATGTCCTTCCTTCCTTGCTCCCTTTCTTTCTTTCCTCTCATTTCCTTCCTTCCTTCCTTCTTTCCTTTCTTCCTCCCTCTTTTCCTTCTTATCTTCCTGATTTCCTTCTTATCTTCCTTCTTTCTTCCTTCTTATCTTCCTTCCTTTTTTCATTCTTATCTTCCTTCCATTCCTCCCTTCCTTTTCATTCTCATCCTTCCTTCCTTTTTTCATTCTTACCTTCCTTCCTTTTTTCCTTTTTTTCATTCTTATCTTCCTTCCTTTTTTCATTCTTACCTTCCTTCCATTCCTCCCTGCCTTTTCATTCTCATCCTTCCTCCCTCTCTCCCTTGCTTCTTCCTTCCTTCCTTCCTGCCTTCCTTCCTTCCTTCATTCATTCATTCATTCCTTCATTCCTATCTTCCTTCTTTCCTTATCTTCCTTCCTTCTTCTTTTCCTTCCATTTCTCCCTGCCTTTTCATTCTCATCTTCCTCTCTCCCTTCCTCCCTCCCTCCCTCCCTTCTTCCTTCCTTCTTTCCTTCCTTCCTTCCTTCCTTCCTTCATTCTTTCTTTATCTTCCTTCCTTCTTATCTTCCTTCCTTTTTTATTCTTATCTTCCTTCCTTTCCTTCCTTTTCATTCTCATCTTCCTCTCTCCCTCCCTCCCTCCCTTCTTCCTTCCTTCTTTCCTTCCTTCCTTCTTATCTTCCTTCCTTTTTTATTCTTATCTTCCTTCCTTTCCTTCCTTTTCATTCTCATCTTCCTCTCTCCCTTCCTCCCTCCCTCCCTTCTTCCTTCCTTCCTTCCTTCCTTCCTTCCTTCCTTCCTTCCTTCCTTCTTTCCTTCCTTCCTTCCTTCTTATCTTCCTTCCTTTTTTCCTTCTTATCTTCCTTCCTTTCCTTCCTTTTCATTCTCATCTTCCTCCCTCCCTCCCTCCCTCCCTCCTTCCTTCCTCCCTCCCTCCCTCCCTCCTCCCTCCCTCCCTCCCTCCCCATAGTTCCTTTCCCCAGGAATGACCTCCGCAAAGGCTGAAGAACGAGAACAAACCCTGTCCAGGATTGCTAAGATCATCAGCTGCATCAACAGACACTGCCTGGATAGAGAAGTAATAATAATAATAATAATAATAATAATAATAATAATAATAATAATAATAATAGTAATAATAAAGTTGGGAGGGACCTTGGAGGTCTAGTCCAACCCCCTGCTCAGGCAGGAAACCCTGTACCATTTCGGACAAATGGCTGTCCAGTTTCTTCAATAATAATAATAATAATAATAATAATAATAATAATAAAGTTGGAAGGGACCTTGGAGGTCATCGAGTCCAACCCCCTGCTCAGACAGGAAACCCTATACCATTTCAGACAAATGGCTGTCCAGTCTCTTCTTGAAAACTTCCAGGGTTGGAGCGTGAATGGCTTCTTCCAAACCCTTGCTCAATGTCAGAACCCAGGTTTCAGCATTGGGGGGGGGGAAACAAAGGGGCGCCACTAGACTTCAACTCCCAGAATTCCCCAGCCAGACCAAATTTTTCCCGTCTACAAGGCTAAAGAACGGCGACGCATCTCCCACAAAGGGGCATCCGCTATAATTGTGTTTATTAAATACACAAATGAAATAACACACACACACTGTTCTATTCCCACCTTCCCCCACCGCTCCAGGGCTTGAAGGCCATCAAGCTGGGGAAGGTGGCCGGGGGGCTGATCCTGTCTTGCAGCGACCCCAACGAGAGGGTCTCCTGCTGGGCAGCCGATGGACTCCACCGCCTCTACGCCCTGATGGTGCATCAAAAAAGTAAGGGAAGCATGGGATCTGGGGTAGGTGGGCAACTATCGTCCGGTGCGTCTATTAAAAAAAAACAACACCTTTTTGTACAGCAATCCTATTTTTTTGGGGGGGGGGAGTAAAGGACAGACCTGGGGGAAGGGGCAACTCCAAAAGGGGTTTCCAAGAATAAAAAAAAAAAAAATTAATTGTTCCTCTTTGTAGCTTTGTTCTTAGAAATGTACCAGTAAAAGAGAATATTCGTAGCTCAGGGGCCCTTGGCGTTTGGTCAGCTTGGCGGTTTTCTTGCAAGCGTTTCATTACCCGACGAGGAGGCATCATCCCTGCAAACGCTGCTCCTTCCTACCGCTTGATGCCGTTCCCTAGTTGGGTCATGAAACGCCTGCAAGAAAACCACCCAGCTCAGGGAGCAAGGAGGACCCCTCCGTTTAAAGACCACCAAGGATCCCACATTGCTTCTCCTCCTCCTCCTCCTCCTCCTCCTCCTCCTCCTCCTCCTCCCACATCACTCTCTTCTAGCACTGATGATGTTACCTAGTTGGGCAATGAAACGTCTGCAAAAAAACCACCCAGCTCAGACAGCACCAAGGACCCCAACAGTCTCCCATCTCCTCCTCCTCCTCCTCCTCCTCCTCCTCCTCCTCCTCCTCCTCCTCCTCCTCCTCCTCCTCCTCCTCCTCCTCCCACACCACCAGCACTGAGGATGCTACCTAGTTTGGTAAATAAATGTCTGCAAGAAAACCACCAAGCTTAGAGAGCACCAAGGACCCCACAGTGCTTCCCCTCTTCTTCTTCCTCCTCCTCCTCCTGCTCCTCCTCCTCCTCCTGCTCCTGCTCCTCCTCCTCCTCCTCCTCCTCCTGCTCCTCCCCCTTCGAGTACTGATGATGTTACCTAGTTGGGTAACATCATATGGAAGAAAATAACCTCAGAGTGCACGAAGGACCCCACAGTGCTTCCCTTCCTCTTCCTCCTCCTCTTCCTCCTCCTCCTCCTCCTCTTCCTCCTCCTCCTCCTCCTCTTCCTCCTCCTCCTCCTCCTCCTCCTCCTCCCCCCCCAATTTTGATCTCTGGGATCATGGGATGCTGCAGTATGAAAAGCAACCAGCTCCCTTTTTCCAGTTCCGTTATAACTTTCAAACCGTCCCTAAACTCATTGTTGTAAGTCGAGGGCTATCTGTCCCTTTCGGGGGAGGAGCTCTGTCGCAACTTTGAAAGGTTGCTAGGTGGCCCGTCGTAAGTCGGAAAGCAAGAACGACCCCCTGCTCCCTAATTGTTTGTGCCTTTCCTGAGGTCTGACGAAAGCGGAAGATAATCAGGAATATTTAGACCTTCTGCGGGAATGGGAAGAAGAGAAGATTTTCTGGCTGGCCTGGTTTTCGGATGTCAGCATGGCGGCTACGGTAATTTCCTGTCCCCTCCGAATCAGAGTTCCCCAAAGTTTCCGGGGTGATAACCCGGAGGAGTGGGGGGGGGGAGGAGGGGATGGTTTCATGGGAAGGGGCAGGTGCGTGTGTGTGCACAAGCACCCGTCGCTCGCATGAATGAGGCCGAAAGCACCCATGACACTCGTGTAATTGGGGTCCCGAGTGTTCACGACCCTCACAGGAGTGGGGCCCTGAATACCCATGGTGCTCGCACGAGGGGGACCCCAAGCACCTGCAAAACCTGTGCAATTGGGGCCCCCCGTACCCACGACCGTCGCATGCGTGGGGCCCTGAAAGCGCGTGACACTTGCACGAGTGGGATCCCAAGCACCTGCGACACTCACACAATTGGGGTCCTGAGCGCTCACGACCCTCACAGGAGTGGGACCCTGAACACCCATGGTGCTCGCGCGAGGGGGACCCCAAGCACCTGCAACACTCACACAATTGGGGTCCCAAATGCTCACGATCCTCACAGGAGTGGGGCCTGAACACCCATGATGCTCACACGACGGGGACCCCAAGCAACTGCGACACTCACACAATTGGGGCCCCGAGCACCCACGATCCTCACATAAGTGGGGCCCTGAATGCCCATGACGCTCACGCGAGGGGGACTTCAAGCACCTGCGACACTTGTGCAATTGGGGTCCTGAGCACCCATGACCCTTGCAAGAGTGGGGCCCTGAACACGCATGATGTTCGCGCGATGGGGACCCCAAGCACCTGTGACACTTGTGCAACTGGGGCAGCGAGCACTCATGCCCCTCGCATAAGTGGGCCCTGAACACCCATGATGCTTGTGCGAGGGGGACCCCAAGCACCTGCGACACTTGTGCAATTGGGGCCCTGAGCACCCACAATCCTTGCATAAGTGGGGCCTGAACGCCTGTGATGCTCGCGCGAGGGGGACCCCAAGCACCTGTGACACGCAATTGGAGCCCCAAGTGTCCCCGACATTCGTGCGAATGCGGCCCCACACCAGCCAACAACTCGCATGGCCCAGTTGGGAATCGGTCATGGACCAGTAATGAGCTACATCCCACAGGTTGGGGACACCTGCTGAACGCTTCTGGTTGCCCAGAGAACTGATTTGCCCGCTGCATTTTGTGCGTAACCTTTGTCCTGTTTCCAGATATTCAAAAAATACCTGCGTGCAGACGATCAAATGGCGCTAATTCTGACTGCCCTCCAAGGCACGAGGGACGACAGTATCCACAGCACCAAAGCTGCCGTCCGCATGCTGAAAGCCATGCTGAGGGAGCCCAGATCCAATTTTGTGAAGGTAAAGGGTTGCTTGTCAAACCGGTCCTCGCCCTTACGACCGCCAAAGGTCACGTGATCAAAATTCGGGCACTTGGCCACCGGGATCACCCGATTGGCATTTGCCACCTTCCCAGCCGGCTTCGGACGAGCGGAATAAACGAAAGAAGCTGGATTTGCTTAACGACCACAGGATTCGCTTAATGACTGCAATGATTTGCTTAACAACCCAAGGGGAAAAATAGGTCGTAAAATAGGTTAGTAAGCTTTGCTTGCTAACAGAAAATTCTGGTCCCAATTGACGTCGCCCATCCACATGAGCTTAGCCAATCTCTGTCTGGGATCTGTACTTTGGGACTGTTTAAGGCAGTGCTTCTCAACGTTTGTGTGACGGCGACACCTTCACACAAACGTTCTGCGCATGCGCCAGGCCGCGCGCATGCGCAGCGGCGCCCCATGCGCGATGCGCATGCGCGACGCCCCACCACGCACGGCGCGTGTGCACGGCGCTGCCCTATGCGCAACACGCATGCGCGGCGCTCCCCCATGCGCGGCATGCGTGCATGGTGCCGCCCCCATGCGCGGTGCGCGTGCACGGCACCGCGAAAAATGGCGGATCGCCGCCTTTGGCGACCCCCCAAAAATGGGCGATCGACCCCAAATGGGGTCGCGACCCATAGGTTGAGAACCGCTGGTTTAAGGCCTCAATTTACGACCATTCGTTTAGTGACCGTTTGAAATTACGTCACTGAAAAAAGGGACTAACAACCGTTTTTCACACTTAACGTCCATTGCGGCATGCCCACGGTCACGTGATCAAAACTCGGACGCTCGACCACTGACTTGTATTTATGACGGTCGCAGCGTCCCCCGGGGTCCTCTGATCCCCTTTTGCGAACTTCTGCCAAACAAAGTCAATGAGGGAAGAAGCCAGATTCACTTAACAACGTGTTACTAATTTACCATCTGCGGCGATTCACTTAACAACGGTGGCAAAAAAGTCGTAAAATGGGACAAGAGAAATGTTGGGCGCGGTCATGGTCAGGGGTTGAGGACTACCTGTCTTACGCAGAGACACCACCAAGGGGATATCCTTTTTTCCCAGGTAACAAAGACGGTCAGATTAATGCATTCCTCCTTGGAACAAATCACGGATCCTTTGGCCCGCCACGAATTCTTCCGGCTTCTCCGGCTGATCGGCAGCAGCCATCCCGAAGAAGTTGTGAGAACCCTCCTCAGTTGCTCCCTGCAGTGTGACTGGTAAGTCCAAAGGCAGTGCCTGATGGGTCTTGGCTGGGAGCCCATCCCTTGACCCCTGGAGATTCACCTTCCCACCAGGTCATATTCCTCCGATGGCTTGTCGGGGTTAAAGATTTAAGGCAGTGTTTCTCCACCTTGGCCGCTTGAAGATGGACGGATTTCAGCTCCAAGATTTCCTCATCCAGCATGATGCCAATTTGAAGATGGACGGATTTCAGCTCCAAGAATTCCTCATCCAGCCTGGCAGCCACTTGAAGATGGATGGATTGCAACTCCCAGAATTCCTCAGCCAGCATGGTGCCAACTTGAAGATGGATGGATTGCAACTCCCA
>JAKSXO010000042.1:4272500-4307500 GCA_024509115.1 Crotalus helleri | reverse complement strand
GGGCTGCATTAACAGGGATAGAATCAAGATCAGGTGAAGTGTTACTACTACTTTACAAGGCCTTGGTAAGGCCACACTTGGAATACGGCATCCAGTTTTGGTCACCATGATGTAAAACAGATGTTGAGACTCTAGAAAGAGTACAGAGAAGAGCAACAAAGATGATTAGGGGACTGGAGGCTAAAACATAAAAGGAACGATTGCTGGAATTAGGTAGGTCTAGTTTAATGAAGAGAAGGACGAGGGGGGAACAGGATAGCAGCCTTCCAGTATCTCACGGGCTGCCCCAAAGAAGAGGGAGTCAAGCTGTTCTCCAAAGTGCCTGAAGGCAGGACAAGAAGCAACGGATGGAAACTAATCAAGGAGAGAAGCAACCTGGAACTAAGGAGAAACTTCCTGACAGTGAGAACAATTAACCAGTGGAACCACCTGCCTCCAGAAGCGGTGAATACCCCAACACTGGAAGTTTTTAAGAAGAGACTGGACAGCCATTTGTCTGAAATGGTATAGGGTTTCCTGCCTGAGCAGGGGGTTGGACTAGATGCTAGTTGACCTCCAAGGTCCCTTCCAACTTTATTATTATTATTATTGATCATCGCACAGTCAGCCAGATGTTCAGACTGGATTTGGCATTTTGTCTACCTATCGAGTCCTTCCCAAGGACCTGGGATAGGCAGATGTGAATGTTTGATGGTATTACAGATATTATTATTATTATTATTATTATTATTATTATTATTATTATTATTAACCGTCGTAAATATGAATCAGTTGCCAAGCGTCTGAATTTTGATCACATGAACACGGGGACGCCGCAATGTTTGTGGGTGTGAAAAAATAGTCCTCAGTCACTTGTCTTCAGTGCCGTCGTAACTCCGAACGGTCACTAAATGGACGGTGGTAAGTCGGGCACTACCTGTGGTGATGGGGTAGGATTGAAGTTCTAGGACTGAAGTTCTGGGCTGTGTGATGCCCAGCCCATGTTTCCCCCCTGGATGCTTCACTTCTCTCTCCCTACCACAGAGCGCTCGTACGCAACGAGGGGTGTGAACACATGCTGCCCTACATTATGACGATTTTGGACAGCAAGGAAGACACCGTGCATACAATCGTGATGACATTTTTGGTGGAGGTAAGGTTTAAGTTTGGCTGGAGGAGGAGAAGCTTAATTCTGGCTGAATGTCGGTCCTGCCTCAGCTTGAATCTTAATCAAGAACGGTCCTTGACTCCATTTGTTGAGAAAGAAAAGTCAAGTGAAAGACAGGAATGCAAAGGCAGAACTGAGCTGTCCCAAAGCTGCTTTTTCAGAAGGCAACTGGACTTTCTTGTTTTTCCTTTGAAGACGTTTCGCTTCTCATCCCAGAAGCTTCTTCACTTCTGATTAGATCAGTGGTTCTCAACCTTTTTAATGCCGCGACCCCCAACCGGTCGTAAGTCAAGGACTACTCAACCGGTTGTAAGTCGAGGACTACTCAACTGGTGCAGCACCGTTTGCAGAATGGGACTTTTGGCGGGCTCAGCAGGGCAGAGACAGCTTGGAGACTTCCTATTGGCTTTTGAAAGCCAATAGAATTAGACTCTATTCAAGAGAGTCAATTCTATTGGCTTTCAAAAGCCAACAGAATAAAAGGGGTAGCACAGCTAAGGAAAAGGGGGGGGAAAAATGGCAGACTGCGTTGTTTGGCGACCCCCGTGAAATGGTCGTTCGACCCCAAATTTGCCTTCTTTTAGAGCAGGGGGCGTCAAACTCAATTTCATCGAGGTTGCCCTCGGGGGGGGGGCGGGTGTGTGTGGCCAGGGTGGGTACGGCCTACTGGGTGGGCATGAGTGGAGTGGGTGTGGCCTACTGGGTGGGTGTGGCCAGCTCTACATCATTCGCGTCAAGGGTGACTGCGCGGGCCTGGGCAGGAGTGGGACAGATCTGAGGGTCTCTGGCAGAAAGGGGTGGGACCAGAGCAGAGCCCATCATGCTGGATATGTAAAGTAAGAGGGCCATTTGCTGGCCACTTCCAGGCGATGGTGCATTTCTTCATTCCTCACAAAGCGTGACATCTCCCCAGCATGCACTCAGGGGGCGGGGGCCAACACAGCAGGGCCTGGTTCCTCGCTGTTTCCAGACGGCCTTGTGGAGCTAAGACTGAATGCATTTCAGCATAGACGGCCACTACAAAATTGTACACTGGCTCCCGGCCGGCTTGGACCAGCGCCAAGGCAGCGGGGGCCGTTCCCTCACTGTTTCCAGGATGGCTTTGTGGGCCACATAAAAACCACTTTGCAGGCCGCATCCGGCCCCCGGGCCTTGTTTTTGACATGTCTGGTATAGGGTCTCCTGCTTAAGCAAGGGGTTGGACTAGAAGACCTCCAAGGTCCCTTCCAACCCTATTCTATTCTATTCTATTCTATTCTATTCTATTCTATTCTATTCTATTCTATTCTATTCTATTCTATTCCATATTTTCTATTCTCTTCTATTCTATTTCTGTTCTATTCCATTCCATATTTTCTATTCTATTCTATTCTATTCTATTCTATTCTATTCTATTCTATTCTATTCTATTCTATTCTATATTTTCTATTCTATTCTATTCTATTCTATTCTATTCTATTCTATTCTATTCTATTCTATTCTATTCCTTTTCTCTATTCTGTTCTGTTATTTTGTTAAAGCTTTAGAAAGGGCATCACCGGGTTTTGATCCCGCGTCCTTGCCTTCAAAACCTTGGAAAAACGGGCTGGGTCAGCTTTGCTTTTCCTATGTCAGCTTCTTCAGCAGAAGACCTTTGATGCGACTCTTGAAGAAGTTCTCATCCAGTATCTCCGGAAGCAGCTGAACGCAAGCCAATTCCAGCTCCGATCTCTGGCCCTGGATGGCCTGCTCTCCCTCAGCACTCATCCAGAGAAGGTGTGGTAGAATGCAGTCTGGATTCCCAGGAGGGAGGGGCAGCATTCCAGAGGACAAGAGGCAACGCAGTCTAGATAACATATGAGAATGAGGCTGAGGACGGCTCCTCCCTAACAGTTCCCAGAATCTATGTTTAATGGTGCAAGTTTCTGCATGCTCCAGGGACACTGCAACCGTCATAAATATGAGTCAGTTACCAAGTATCTGAATTTTAATCATATGACCCAGGAGACGTTGTAATGATTGTAACTGTGAAAAACAGCCCTTTGTCACTTTTTTCAGTGCCGTTGTAACTCTGAACAAACTGAATGAACGGCTATAAGTCAAGGACTACCTCTAGTTAATTCCAAAATCGTACAGGGCTAGTCGAGGTTCCAAATCCGCTCGATAACTTTCTTAAATCAAAATCTTATTTTGGCCTCTTGCTGTTTATTTCAAATTCTTTCCAGTTCTTACGCTTGTAATGAATTATTCTTTTATTCAAAGTTGAAGGTGAACTCACCCGAGGGAGGTTTTTCAAACTTGTTCGTTCTGAAGGTCTCTAATAGCTTCCAAAAGGGCTAATAGGCCATTTCGGAAAGTAATTAGAATGTGAGGCTTGCAAACTTTGAAAGACTTTGCCACATTTGTGAACCAGAGGGCTGATCCCGTCATCTTTCAGTGCTCCAATGTGTGGAAAATACTGTCCCATCATCAGTTCATGAGGAATAGCTGTCCGGAGCATTTGTGGGCAATCTCCCGTTCTCTCCTTATTCAGAGAGGTTCTAAGGCAGTGGTTCTCAACCTGTGGGTCGGGACCCCATTTGGGGTCAAACAACCATTTCACGTGGGTTGCCAAACAATGCAGTCCGCCATTTTTTTTCCCTTTTCCTTAGCTGTGCTACTCCCTTTTATTCTATTGGCTTTCGAAAGCCAATAGAATAGACTCTCTTGAATAGAGTCTAATTCTATTGGCTTTCAAAAGCCAATAGGAATTGTCCAGGCTGTCTCTGCCCTGCTGAGCCCGCCAAAAGTCCCATTCTGCAAACGGTGCTGCACCAGTTGAGTAGTCCTCGACTTGCGACCGGTTGGGGGTCACAGCATTAAAAAGGCTGAGAACCACTGGTCTAAGGAGTCAGTCTTTTCCTGCTTCCTTGATCTATGCTCCAATCTTTTTCAAAGCCCACTTCAATCCACTCTCCCTTCCTCAAAAGTTTCCTATATTTTTTGTAAGGGTCGGTGGCTGCAGGTACTTGACATACAAAATTTGATGGACGTGAAACTTGCACGCCCCTCAAATATTGAGGGGCTCAGTACAGGTTGTCGTCAACGTACAACCACAGTTGAGCTCAAAATTTATGTTGCTAAGCGATAAAGTAAATTAGGGGGGAGTCCATCTGAACCCTTGTGTCTGTCTTGACCCGTCGCGTTAGCTGGCAGATTCCTGACTCAGCCATTTTCCGTCCTCCAGGTGATAAAACTGGTGCCCGCCTTGCCAGACATCTTGGCCAGGTTAAAAGATGTGAATCGAAAAATCAACGTGAAGGCTCTCAAACTTCTTCCAGGCCTCCTGAAGAACTTGAGCAACGAGGAAATGTACTTTGTCACTCTGGACGTGGCTATTAGAATCCTCCCTCTTTTCGATGACGTAAGTTGGACCAACAACTGAACATCTCCTCCTACCAAAGGATGCAGGATTTGGGGCTAAAGGGGAAAATGGACTTCCTTTGGGTGGTCCAGATTCCTGTTTTTTTCCCAGTATAATCCTTGGATGCGGGAACTTCAAAATATCTCCTTATCCTTATCCTAGAATAGAATAGAACAGAATAGAATAGAATAGAATAGAATAGAATAGAATAGAATAGAATAGAATAGAATAGAATAGAATAGGAAAAGGAATAGAATAGAATGGAAAGGAATAGAATAGAATAGAATAGAATAGAATAGAATAGAATAGAATAGAATAGAATAGAATAGAATAGAATAGAATAGAATCTAATATACAGCCCAAATGTTGGAGATGTGGCAATAATGATGCGACATACTTTCATATTTGGTGGAATTGTAAAAAAGTAAAGGCTTTTTGGATTATGATTTGGTGGAACATTCAAAAGATTTTTAGAAAAAAGATAAAGTTTACTCCTCAACTATTTTTACTTGGTATTTTTGTTGACTTAAATGAAAAAGAAACTACTTTGATGTTGAATTTATTAACTGCAGCAAGGTTATTAGTAGGTTTATATTGGAAGAAAGATTCCTTGCCTACTTTAGAAGAATGGATATTTAAAGTATCTAGTTTTGCAGAAATGGCAAAAATTTCTGCTTATTTAAAGGATCATACACAAGAAAGATATATTATTGTATGGGGAAGATGGATAGATTATATTCAGAAAAAGTATGGAATTAAAAAGTTTCATTTATTTTATGAATGAATTTTAAATATTATAGAGAATTGTTTTATAGGTTATGGAGTTAAAGGTTAATTATGATTTTTTTTCTCTTTTTTCTTTTCTTTTTTTTCTTAATTATTATAACTTTTTTTTATTATTAACCCTGTATTCTGCTCCTGGAAGTGAAGGGAGGGGGGTTGGGGGTGGGAGGGAGGGTAAGGGGTTTTTTGTTCTACTTTAAAATTTTATTGTATTTTTATAAATGATTGTATGTTTAAAAAATAAAACATTTTCAATAAAAAAAAGAATAGAATAGAATAGAATAGAATAGAATAGAATAGAATAGAATAGAATGGAATGGAATGGAATGGAATGGAATGGAATGGAATGGAATGGAATGGAAAGGAATAGAATAGAATAGAATAGAATAGAATAGAATAGAATAGAATAGAATAGAATAGAATAGAATAGAATAGAATAGAGAAAAGGAATAGAATAGAATAGAATAGAGAAAAGGAATAGAATAGAATAGGAAAAGGGAAAGGAATAGAATAGAATAGAATAGAGAAAAGGAATAGAATAGAATAGAGAAAAGGAATAGAATAGAATAGGAAAAGGGAAAGGAATAGAATAGAATAGAATAGAGAAAAGGAATAGAATAGAATGGAATGGAATAGAATAGAATAGAATAGAATAGAATAGAATAGAATAGAATAGAATAGAATAGAATAGAATAGAATAGAATAGAGCTGGAAGGGACCTTGGAGGTCTTCTAGTCCAGCCCCCCGCTCAAGCAGGAGAACCTATACCATCTCAGACAAGTGACTGTCTAGATAGCCTCTTCTTAAAAACCCCCCATAAGCCTTATACGGACCACTTGGTGGATTCACAAAACGTGTTTACCCAGGTCCAGCAGAGACCAAGAAAGCACATCCACACCACATACCAGGCAGTCCTTGACTTACGAACACAATGGTGCCCAAAATTTCCGTTGCTAAGTGAGACAGTTGTTAAGTGAGTTTGATGACCCATTTCACGACCTTTCCTGCCACATTTCTGAAGTGATTCGCTATGGCTGATAAGTTAGTAACTCGGCCGTTAAGTGGCTTCCCCACAGACTTTTATTTTTATTTATTTATTTTAGCAAATCTATCTTGCTGCCGTGGCGACTCCAGGTGGCTTACACGGATATAAAGACACCATATAAAAGAAGTTAAAAAAAATCAGAAAAAGTATAATAAAATAATCTAATTTTTGAATAAATATATATGTATATTAAATAATAATAGGATATAATCAAATAATAACCCCCCCCCACTCTCTTTTCATTTTGCTTGTGAAAAGGTCGCCAAAAGGGGATCACGTGCCCCCACGGGACGCTGCCACCGTCGTAAATATGAACCCATTGCTAAGCGGATGAATTTGGATCCCGTGATCGTGGCAATGCTGCAAAGGTCGTAACTTTAAGAAGCGGTCGTAAGTCACTTTTTTCAGTGCCGTCGTAACTTCGAATGGTCACTAAGCGAATTGTCGTAAGTCGAGGATTATCTGTGCTGTCATTAGTGTCTTGGTTAGTTGGTGCGTACCTTTTGGGGGTTGTGATACAAAGCCAGTGTTGGTTTGTGGTTCTGTATATTGTGTAAACCCAGAGGAGAGTTAATTCAGGACAGGCAGAAAACAAAACCCAAGTTGTTAAGTGAATCGCTGCAGTTTTTAAGTTAGCAATAAGGTCATTAAGTGGAATCTGGATACTCCCATGGACTTTACTTACCAAAAGGGCAGCTACAATTAAATAAATCAGGTCAAAGCTTTGGCATAACCCCCCCCCTTGCTATAATTTGTAAAAGTACAAGATGTTTTTAAAAACGACCTTTGCAATGGTTGATTTACTCCCTGGAGTGGTTAAAGTTTAACAGAGAGAAATTAGCTATGGTTTCAGTCCAGGGGGGGGGAAATAAAACCCCGAAATGTATTTATGGACCTTAGCAATCTTGCCAAATTTTAGATCAAAGGTCTTGCAGACCTTGGCACTTCGAACAACACGGCGACTTTCTGAATTAGAGTCCTGGTTTTCATGGTTCTGACAGATGAAACTCTTCGGAAGAAATTCGAAGCATTGTTTACCTTAAAGAATCTTTATTTTGAGTAGCATAACATCGGCACTTACATAATCAAAGCCAAAAACTGAATTCCCCTCCCCTGGGCACATAGTATCCAAACACAATTCCCTCCTTCAATTAACCGTCATAAATCACATTCCCCAATTAGCTTGAAATGCAGGCTTCCTCTCCAGTTCTCCAGCCCTGCCAATTCCTTATCAGCTCTGGTTGCAATAACCTTGATTCTCACGCTAGGTTTAGTGTTGTTATGTCTAGCTGGACTCTCTCGTTCACATCCCCCCCTTTCCCAGCATCATCTAACTCTAAAAGCAAAAGGTAAAAGATGGCTCCATTTCCATCTGTTGTCAATGCAAAAACATCCAATGTTAGCAGCATTGACACCTGGACTTACGACCCACCCGATTAGTGACCGTTTGAAATTGGGCTGCTGAACAAAGGGATTTAACGACCGATTTTCACACTTACAACCGTTTTTCACACTTAAGGCTGTTTTTTACACCTACGGCCATTTTTCACCTTATGACCGTTGCAACATCCCCGCGGTCACGCGATCAAAACTCAGATACTTGGGAACTGACTCGTATTTGTGACGGTCCCCTTTTGCAACCTTTTGACAAGCAAAATCCATGCGGGAAGCCAGATTCCACTTAACGACCTTATTGCTGACTTAACAACTGCAGTGACTCACTTAACAACTTGGGTTTTGTGTTCTGCCTGTTCTGAATTAAGCCTCCCTCTGGGTTTACGCAATATACGGAACCACAAACTAATGCTGGCTTTGTATCATACCCCCCCCACACACAAAGGCACACAAAACTCAACAAGCACCTTGTCACTTGATACAGGTGGGCTGCTACTTGTGGTCGTAAGTCGAGGATCACGTATAACACGGTTTTCCTCTTCCAATATCTCAGAGGGAGTGGTTGAATTGCATTTGAATCTTACTCTAGGTTCATAGATATCTTCAGTTTCCAACAGTTTTCCGCTTGCAGGAACACCCGAGTGGTTGTAAGATTAAGACAGGAAGTCCTCGATTTACAACAGTTCATTTAGGGACTGTTCGAAGTTACCACTTCACTGAAAAAGGGACTTTTTTTCACACTTACAACCATTGCAGCCTCCCCCGTGGTCACGTGATCAGAATTCAGATGCTTGGCAACTGACTCGTGTTTATGACGGTCACAGCATCCTGGGGTCACGTGACCCCTTCTGACAATAGGAGAGCCAGATTCATTTAACAGCTGCGTTACTAATTGAACAACCGCCGTGCTTCACTTAAGAACCCTGGCAAGGAAGGCTGCAAAAGGGGGCAAAACTCACTTAATGACCGTCTCGCTTGGCAACGGGAATTGTGGTCGTACGTCGAGGACGGCCTGGGCTGACTTCTCTGCTTCGACAGGCTTCCAACAAAGTGAGGCTAGCCACAGTGTCCACCTTCTCCACCCTCTTTGACCTGGTCAAGAGGAGAAGCAAGGATCAGATGAGGGACGTTGCCATCCAGAGCTTGGTGCCGCTGATGGTCCACCTGCAGGACGAAAGCCTCCTGGTCTCCCAGGTAGGACCCGGGGAGCGCAAACTGGGTTTTAAGAAACAGACCTTCTTTGCTGGTTCCTTGGCTGCACCCGTCTTTTAATCTCGTAGCATCTTGTAGCAATTAGCAAAACCTACCGGGTGCTGAGGTCTTCAACTTAGGACCGCAATTGAGACCGGAATTTTGGGTTGTCAAGGATCTCATAGTTATCTTTGTCGTCGTCATCGTCGTCCTCCTCCTCCTCCTCCTCCTCCTCCTCCTCCTCCTCCTCCTCCTTTATGCAAACTCCACTCTACTTCTAGTGTTGATGATATTACACAGAGGGGTTATGAAATGTCTGCAAGAAAAGCATCAAAGAAACCACACTCCTCCTCCTCCTTTTCTTCTTCTTCTTCTTCTTCTTCTTCTTCTTCTTCTTCTTCTTCTTCTTCTTCTTCTTCTTCTTCTTCTTCTTCTTCTTCTTCTTCTTCTCCTCCTCCTCCTTTTCCTCCTCCTCCTCCTCCTTCTTTTCCTCCTCCTCCTCTTTCTTCTCCTCCTCCTCCTTCTCCTTCTCCTCTTCCTCAGGGGTCCCCAACCTCCAGTCCATAGACCAATACCAGGCCGCAGCATGCCATCAACTGGTCCACACAAACAAGCAAAGCCCCATCCACAAGATGCAATCAGCACACAAAACCACACACTCTCTGATCCGTCGAAAAAATTTTTCTCCACGGGATCAGTCCCCGGTACGCAAAAGGTTGGGGACCTCTGGACTAGATGACCTTCAAGGTCCCTTCCAACTCTTGTTATTCTGATTCCGACTTGCCCAATCTATTCACGAACAAAAGGCCTCCCGCCACAGAAGGGTGGAGTTGATGGGATTAAGGATTTACATTCCCCCACCCACCCAAATTCTAAGGACAGGACATGACCTTTAGGACATAATAGGATTTCCCCAGCACCACTAGAACAGCAAAAAAAAAAAAAAAAAAAAAACCACAAGACTTACTACATTGCACAACCCCCTGGAGCATCTCAATCAGAACCTTAGAAAGATCCATCCACTCTCCACTCCATTTTGTCGGCGGTCTGTTGCTGGCTCTGCTCCTCAATAAACAGAAACCTCCTTTCCTAAGCAGCCTCCATTTTATTTTTCTCCCGGCTTGGAACTGGTTCTGTTGCTGGCTCTGCTCCTCAATAAACAGAAACCTCCTTTCCTAAGCAGCTTCCATTTTATTTTTCTCCCGGCTTGGAACTGGTTCTGTTGCTGGTTCTGCTCCTCAATAAACACAAACCTCCTTTCCTAAGCAGCCTCCATTTTATTTTTCTCCCGGCTTGGAACTGGTTCTGTTGCTAGTTCTGCTCCTCAATAAACACAAACCTCCTTTCCTAAGCAGCCTCCATTTTGTTTTTCTCCCGGCTTGGAACTGGTTCTGTTGCTGGTTCTGCTCCTCAATAAACAGAAACCTCCTTTCCTAAGCAGCCTCAATTTTATTTTTCTCCCGGCTTAGAACTGGTTCTGTTGCTGGTTCTGCTCCTCAATAAACAGAAACCTCCTTTCCTAAGCAGCCTCCATTTTATTTTTCTCCCGGCTTGGAACTGGTTCTGTTGCTGGTTCTGCTCCTCAATAAACAGAAACCTCCTTTCCTAAGCAGCCTCCATTTTATTTTTCTCCCGGCTTGGAACTGGACCTGATTTTTATGCCAACACCCAAACTCAGACTGTGATTCCTTCCTTCTACAGGCGTGCTGGGTGGCGCTAAGGAGAATCGATAGGTTTTTGAAGTCTTTCCTTCAGTTTTCCATCACTGAAAGTGACCCCTGGAATTATTGCACGTGGTTGGTAAGTAAATCTGCTTAGCAGCTGTAGCTAGGCAGAAGCCGGGCCCCAAGAACCGACGACGACATAGGGAGTTACTTCAGAGTACAGGTAGTCCTCTACTTAACGGCCGCAATAGACTCAGAATTTCCACTGATAAACAAGACAGTTCTTAAGTGAGGCATGCTCCCATTTTACGACCTTTTGGCCCTGGCTGTTCATCGAATCGCTGAAGTTGCTAAGGGAATCATGCAGTGGTTAAGCAAATCTGGTGTTCTCCAGTGATTGTGTTTGTGTTAAACTCCCTAAGAAGGTTGCAGATCTTGAAGACATGTCGGTTGCCAAGCACACAATGTTTGATCACATGACTGCAGGGAATGCTGCAACAGTCATAAGTGTGAAAACTGGTCATAAATCTTTTGAAATCCTATGAACCCCTCATGATCCAAATCCACTGGCTGAGGAATTCTGGAAGTCCACAAGCAGGGATCTTCAAATTTGGCCCCATCATGATTCTTGGACTTCAACTCCCAGAATTCCTCAGCCAGCGTGCCTGGCTGAGGAATTCTGGGAGTTGAAGTCAATAAGTCATAAAAGGGCCACGTTTGAAGACCCCTGCTTTAAATGGTCATTAAAGAAACAGAACTGTAAGGGACCTTGGAGATCTTCTAGTCCAACCCCCTGCTCAAGCAGGAGAACCTATACTGTTTTATATAAGTGACTGTCCAGTCTCTTCTTAAAAACCTCCAGTGATGGAGTGCCCACGATTTCTGGTGGCATGCTGTTCCACTGGTTGGTTATCCTCACTGTGAGGAAGTTTCTCCTTAATTCCAGGTTGCTTCTCGCTTCATTTAGTTTATATACCCACTCCATACATCTACCTACATATAAATATTAATCATTGTCCATTCCTAATATCTATGTATGTATGTATGTATGTATGTATGTATGCATATATACAACATATGTATATGTGTGTTATGTATGGGTATGGGTAGATATATACTTTCTTTCAAGAGCAGGCAACAGAATTTCATTTCAAGCAGGTTCTCCTGCTTGAGCAGGGGGCTGGACTAGAAGACCTCCATGGTCCCTTCCAGCTCTATTCTATTCTATTCTATTCTATTCTATTCTATTCTATTCTATTCTATTCTATTCTATTCTATTCTATTCTATTCTATTCTATTCTATTTTCTATTATTTTCTGTTATTTTCTATTTTCTATTCTATTCTATTTTCTATTCTATTTTTTATTATTTTCTATTATTGTCTATTTTCTATTCTATTCTATTTTCTATTATTTTCTATTTACTATTCTATTCTATTCTATTCTATTTTCTATTATTTTCTGTTATTTTCTATTTTCTATTCTATTTTCTATTCTATTTTTTATTATTTTCTATTATTTTCTATTATTGTCTATTTTCTATTCTATTCTATTCTATTCTATTTTCTATTATTTTCTATTTACGATTATTTTCTATTTTCTATTCTATTCTATTTTCTATTATTTTCTATTTTTTATTATTTTCTATTGTCTATTTTCTATTCTATTCTATTTTCTATTATTTTCTATTTACTATTATTTTCTATTTTCTATTCTATTCTATTCTATTCTATTCTATTCTATTCTATTCTATTCTATTCTATTCTATTCTATTCTATTCTATTCTATTCTATTCTGTTGTGGGCCACTGTACTCATAGTAAAAAAAATGACAATAAAGGTCATTATCAAACTGAATAACTGAATGACAGAATAGCAGAACAGCAGAGTTGGAAGGGACCTTGGAGGTCATCTAGTCCAACCCTCTGCTCCAGCAGGAAACCCTATACCATTTCGGACAAATGCTTGTCCAATCTCTTCTTTAAAACCTCCAGTTTTGGAGAAGAAATCCCATCGCTCACAACCTCTTCTCCTTTTGAATTGGCTTGCTAGTTGAGACGGTACCGGGATGAAGGAGAAAGCATCTTCATGGATCAAGCGTTTGCTTTCCTGGATAACCCCCGGCCGTCCCTGCAGGAGGCCGCCATCAAAGTCTTAGGTAAGCACGAGGGTTATTGGGGGGCCCCCATCCACCAGCGCTGTACCCCAAGAGAAAATTAACGATCAGGAGCATTGTGGGTGGAGGCCCAACAGAGAGACAGGGAGAGCCTTCCCTTGTTTGATTTGAGCAAGGTAAGTATTGGTCTCCATCCTCGGGGCAGCCATTTTGTGAGAGTGCCCATTGGCGCTGAAGGGTTGCTGACCCTAGTTTAATCCAACCTGGAAGAAACCCAGCAATTTTTTTTTTAATTCTCTGAACTGTTTAAAGAAGCGCTTGCTAATTCGCCGATGTTACGACGTGTGGACTTCAACTCCCAGAAATCCCTCAGGTAGATGCTGGCTGAGGAACTCTGGGAGTTGAAGTCCACACATTCTGACTAAAGAATTCTGGGAGTTGAAGTCCACACATTCTGACTGAGGAACTCTGGGAGTTGAAGTCCACACCTGCTGGCTAAGGAATTCTGGGAGTTGAAGTCCACACCTGCTGGCTAAAGAATTCTGGGAGTTGTCCACACATTCTGACTGAGGAACTCTGGGAGTTGAAGTCCACACATTCTGACTGAGGAACTTTGGGAGTTGAAGTCCACACCTGCTGGCTAAGGAATTCTGGGAGTTGAAGTCTACACATTCTGACTGAGGAATTCTGGGAGTTGAAGTCCACGCATTCTGACTGAGGAATTCTGGGAATTGAAGTGCACACTGCTGGCTAAGGAATTCTGGGAATTGGTCCACACATTCTGACTGAGGAATTCTGGGAGTTGAAGTCCACACAGTCTGAGTGAGGAATTCTGGGAATTGGTCCACACATTCTGACTGAGGAATTCTGGGAGTTGAAGTCCACACAGTCTGACTGAGGAATTCTGGGAGTTGAAGTCCACACAGTCTGACTGAGGAACTCTGGGAGTTGAAGTCCACACGTCATAAAGTTGCTTAGGGTGGAGCAACGTGGGTCTAATGTCTCCCTTAGTTTCATAAACTTGGGTTGGCATTCACACAGTGACAGGTCTTCGTGGCCAGCAATGTCCTGGGTGTTTCTTTTCCAGAAATCATTGCCCAGGAGACAAACCACAAATCAACGGTCAACGCCATCACTACAGGTGAGTAAAAAGATAGCAGGGACGAGGTTGTCCACTGCTGCTTTGTGGGATTATTGTTTTTGGGTTTTTTTCCTGACTCCTTTCTGAAGATGAGCGGGTGGGAGGCCAAGAGGGGACTTTATGGCTGACCTGTCACTTTGGTGACGTCCTGGGAATTCCTGATTAGCCTTTGGAGATCAGCTGAAGTCAGTTAGGTGACAGCATCTTTCGAGGTGTTGGTGAATAGAGGTAGTATTGAAATGCGTCTTCTTCATGGATATTAATGATACACCTTTTCCTCTTCTTCCTCTTTCTCTTCTTCTTTTTCTTCTCTTCCTCTTCCTCCTCCTTCTCCTTCTCCTTTCCCCTTCTCCTCCTCCCTCCTCTCCTTCTTTCCCTTTCCCCTCCTCCTCCTACTCTTTCTCCTCCTCCTCCTTCTCTTTCCCCTTCTCCTCCTCCCTCCTTCTCCTTCTTTCCCTTTCCCCTCCTCTTCCTATTCTTTCTCCTCCTCCTCCTTCCCTTCTCTTTCCCCTTCTCCTCCCTCCTTCTTCTCCTTTCCCCTTCTCCTTCTCTTTGCTCTTCTTCTCTTCCTTCTCCTCCTTCCCTTCTTTTTCCCCTTCTCCTCCTCCCTCCTTCTCCTTTCCCCTTCTCCTTCTCCTTCTCTTCACTCTTCTTCCTCCTCTTCTTCCCTTCTCTTTCCTCTCCTCCTTCTTTCCCCTTCTCCTTCTTTCTTCTTCTCTTCCTCCTCCTTCCCTTCTTTCCCTTTCCTCTGCTCCTCCTCCTCTTTCTTCTCCTCTTCCTCCTCCTCCTTCCCTTTTCTTTCCCCTTCTCCTCCCTCCTTCTCCTTCTTTCCCTTTCCCCTCCTCCTCCTACTCTTTCTCCTCCTTCTCCTCTTTCCCCTTCTCCTCCTCCCTCCTTCTCCTCCTTCCCTTCTCTTTCCCCTTCTCCTCCCTCCTTCTCCTTCTTTCCCTTTCCCCTCCTCCTCCTACTCTTTCTCCTCCTTCTCCTCTTTCCCCTTCTCCTCTTCCCTCCTTCTCCTCCTTCCCTTCTCTTTCCCCTTCTCCTCCCTCCTTCGTCTCCTTTCCCCTTCTCCTTCTCTTTGCTCTTCTTCTCTTCCTTCTCCTCCTTCCCTTCTCTTTCCCCTTCTCCTCCCTCCTTCTTCTCCTTTCCCCTTCTCCTTCTCTTCACTCTTCTTCCTCCTCTTCCCTTCTCTTTCCCCTCCTTCTTTCCCCTTCTCCTTCTTTCTTCTTCTCTTCCTCCTCCTTCCCTTCTTTCCCTTTCCTCTGCTCCTCCTCCTCTTTCTTCTCCTTCTCTTCCTCCTCCTCCTTCCCTTTTCTTTCCCCTTCTCCTCCCTCCTTCTCCTTCTTTCCCTTTCCCCTCCTCCTCCTACTCTTTCTCCTCCTTCTCCTCTTTCCCCTTCTCCTCCTCCCTCCTTCTCCTTCTTTCCCCTCCCCCTTCTCCTCTTTCTCCTCCTTCTCCTCCTTCTTTCCCCTTCTCCTCCTCCCTCCTTTCCCCTTCCCCTTCTCTTTCTTCTCCTCTTCCTCCTCCTTTTCCTTCTTTCCCCTTCTCCTTCTCTTTCCCCTTCTCTTCCTCCTCCTTCTTCCCTTCTCTTTCCTCTCCTCCTCCTCCTTTCCCCTTCCCCTTCTCTTTTCCCTTCTCCTCCTTCCCTTTCTTCCCCCCTCTTTCCTCCTCCTCCTCCTCCTTTCTTCCCCCACCATTTCCCCTCCTTCTCCTCTTCCCTCTCTTTCCTCCCCTCCTAGTGCTGAATCTCCTGACCTTGGAAAAAAAGCCTTCCAACGTTTTCTTGGTGGCTTCCGAGATCATGGAGAATGCCACTTTTCACGAATCTCCTTCCGACACCCTCCTGGAGAGATGGTTTCACCGAATAACCATAATCTGCAGAAGATGAACATCTTCTCTCAGGGAAAGAGAGGACAGGTAACACGCCCTTCCCCAAAATTAAGGGAAAGGACACCCAGAGGACACTTGAACTCTTCAGAGACTTGTATTTCAAGACCCAAATTCACCGGCATTCCCTTTAAATACCTGAGAATTCTTTTCACACCCATCCAATGCAACTTAAGATGCTTACTGGACCACTGTGCAGCTGCCAAAAAAGCCAACACAGTGCTGGGCTGCATTAACAGAGGGAGAGAATCAAGATCCCATGAAGTCTTAATACCACTTTACAAGGCCTTGGTAAGGCCACACTTGGAATACGGCATCCAGTTTTGGTCACCATGGTGTAAAAAAGATGCTGAGACTCTAGAAAGAGTACAGAGAAGAACAACAAAGATGATCAAGGGACTGGAGGCTAAAAGATACAAGGAATGGTTGCGAGAATTGGGTATGTCTGGTTTAATGAAGGGAAGGACCAGGGGGGACATGATAGCCATGCTCCAGTATCTCAGGGGCTGCCCCAAAGAAGAGGGAGTCAAGCTATTCTCCAAAGCGCCTGAAGGCAGGACAAGAAGCAACGGATGGAAATTCAGCAAGGAGAGAAGCAACCTAGAACTAAGGAGAAACTTCCTGACAGTCAGAACAATTAACCAGTGGAACAACCTGCCTCCAGAAGCGGTGAATGCTCCAACACTGGAAGTCTTTAAGAAGAGACTGGACAGCCATTTGTCTGAAATGGTAAAGGGTTTCCTGCCTGAGCAGGGGGTTGGACTAGATGTCCTCCAAGATTCCTTCCAACTTTATTATTATTATTATTATTATTATTATTATTATTATTATTATTATTATTATTATTAATTATTATTATTATTACTATTAATTATGGATCATCGCACAGTCAGCCAGATGTTCAGACTGGATTTGGCATTTTGTCTACCTATCGAGTCCTTACCCAGGACCTGGGATAGGCAGATGTGGATGTTTGATGGTATTACAGATATCGTCGCAGGATGGAAGCAGTTCCTAGTAAGGCTGCCTTTTGCAATTGACTAATAGCGAATTTGTCAATGCCAATGGTGTTCAAGTGGTGCTCCAGTTGTTTTGGGATTGCACCCAAGGAGCCTATGATTATTGGTACTACCCTTGCTTGCTTTTGCCCCAGTCTTTCTATTTCTATTTATAGGTCTTTGTATTTTGTGATCTTCTCCAGTTCTTTCTCATCTATTCTGCTGTCTCCAGGCACTGCCACGTCCACTATCCAGACTTTTTTGTCTTTCTTATCGACATTATTATGATTATGATTATGATTATTATATAACAGGCTTCCTATTGCTGACTGATATATCTCTTGATCACAGGTACCGTGTGCAAGGGCTGGCTGGCTGGAATCTGGGTCCATAACCTATTAGAGTTTTCAGCTTACCCACCGCGAAACAAGCCCCAAAATTAAGCACAAAAATTCCGTATGTGGTAACATTACAGAATAGAATAACAGAGGCGTTGGAAAGGACCTTGGAGGTCTTCTAGTCCATCCCCCTGCTCAGGCAGGAAACCCTATATGCCATTCTGGACAAATGGCTGTCCAGTCTCTTCTTGAAAACCTCCGGTGATGGAGCACCCACAACTTCTGGTGGCAAGCTGTTCCACTGGTTAATTGTTCTCACTGTCAGGAAATTTCTCCTTGATTCTAGGTCGGCTCTTGGTTGGATGGATCAGCCCCAAAATCACTGGAGGTTTTCAAGAAGAGACTGGACAACCATTTGTTTAGAATGATATTGGGTCTCTTGCCCGAGGTGGGGTTGGACTAGAAGACCTCTGAGGCCCCTTCCAACTGTTATACAATATCCAGTCCAAGGATGTGTCCTTCAAAGTTGCTTCTTTTCCACCTCTAAATCCAAATAGCTGGCTTCACCCATCTGGCAGATGTTTCTATTTTTCCACCACCCAAGTGTCTTCTGCTGTCCTTCATCAAGGGTCTCATTCAGTCTTTCTTAGGCTGAAACCAGAATAACAGAGTTGGAAGGGATCTTGTAAGGTCATCTAGTCCAGCCCCCCCCACCCAAGAAGGAGACCCTACACCGTTTCTGACAGATGGCAGTCCATTCTTGAAAGCTTCCAGCAATGAAGCTCCCACAGCTTCTGAAGGTGACTTCTATGCCACTGATTGATTTGTTCTCGCTGTCAGGAAATTTCTCCTTATTTCTAGGTTGCTTCTCTCCTTGATGAGTTTCCATCCGTTGCTTCTCGTCCTGCCTTCAGGCGCCTTGGAGAATAGCTTGACTCCCTCTTCTTTGGGGCAGCCCCTGAGATATTGGAACACTGCTATCATGTCCCCCCTCATCCTTCTCTTCATTAAACTAGACATCCCCAATTCCAGCAACCGTTCCTCGTATGTTTTAGCCTCCAGTCCCCTGATCATCTTTGTGGCTCTTCTCTGCACTTTTTCCTAGAATCTCGACATCTTTTTTATAGTGTGGAGACCAAACCTGGTTGCAGTGTTCTAGGTGTGATCTTACTAAGGCTTTATAAAGTGGTTTTAGTACTTTGTATTCTGTCTTACGCAGAAAAGGCTGCTAGATTCTGCTTGAGACCGACAGATAACTCGATGGAATAAGTCAAACAAAGATTACTTTTATTCCAGGTGTCCTCAAAACATTAACTCACGGTTATGTAGAAGTTCTTCCAGAATGTAGGTAGTGATATGGACTCATTTCACAGGTAAATGAACAATGGATTTTTCCCTCTTCTGCGTATCCTTACATGTTGTTGGAAATCTCAGCCCAGCCACAGGGCTAGGATTCATGCCGGCAAGTTGAAAACACCTTGACAGGTAACAGGATGTGTGGTCATAAACACAAGCTCCTCCCACTGACTAGATAAACTATAGCAGTGGTGGCGAACCTATGGCACGGCTGCCAGAGGTGGCACTCTGAGCCTTCTCTGTGGGCATGCGTGCCATCGCCCCAGTCCTAGGCCTTCAGCTGGGCTTTATAAAACCTTTTCGCTTTAGGCCTCCGCCGCTTTGTGCAAAAAAAAAAAGGTTCAATCAATCAGTCAATTTCAACTTCTCGCGGGGAAAAAAAAGATCTTGCAAAGTTGGAACTGATTGATTGAACTTTTTAGTCCCACCCACTGCAGCCACGCCCAGCCAATGGGCCACGCCCAGCCAATGGGCCACACTCAGCCAATGGGCCACACCCACCCGGCACTCGACGATGCCTAAGTGGGTTTTGGGTTGCAGATTGGGCATTCAGTCTCTAAAAGGTTCACCATCACTGAACTATAGGATTAACTGACTGCTAAAACTATATTGCCCATAAGCCACCTCTTAAGGAAACAGCGTTTAACCCTTTAAATGCTAAACTTTCTAACATACAGTTCCTAAGCTAACTGGCTGGTCCAGCCCACCTTGCGTGAATCCTTCTGTTAATGCAACTTAGCCTTGCATTGGCTTTTTTGGCTGCTGTTGGCTCATGTTTGATTGATTGTCCACTAAGACTCCAAGATCCCTCTCGGTTACTCCTATTAAGCCTGGTGTCAACGCTGCTAACATTGGATGTTTTTGCTTTGACAACAGATGGAGATGCAACCATTTTCTTCTTACGCTTTTACTCTTAGAGTTAGAATTAGGAGAGGCTGGGGGGGGAGGAATGTGCAAGAGAGTTTAGCTAGACATAACATTACTGGACCTAGTGTGAGAACCAAGGTTATTGAAATAAGAGATGATAAGAATTGGCGGGCTGGAGAACTGGAGGGGAAGCCTGCATTTCAAACTAATTGGAGAATGTGATTTATGACTGTGAATTGGAGGAGGGAATGGTGCTTTGATACTATGTGCTCAGGGGAGGGGAATCCAGTTTTTGGCTTCAATTATGTGTGGCCTTTTGGTTTTTCTTGCCTAAGTGGAAGACTTTACTTTTCTCTACATTGAATTACTGATCCTTTTCGATCCCATAAACCAGAGGTCCCCAACCTTTTGAGCACCAGAGACCGGTTCCATGGAGAGAGGTTTTTTCCACGACTGGAGGGTGCGTGGTTTTGTGTGCTGCCTGAATCCCGTGGATGGGGCTTTGCTTATTTGTGCATGCGATGGCCCGGGGTTGGGCCACAGAACCAGGGTTGGGGACCCCTGCCCTAAACATCTCCAGTTTGGAGAAGCAAGACTTGATTCCTTGTTTTTCTCTCCAGTTGACCTTGAATCATGAATTCCACCAATGGCTGGATATTTTGAACCAAAGAAAAATTTCTCAGTGTGTTTCAAGTTGGTGGCCTCCATCTCTCCATTGTCCCGATCAGCAGAATCAAAGACACAGGTTGGAGAAGACAGTCGATAAGGATCTATACCAGTTGGATTCCTGTCAAGAATTTGGTCTCCTTCTTCTTCCACCCCCTCTATTCCTTAAAGCCCTTCAGCTTTGCTTTTCTCCTGGACGTCCCAGTGAGAGAATTTCAGAGTGAAACTGGCCCAGTCTGAAGGATTGGGGTTCAATTTATTCTCCGTTTCTCCCTATATTTTTATTACAATTGGCATCTTGGTAATTCTCCAAATCAGAGGAGCAGAAAAACACCTTGCCATTTGGATCCGAGAGGGGAATCATCGCATTCATTTTTTGTAGCCCAATTTTCCCATCCTGCCTTCCCGAGTAGGAAGCCTACGGAATAACATGTCTCACGAAATAAAACCAGATTACAGTTGAAATGCACATTTTCCTCTTTCTGGCAACGTATGGCCATGTCGCTTGAGCTAGCCTAGTGGTGGACATTAAAAAAAAATATAGGTGGCTTCTCTGATTATTTTTTTCCCCCCAAGAATGATCATTTACCAGGAGAACAAAATAAAGATCCTTATTTGATTTTTTTTGTTTGTTTGTTTGTTTGTATCCTGCCTTTGTGATTTTTGCCAAGAAGTCAAGGTGTCTTTAACGGATCACCCATTTGAATGGACCAAAACTCAGCGCCGAAAGAACATATGTAACGTCTGAGCATTTGTCACGTGACAAATTACAATTTTTGGCCATTTGTAATTGCAACGTAATTTGTAATGTATGCTTGTAGCATACTGTTCGAGCAGGGGGTTGGACTAGAAGACCTCCAAGGCCCCTTTCCAGTTCTATTCTATTCCGAATTCTGAATTAAACTCAGATTATGTGGCTTTATAGCCGAAGCAAAATTCCTTAGCCTTCAGAATGGATAGCCATGGTGATCAACAGATCCACAATGCTGCAATCAAGCTGCACTTCCTGGCTTGATTTTGTAATTTGCCACATTTAGGGGGCCTTTATCGTCGTTCGTTTGGCTTCTGCATCATTTAGGGATCAAACAGAGCATTGAAAGAATTATATTTCCCTGTTTGGGGGATCCCATCAGCGTTTGCAGCAGAACAAGTGAGATAAATACAGTTAGAGAGAGGACAGAATTTAGTTGGAGGTGTTTTATTTAGCAAAGTCAACTAAACTTGTCCAGAAGTGTTTGACGACTGACATCCAGTTTGGTTCCAGCATTAAAAAGGAGCGAAACGCAGAGAAAAGGCTGTTTGTGAATATTCTGGTGCGGAAATCCAGGATCTGTGGCCAGTAAACGGGTGGAAGAAGATGAGGATCAACCTGCAAGGAAGGAAAAAGGCAACATCGGGAATAAAAGCAATAAAAGGAGATTAATGGGTTAACTGGGAAACTTTTGTTTGTCTGTTTGTTATCCCGCCTTTTATGATGTTTACAAACAACAAACAAGGCAGCGAACATATGCAACCCACCTTCCTCCTCCTGTTTTCCCTACAATGACCCTGTGAGGTGGGTTAGCATGTGAGAGAGAGAGGGGGGGATTGGCCGCCAAAGTCAGCCAGCTAGCTTTCATGCCTAAGGCAGGACTAGAACTCACTGTCTCCTGGCTACTGGCCCAAGGTCACCCAGCCGGGTTTTGTAACTGAGAAGGGACTAGAATTCCCCATCTCCTAGTAATTGACGCAAAGTCACCTAGCCAGCTTTCATGGCTAAGGCGGAACTAGAACTCCCTATCTCCTGGTGATTGGCCCAAAGTCACCCAGCCAGCTGTCACGCCTAAGGCGGGACTAGAACTCACCGTCTCCAGGTGATTGGCTCAAAGTCACCCAGCCGGCTTTCATGCTTAAGGCGGGACTAGAACTCCCCATCTCCTGGTGATTGGCCCAAAGTCACCCAACTAGCTTTCATGGCTAAGGTGGAACTAGAACTCCCATCTCCTGGTAATTGACCCAAAGTCACCTAGTCAACTTTCACAGCTAAGGCGGAACTAGGAGTCACTGTTTCCTGCTTTCTAGCCTGATGCCTTAATAAAACCGATTGGTTCTATTTTGTTTCTCTTAGCGCAGTGGTCCCCAACCTTTCCACCTTGGACGGCCAGCCCGGCAAGGGTGGTGGTGTGGGGGGTGTGAGCATGTGAGTGGCAGGCGCCCGTGCACCTTGCGCAAGTGGCGCTTCCACGACCTTGTCTTAGAGAAAGGGTTTGCAATGTGGTCTGGATCAAGAGTTGAGCTGGCTTTTAAATGGAAGGCAGAGCCCAGGACCCCAAACTAGATCACGCCGGGCAGCAGAATGAAACGGGAAACAGGAGAAAGGACAATTTCTTGATTAATTGGAGTAGCATGCATTTATCCTGGTTGCGGTGTTTCTGTGTGTGTGTGTGTGTGTGTGTGTGTGTGTGTGTGTGTGTGTGTCTCACACGATCCCCTTTTGCGATCTCCTGACAAGCAAAGTCAATGGGGAAGCTCGTGCAGAAAAGCCATCCGGGTGAAAAAAGGGGTGGAGCTTGGATTATGCAGCCAGGGGCGACCATCTTGACTTTTTTGACCTGCCTGGCCCTAGGGATGCCCCTGCTTCTACTGCCATGAAAAGGCTCCTCCTCCGCTTGCCACCAGTCATTACTCACCCTGGATTGGTGGCTTGTATCCTTGGCAACCGATCCTGGGTCTCTTTTGATCGTACTTGTCACACAAGAGGGGATTTCCGGCCTGGTTACAGCACCAGTCATGCAATTTCAATTCTTCGTCTGGACACATCGATCCCATGAGAAAATAAGAACAAGCCAGGATAAGTTGGTTTGTTTTGGGGGTTTTGTAAATTAGCCCAGGACAGGTAGTTTTCGACTTACACCGGTTCATTTAGTGTCCGTTCCAAGTTAACAACAGCACTGGAAAAAATGACTTTTCACTGTTTTTCTCATTTACGACCGTTGCAGTCCTGTGATCTAAATTCAGTTGCTTGGCAACTGACTCGTATTTATGACGGCCGCACTGTCCCGGGGGGGTCACGTGATCCCCTTTTGCGACCTTTTGACAAGCCAAGTCAACGGGGGAAAACCCAGATTCGCTTTATAATCGTGTTACTTACTTAACAACGGCAGCAATTCACTTAACAACAGTGCCGAGAAAGGTCGTAAAACGGGGCAAAGCTCACTCAAGCCACGGGAAATTTGGGCTCAATTGTCCTAAGGCGAGGACTACCTGTAACCAGGCTGAGGCTGCAGCAGGCACTGGTTCACCCATTCTGTGGAACATGGGTTAGTTTTAATCATGGTTCGCTGAACAAATCAGAGCCGCCTGCTTCCTTCGACACGCTACGCCAGAAACATAGTTTACCAAACAAGATTCACAAATCATTTTCAATCATCCTGATCGTTTTTCTTCTGCCTGACAGTCTCTTGCAGGACCAGATACAAATCCTACATTGTTGGGTAAACGTTTCGGATAGATGGCCTTTTGACATCATGGCTACTACCTGGTGAGGTGATTTTCTGCCTTTCATGGTGGAAACACCCAAACAATAGGTTCACACAACAAGTTTACCCGATCAGTTAAGTTGAGCAGCTGCATTTGCAAAATGCACAATGCCCACATAATGTTGGTTAGTCGTTACTAGGGTGGAAGGTTCTATGGACTGGTCCCATTTGATTGGCTGATTATAATGTGAATCCTTAGAACAGTGTTTCTCAACCTTGGAACATTAAGATGTGTGGACTTCAACTCCCAGAATTCCTCACTCAGAATATGAGAACTTCAACTCCCACAATTCCTCAGCCAGAATGTGTGGACTTCAACTCCCACAATTCCTCAGCCAGAATGTGTGGACTTCAACTCCCAGAGTTCCTCAGCCAGAATGTGTGGACTTCAACTCCCAGAGTTCCTCAATCAGAATGTGTGGACGTCAACTCCCAGAATTCCTTACCCAGCATTTGTAGACTTCAACTCCCAGAGTTCCTCAGAACGTGTGGACTTCAACTCCCATAATTCCTCAGCCATCATGTGTGGACTTCAACTCCCATAATTCCTCAGCCAGCATCTACCTGGAGGAATTCTGGGAGTTGAAGTACACACGTCTGAAGAGTTCCCAAGGTGGAGAAATATTGTTTAGAATGACCTATTCAGAACCCAGGTTACGGGTGTTGTATGAACGCCACCTTTGATCCCGTTCCCTCACTTATTTCAGCCATTTTCCCTTTTCTCCACCATTTTAATCTCAGAAGGAGGGTTAGAAAATCCCCACCCGCACCCTCGTTGCTACTCACCGTTGTTGGGGGAATTTTTCCTTGAGTATTTCCAGATTCTCTCTTGCCGGCCTTCTTGGAGCTGGTTCTTTTTGTTGTAGAGACACCGGATGCCGGCCCTGTAACTGTTCGGACGGGACGAATACAGCAGGACTAAGCCGGAGTTCTGCCCACCTGCAAAGATGGAAGGAGGTCATTCCAAACGCTCAGCTCTCCAGCCGTGGCTGCAATTCCTCAGAGGAAAAGCAGACCAGTTGTCTAAACCTGCTCTCTCCTGTGAGGTGAGCGTTCTACACAATGTGGGGATTGCATCAAGGCTGCTCCAAAATTCAAAGGGTTCATAATAATTCATATTAGTAAAGTTGGAAGGGACCTTGGAGGTCATCTAGTCCAACCCCCTGCTCGGGCAGGAAACCCTACACCATTTCATCCTCGCCCCGTTGAAATCCTACATTTTGTAAACAGAGAGCAAAGGCTTTTTCTTTCTAGCTCTAGTGGTGTTACCTAGTTGGGTGGTGAAATGTCTGTAAGGAAAAAAGCCAGCTCAGAGAGCACCAAGGACAGTGCAACCGCCCTCCTTGTCTTCCCTCCTCCTCCTCCCCCCTCCTCCTCCTCCTCCTCTTCCTCCACAAATCCTCTCCTTTCTGACACTGATGACGTTACCTAGTTGGGTAATGAAACGTCTGCAGAAGACAACGAAGCTCAGAGAACACTAAGGACTCCAAGCCCTTTTCCTCCTTCCCTCCCCCTCCTCCCCTCTCCTCCTCCTCCTCCTTGCAATCCTCACTCCCTTCTAGCACTGATGATGTTCCCTAGCTGGGTTATGAAACATCTGCAAGAAAACCACCCAGTTCAGAGAGCACCAAGGATCCCACAATCCTTTCTTTCTTTCTTTCTTTCTTTCTTTCTTTCTTTCTTTCTTTCTTTCTCTCTCTCTCTCTCTCTCTCTCCCTCTCTCTCTCTCTTTCTTTCTTTTTCTTTCTCTTCTCCTCCTCCTCCTCCTCCTCAAACCCCCCTCCGATCAAGCACTGATGATGTTGCCTAGTTGGGTCATGAAATTTCTGCAAGAAAACCACCCAGCTCAGAGAGCACCAAGGATCCCACAATCCTTTCTTTCTTTCTTTCTTTCTTTCTTTCTTTCTTTCTTTCTTTCTTTCTTTCTTTCTTTCTTTCTTTCTCTCTCTCTCTCTCTTTCTTTTTCTTTCTCTCCTCCTCCTCCTCCTCCTCCTCCTCCTCCTCCTCCTCCTCCTCCTCAAACCCCCCTCCGTTCAAGCACTGATGATGTTCCCTAGTTGGGTCATGAAATGTCTGCAAGAAAACCACCCAGCTCAGAGAGCACCAAGAATCCGACAATTCTTTCTTTCTTTCTTTCTTTCTTTCTTTCTTTCTTTCTTTCTTTCTTTCTTTCTTTCTTTCTTTCTCTCTCTCTCTCTCTTTCTTTTTCTTTCTCTCCTCCTCCTCCTCCTCCTCCTCCTCCTCCTCCTCCTCAAACCCCCCTCCGTTCAAGCACTGATGATGTTCCCTAGTTGGGTCATGAAATGTCTGCAAGAAAACCACCCAGCTCAGAGAGCACCAAGAATCCGACAATTCTTTCTTTCTTTCTTTCTTTCTTTCTTTCTTTCTCTCTCTCTCTCTCTTTCTTTTTCTTTCTCTCCTCCTCCTCCTCCTCCTCCTCCTCCTCCTCCTCCTCCTCAAACCCCCCTCCGTTCAAGCACTGATGATGTTCCCTAGTTGGGTCATGAAATGTCTGCAAGAAAACCACCCAGCTCAGAGAGCACCAAGAATCCGACAATTCTTTCTTTCTTTCTTTCTTTCTTTCTTTCTTTCTTTCTTTCTTTCTTTCTTTCTTTCTTTCTTTCTTTTTTTCTTTCTTTCTTTCTTTCTTTCTTTCTTTCTTTCTTTCTTTCTTTCTTTCTCTTTCTTTTTCTCTTCTCCTCTTCCTCCTCTTCTCCGCAAACCCCCCTCCCTTCTAGCAATGATGATGTTCCCTAGCTGGGTCACGAAACATCTGCAAGAAAACCACCCAGCTCAGAAAGCACCAAGGACCCCATAATACTAAAAAGCTCTGGGGAGGTCCATCATAACTTCAAATGGTGACTCAGGGACTGGTCATAAATTGAGAAATACCTGTAACGGACTAAATTGAAAGGTGGGTTTTGTTTTAAATTGTAAACCGCCTTTTTTTTTTTTTTTTTGTCTACTAGATTATTTATCCGTTTTTTTTTCTCCTTCTGTTTTTTTTTAACTTTGTAGGCTAGCCCTCTTCTGGGTTTATTTGCATTTCCAAAAAACAAAAAAGTGTTGTTTTGCTCTTTTAATTTGCTGAGCCAGTTTTTTCCCATGCTGTTCAATTTAATTTATGTTTTATGATTTCCATTTGTTTTTGTTTTTTTTTCAATGTTTTCTTTTACGGATTGGTTTGTAATTCTAATTCTAATGAAAAACGAAGAAGTAAAAAAAGACAATGAAAGAATAGTGTGAGACATTGTATATATCATACAATGTCTCACACTATTCTTTCATTATCTTTTTTTATTTCTTCATTTTTCATTAGAATTCGAATAGGAGAAATTTCAGGGGAGAAAACAGTTCAATCTATGGGGAAAAAAATAACCAAAAATTTCAGAAAACTTTAAAACTAGGTTAAATGAAAGGTGGCTTCCGGTTCATCCAGAGGACGTAAACCGACTTAAATGCAGCTATCTGAGCATTAGCATTTTCTCTGTGGGTCCAGCCGTTGCAAAGACGCTGGAGCCCATCCCATTAACACAGTGGTTCTCAATCTTTTTAATGCTGTGACCCCCCGACCGGTCGTAAGTCGAGGACTACTCAACCGGTCATAAGTCGAGGACTACTCAACTGGTGCAGCACCGTTTGCAGAATGGGACTTTTGGCAGGCTCAGCAGGGCAGAGACAGCCTGGACAATTCCTATTGGCTTTGGAAAGCCAATAGAATTAGACTCTATTCAAGAGAGACTATTCTATTGGCTTTCAAAAGCCAATAGAATAAAAGGGAGCAGCACAGCTAAGGAAAAGGGGGGGGAAAATGGCGGACTGCGTTGTTTGGCGACCCCCGTGAAATGGTCGTTCGACCCCAAATGGGGTCCCGACCCACAGGTTGAGAACCGCCGCATTAACACAAAGCACCTTTTGGGCTGGTTGTGTAGCGGCTGTCCGACATCCCTTGTTGCAGAGAACAAGGGCAAGGGGGCAGGTTCCTGTTCCAGGCCGACGGGAATCTCTCGTGACTCAGCCAGTCCAGACACTTCTGCCTGTAATTCACACGGATGCGGCTGTCCAGTTTATATACCCACAAACCACGCACATCTGGAAGGAAACGCAGAGAGAAAGCAGCAATGAGTTAGTATTTATCTCGGCTTAGTTTCGTTCCGCCTTGCCCAGCTTGTTATCTTTCCGATGCATTGGGATCCCTGGATCCATCCTCCCCAGCCAGTGTACATGCTGACGTGAAGTTCCTGACAGCTAGAACAATTAACCAGTGGAACAACCTGCCTCCAGAAGCTGTGAACGCTCCATCACTGGAGGCTTTTAAGAAGGGACTGGTCAGCCATTTGTCTGAAATGGTATAAGGTTTCCTACCTGAGCAGGGGGTTGGACTAGATGACCTCCAAGGTCCCTTCCAACTCTGTTATTCTATTCTATTCTATTCTATTCTATTCTATTCTATTCTATTCTATTCTATTCTATTGTTATTCTATTCCTGAAATGGTATAGGGTTTCCTGCCTGAGCAGGGGGTTGGACTAAATGACCTCCAAGGTCCCTTCCAACTCTGTTATTCTATTCTATTCTATTCTATTCCTGAAATGGTATAGGATTTCCTGCCTGAGCAGGGGGTTGGACTAGATGACCTCCAAGGTCCCTTCCAACTCTGTTATTCTATTCTATTCTATTCCTGAAATGGTATAGGGTTTCCTGCCTGAGCAGGGGGTTGGACTAGATGACCTCCAAGGTCCCTTCCAACTCTGTTATTCTATTCTATTCTATTCTATTCTATTCTATTCTATTCTATTCCTGAAATGGTATAGGGTTTTCTCCCTGAGCAGGAGGTTGGACTAGATGACCTCCAAGGTCCCTTCCATCATCATCATCATCATCATCATCATCATTATTATTATTATACGAATCTAACAAATACAGGAGTGTGTAGATGGGGGTAACTGGAGGGTGTCAAAATAGAGAAAGTGTTTTTAAATTCGCTAAGGTTCTCCTCTTTGCTACGGTGATTCTGATCGAAAGGATTAAAAAAACCCTCTTTTTAAATCATAGGAGAATTATAAAACCATCCGTTCATCCCTCCAGTTCCCTGTCCTTCTCTACTCTGTCCTGGTCAGATCCCACTTAGTGTCCCTGTATCCACTTCTGGGCCCAAGAGATAAAGGACAGGTAGTCCTCGACTTATAACCGTTCATTTAGGACCGTTCAAAGTAGCGTCTTATGATCCTTTTTCACAGTTACAAGCATTGCAGCATTTCCCCCCCCCCCGGTCATGTGATCAAAATTCAGATGATGGGCAACTGACTCACATTTATGACGGTTACTAAAGTAACACCGGGAGTGATTCTCTTAAGAACAGTGGCAAGTAAGAAAGCCATGGGGCAAAACTCCCCCAACCCATGTCTCACTTAGCAACATAAATCTGGGGCCAGTCGTGAGCTCCTATGTTGAGGTCTACCTCAATAAAATAAAAATAAAATATAAAATAATAACCCATAGCATTTATATACCGCTTCCCGGGGCTTTACGGAGTCCGCCTATTGTCCTCCAACAATCTGAATCCTCGTTTTACCGCCTTGGGAAGGACGATAGGCTGAGTCAAGCTTGAACCCCGTTAATATTCAAACTCCTGTGGTCTGATCCTGACCTAGGGCTTTATTTGACCGATATCTTTATATCGACCGATCCTGTTCAGTGGCTTTTCTCCATTGACTTTGCTCGTCAGAAGACCGCAAAAGGGGATCACGTGAACGCGGGGGGGGGGACACTGCGACCATCATAAATATGAGTCAGTTGCCAAGCGTCTGAATTTTGATCACTTGACCATGGGGAGTGCTGGTCGTAAGGGTGAAACACGGTTGTAAGTCCCTTTTTTTCGGCGCCGTTGTAACTTGGAACGGACACTAAATGAACTGTCGCAAGTGGAGGACTGCCTGTGTCGTATTTGTGTGCTGTCCATCTCGTCTAAAACCTTCAAGGTGTCCATCATCCTTGCCAGGGTGGAAATTAAGACATATACGCACAAACGCGAGATTTTGGGCAAGGCGTTTTGGCCCTACCTGTATTGTAACCTTGGAAGCGATCTGGCCGGTATTTCTCAGCTGCTGTTGCCATCATCAAATGATCATTTTTGAAATAGCCATCGCCGCTGAGTGGAGGGAAGGAAAAGAGAAGACATTATTTTTATTTTTTTTTCCAAAAAAAGGCATCCCATCCACCCTCCTGCAGGCAGAAAATCTTCCAAGACATCTACCCAGGTTGATATCAGAGGGAGAGGTCTGAGTTGGGAGAAGGGGTCAAGGGAGGAATAAGTCTGGAATCCTTACGTAGACACCAGAGGGCAAGATCTTTCTCTCTCTCACACACACAAACATACCCAGAGACAGACAGACACAGACACACACACACGCCTCTGATTGCCTTTGAGCCTTATCTGGTCTTTCCTAGGCAAAACCTGGCTTGTTTTCCTTCCAGACGTTTCATGACCCAACTAGACAACATCGTCAGTACTACAAGGGAGAAGAGGAGGAGGAGGAGGAGGAGGAGGAGGAGGAGGAGGAGGAGGAGGAGGAGGACTGTGGGGTCCTTGGTGCTCTCTGAGCTTGTTTGTTTTCTTCCAGACGTTTCATGACCCAACTAGGCAACATCGTCAGTACTACAGGAGAGAAGAAGGAGAAGGAGGAGAAGGAGGAGAAGGAGAAGGAGGAGAAGGAGGAGAAGGAGAAGGAGAAGGAGAAGGAGAAGAAGGAGAAGGAGGAGAAGGAGAAGGAGAAGAAGGAGAAGGAGAAGGAGGAGAAGGAGAAGGAGAAGGAGGAGAAGGAGAAGGAGAAGAAGGAGAAGAAGGAGAAGGAGAAGGAGGAGAAGGAGGAGGAGAAGGAGAAGGAGGAGAAGGAGAAGGAGAAGGAGAAGAAGGAGAAGGAGAAGGAGGAGAAGGAGAAGAAGGAGGAGAAGGAGAAGGAGGAGAAGGAGAAGAAGGAGGAGAAGGAGAAGGAGGAGAAGGAGAAGAAGGAGAAGAAGGAGAAGGAGAAGGAGAAGGAGAAGAAGGAGAAGGAGAAGGAGAAGAAGGAGAAGGAGGAGAAGGAGAAGGAGAAGGAGAAGGAGAAGGAGAAGAAGGAGAAGGAGAAGGAGAAGGAGGAGAAGGAGGAGGAGAAGGAGAAGGAGGAGAAGGAGAAGGAGAAGGAGAAGGAGAAGGAGAAGAAGGCTTGTGGTGTCCTTGGTGCTCTCTGAGCTTGCTTTTTTTTCTTGCAGACATTTCATGACCCAAACTGATGATTACCTGATCATCAGTGCTAGAAGGTTGAATGCTAACCTACCTACCTCCCTTCCTCCTCCTCCTCCTCCTCCTCCTCCTCCTCTTCCTCCTCCTCCTCCTCCTCCTCCTCCTCCTCCTCTCCACAAACCACCCTCCCTTCTAGCCCTGCTGATGTTGCCTAGTTGGGTCATGAGATGTCTGCAAGAAAAACACCCCAACTCAGAGAGCACCAAAGACCCCACAGTCGCCCTCCTCCTCCGTCCCTTCCTCCCTCCCATCTTCACAGCGACTCCCTTCCAGCACTGATGTTGCTACCTAGTTGGGTCATGAGACGTCTGCAAGAAAACCACCCAGCTCAGAGAGCACCAAGGACCCCTCGCTTCAACCTGGAGCTCCAAATATTCTCCTTTACCGGTGAAGACATTGCTAGCGTTACCTGGTGTACCCGATTAGCACGTTGCGGGCTGGGAGCTTTGCGTAGTCCCACTGCATCCCTCCGTCCTGGTAGAGGAACAGCGCGTAGGTTCGGTAACCGTCTGTGGTGAGAATGGCTTGATAGGTGTTCGTCTGGAAGGAATCGTATCCGCATCAGAGACGGGATGGGGCTTTTCTCCACCTCCAGCTGCCCCTTTACGACTACGACAGCTTTAATTCTGTTTACTTATCTATGACACAGGTAGCCCTCGACTTACAGTTTAGGGCAGTGGTTCTCAACCTTTTTAATGCTGCGACCCCCCAACCGGTCGTAAGTCGAGGACTACTCAACTGGTGCAGCACCGTTTGCAGAATGGGACTTTTGGCGGGCTCAGCAGGGCAGAGACAGCCTGGACAATTCCTATTGGCTTTTGAAAGCCAATAGAATTAGACTCTATTCAAGAGAGTCTATTCTATTGGCTTTCAAAAGCCAATAGAATAAAAGGGAGGAGCACAGCTAAGGAAAAGGGGGGGGGGAAATGGCAGACTGCGTTGTTTGGCGACCCCCGTGAAATGGTCGTTCGACCCCAAATGGGGTCCCGACCCACAGGTTGAGAACCACTGGTTTAGGGCTTGTTCAAAATCACCGCTGAAAAAAGCCGTGACTTGTGACCGTGTTTCACACTTATGACCGTTGTAGCATTCCCCCGTGATGCAAAATTCGGACACTTGGCCACTGGCTGGTGTTTATGACGGTTGCAGCATCCTGGGGGGGGGGGCTCCCTTTCACAACCTTCTGATAAGCAAGGTCAGATGGGGAAGCTGGATCCATTTAACAACCGTGTTAGTTAACTTAAGAACCAGCAGGGAATCGCTTCACAATCGTGGCAAGCAAGGTCATAAAATGGGACAAAGCTCCCTTAACGACTGTCTCGCTTAGCGACATAAATTTTGGGCTCCGTTGTGGCCATAAGTCGAGGAATTACCTGTATTCAATTTATATGCCGGCCGTCTCGTAGTTATGTGAGTACGGCTTACGACGTAATTGAAACATTATGATAAAAGATGAACACTCATTTCAGCAGGATAATTTTAATAATAATAATAATAATAATAATAATAATAATAATAATAATAATAATAATAATAATAATAATAATAATAATAATAAAGTTGGAAGGGACCTTGGAGGTCATTTAGTCCAACCCCCTGCTCAGGCAAGAAACCCTATACCATTTCAGACAAATGGCTGTCCAGTCTCTTCTTAAAAACTTCCAGTGTTGGAGCATTCACCGCTTCTGGAGGCAGGTGGTTCCACTGGTTAATTGTTCTCACTGTCAGGAAGTTTCTCCTTAGTTCCAGGTTGCTTCTCTCCTTGATGAGTTTCCATCCGTGGCTTCTTGTCCTGCCTTCAGGCGCTTTGGCGAATAGTTTGACTCCCTCTTCTTTGGGGCAGCCCCTGAGATATTGGAACATTGCTATCCTGTCCCCCCTCGTCCTTCTCTTCATTAAACTGGACATTCCCAATTCCAGCAACCGTTCCTTATATGTTTTAGCCTCCAGTCCCCTGATCATCTTTGTTGCTCTTCTCTGGACTCTTTCTAGAGTCTCAACATCTTTTTTACATCGTGGTGACCAAAACTGGATGCCGTATTCCAAGTGTGGCCTTACCAAGGCCTTGTAAAGTGGTATTAACACTTCACCTGATCTTGATTCTCTCCCTCTGTTAATGCAGCCCAGCACTGTGTTGGCTTTTTTGGCAGCTGCAGCCCACGGCTGGCTCCTATTTAAGGGATCGTCCACCATGACTCTGAGATCCCTCTCACAGTTGCTACTATTGAGCAAGGTACCCCCTATACTTCCATCTTTCAGCCTGTTTCCAGCAAAACATTCCCACTGTGGACAATGGGTTGGCTTAATGACCATGGCAATTCGTTTAATGACCACCGCAAAAATGTCACGCAGTGACCCACTTAATGACTTATGATTGTAGTTCTCAGCTCAGGGATGATTGTAAATGGAGGATTATCTCTAATGCAAATAAGAAAAGGTATATAATTCTCTTTAATCTAGGAAGGTAAATTCCAAATAATCTCACTTCTGATATTTGTGCACCAGGGCACCTCCTGGGGGTCTGCACAGGAAATATTCAACTTATGACCACAATTGAGATGGGCCCAGTTTTACAACCTTTTTTTTCTACTACACTAAGCGAATCACACGGTTGTTAAATGTTAACCTTTCTCCCTGGATTTTGTTTGTCGGAATCCGACTGGGAAGGTTGCAAAGAGGGATCACATCACGCACACACACACACACACACACACACACACACACACACACACACACAGAGGATGCTGCAACCATTGTAAATCCATGCTGGTTGTCAAGCACCCAAGTTTTGAACTGCGTGACTAGGAGGATCCTATGACGGTCATAAGAGTGAGGACCGGCTGTAAGAACCTTTTTTTGGCACCGTCGTAACTTTGGATGGATGCTAAGCAAATGGCTGTAAGTCAAGGACTACTCAAGAGAGTTTTAATTGGACAGAAGTTAAGCTTAGGTGACCAGGAAATAGTCCTTTTATCATCAAATAAAAGATGACCAACTGGGCGCATAATTTTCATCCTGCGCCACAAACCCCCCACCACTTTACAAGGCCTTGGTAAGGCCACACTTGGAATGCTGCATCCAGTTTTGGTCACCACGATGTAAAAAAGATGTTGAGACTCTAGAAAGAGTGCAAAGAAGAGCAACAAAGATGATCAGGGGACTGGAGGCTAAAACATATAAGGAACGGTTGCTGGAATTGGGTAGGTCTAGTTTAACGAAGAGAAGGACAAGTGGGGACATGATAGCAGTCTTCCAGTGTCTCAGGGGCTGCCCCAAAAAAGAGGGAGTCAAGCTATTCTCCAAAGCGCCTGAAGGCAAGACAAGAAGCAACAGATGGAAACTCATCAAGGAGAGAAGCAATCTAGAACTAAGGAGAAACTTCCTGGCAGTGAGAACAATTAACCAGTGGAACCACCTGCCTCCAGAAGTGGTAAATGCTCCAACACTGGAAGTTTTTAAGAAGAGACTGGACAGCCATTTGTCTGAAATGGCATAGGGCAGTGGTGGCGAACCTATGGCACGGGTGCCAGAGGCAGCACTCAGAGCCCTCTCTGTGGGCACGCGCACCGTCGCCCCAGTCCTAGGCCTTTAGCTGGGTTTTATAAAACCTTTTTGCTTTAGGCCTACGCTGCCATGTGCAAAAAAAAAAAAAAAAGAGGTTCAATCAATCAATCAATTAATTTCAACTTTTCAGAGAAAAAAAGATCTCGCAAAGTTGGAATTGATTGATTGAACTTTTTAGTCCCACCCAGTCTGCCGTTACCACCGCAGCCACGCCCAGCCAATGGGCCACACCCACCCAAGGGGCCACGCCCACCCGGCACCCGACGATACATACGTGGGTTTTGGGTTGCAGTTTGGGCAGTCGGTCTCTAAAAGGTTCGCCCTCACTGGTATAGGGTTTCTTACCTGAGCAGGGGGTTGGACTAGATAACCGCCGAGGTCCCTTCCAACTTTATTATTATTATTGTTATTGTTATAACTTCACGAAAGGAAAAAATATCGTGGTGCTTCTGAAATACTCACCTTGTCGCTCTTCTTCTGCCCGGGATAAGGCTGGACTTTGTCCCAGGTGACCTTGAGCAACCACCGAGCTTTGTAGGAAGACCTGACGTATCGGCGAATCTTTGCTTCCACGTCTTGGACAAGGGGGTGCCTGGCAGAATTCCCGCAAGGATATTCCTGCGCACAACAGGAGAGCAGGTTGCAAGTGGGGAACCAAAGGAAC
>JAKSXO010000042.1:4262500-4270000 GCA_024509115.1 Crotalus helleri | reverse complement strand
CCCCCACATGGATGCCTTCACTGGATGCATAACCTTGTATCCCAGGGGTGGATCCAAGTATGGACCCCTTTAAGACCTGTGGACTTCAACTCCCAGAATTCCTGAGCCAGCCACGCAGACTCTGAGTCATGCTGGCTCAGGAATTCTGGGAGTTGAAGTCCACCGGCCGTACCAGGGCCCTAATTGCTCACCCCTGCTGTTATCCTGGAAGACGGTCCATCTACCAGTGTGTGTGTGGGGGGGGGGAAATGTGTTTTTTCACCAACCCACCTGACGGTGCACCAGTAATGATGGCAGAATTTTTATCCGGTCTGGTTTTGGATTTCTTCAAATTGGACTTCTTCCTTGCAGATTTGCTGGTGGATTCTGTGGATTTTAGTAGGCCCACTCCTGATAAGGCAAGACGGACGCCCGGTTCACGCTCGTCCGGTTGGGTTTTGCTTAAGTCAAGAGCCACCTTACCTTTAATTAAAGTCTGGTGCTCTTCCGAAGAGCTAGGGACACTTGTAGAGTCCCCATCCTTCTCCTCTGAAGCAGAAGAGCTGTCTGAAGATGCAGAATTCAGCTGCCCAGGAAGGGAGTGTTCAGAGTTTGCTAGGACACCAGAGTTGAAGGACAGAAGAGGAGCATCTCCTCTGAGTTGAAGACCTGATTTTCCAGAAGGTAACTGTGATGTCTCCACTGGGGCTTCAGTCTTGAAGGACAGGAGAGGAGCATCTCCTTTGAGTTGAAGACCTGATTTTCCAGAAGGCAACAGTGATGTCTCCACTGGGGCCTCAGTCTTGAAGGACAGGACAGGAGCATCTCCTTGGAGTTGAAGACCTGATTTTCCAGAAGCCAACTGTGATGTCTCCACTGGGGCTTCAGTCTTGAAGGACAAGACAGGAGCATCTCCTTGGAGTTGAAGACCTGATTTTCCAGAAGCCAACTGTGATGTCTCCACTGGGGCTTCAGTCTTGAAGGACAGGACAGGAGCATCTCCTTGGAGTTGAAGACCTGATTTTCCAGAAGCCAACTGTGATGTCTCCACTGGGGCTTCAGTCTTGAAGGACAAGACAGGAGCATCTCCTTGGAGTTGAAGACCTGATTTTCCAGAAGCCAACTGTGATGTCTCCACTGGGGCTTCAGTCTTGAAGGACAGGACAGGAGCATCTCCTTTAAGTTGAAGTCCTGGTTTCTCAGAAGCCAACTTTGATGTCTTTGCTGGGATTTCGGGCTTGGAGGAGAGGAGAGGGACATCTGCTTTGTCTTGAGGTCCTGGTTTCTCAGAAGCCAACTTTGAAGTCTTTGCTAGGACTTCAAGCTTGGAAGATAGGAAAGGGGCGTCTACTTTGCCTTGAAGTCCTGGTTTTCCAGAAGCCAACTTTGATGTCTTTGCTGGGATTTCGGGCTTGGAGGAGAAGAGAGGGACACCTGCTTTGTCTTGAGGTCCTGGTTTCTCAGAAGCCAACTCTGAAGTCTTTGCTGGGACTTCAAGCTTGGAAGATAGGAGAGGGGCGTCTACTTTGCCTTGAAGTCCTGGTTTTCCTAAAATCAACTTTGATATCTTTGCTGGGCCTCCTTTTGTGTCCAAAAGAGAAGGTTGCACCTCACCTGCCGAAAGAGCTGTGGATATCTCCTGGAGAATGGGCAAGATTGACTGGACAACGTTCCCGGTTCCTTCTGGAGTTGAGGGAGACGAACCTTTCTCAACCACCTTTCCTACCTTCAGGGCACCTAGACCAGAGGTTATTAAGACCAGGCCCTTTTTGGGAGGCAACGAAGCCAATGGAGACGCCACTCCTGATGGTTGACCTGCTGCGGGTTTGGTTCCTTCAGCAGAAGATGGGTGGACAGACTCACTGACAGTGTCCGACCCTTCGGAGGTCCACCCTGAGACTTCTGGGAGAACTTCTCCATCTGCTTTTTCCTTTGTGGTTGGGTCGTCTGAGGCACCAAAAGTATTGCCATTAGAAATATGTCCAGCCAAAGACACCGCACTGTCAATATTTGCCTGGATATCTGAAGAGGGCTGAGAAAAATCGGGAGCACCGAAATTCTGGCTTGTTCCTTGGGTGGCCAAATTCCCATCAGCAGATACTGAGGTGGAAATCAAAGTTAAATCTGAAGGTTTAGCAATCGTGGCTCCATCAGCAGAAAATTGTCCGCCTACCGCATCCGAATTTTGTCTAGGTTGCTCTGCTATATTGTTTTGATTCGGACCCGTTCCTGTGGAAGAAGTGGGTCCTTGGGCATCCGCTGTTCCTACGTTGGCAGCATCCTTCTCTCCATCTGTGGAGAGGGGTGGTTCTCCATTAACCAGGTTTTCGGAAACCTTTTCGCTGACAGATGCCCCAGCTGATTGTGGTTCAGTGGACGATGGAGCCAAGGATAGTTGTTTCTCACTTACAATTGAATGGTCTTCAGAGGTCTCAGCCCCTTCGGTTGCTACGCTATCTGGAGATGTTTGAGATGATTCTGATTCAGATCCTGCATTATTTGATGACCCTGAGTTGGCTATCTCCTCTCCTGGGAATAAGGAGGGTTCTCCATTCTCAAGTCCTCCGAGAATGTTATCGTTGGCAGATGTTTCTGGAAACTGCAATTCCGTGGTTGGTGGAACCAAAGAAGCGTTGTCTACACTGGCAATGGAGTGGCTTCCTGTTGGTTCTGCTCCCTCAGAAGCAAGAGAATCCTCTGGTGATGTTCCATCTGCTGATAGCTGAGATCCTACGTCAATTGTGGACTTTCTGCTGGCAGTTCCCACCTCTTCGACGGACAATGAATCTCCTAGTGATTCTGCAGTGGATGGAGACAAAGATCCCCTTTCCCCAGGGACACTGGAAGATGCTTTTGATATCTCTGCACCATCAGGAGATGGAGTCCCTGCTGCTGAGTCTCCATCTGGAGGCAGTTGGGAGTCTGCATTCGTGGCTGTGTTGTTAGTTTCTTCACTGGAAGAAGAGATGGCTGGTGATTCTACAGCAGAGGCAGTCAAAGACCCTTCCTTCTCAGTCACACCTGAAGCCTGTGGTGTTTCTGCCTCTTCAGAAGTTGCAGATCCTCCACCTGATCCAACATCATTTGGAGATGACTGAGGTTCTGCATTAGTTGCTGGTTTTGAATTGGCTGTTTCCGTCCCATCTCCATTGCTAGGTTTTCCAGAGACCTCTTGACCTTCTAGTGCTGTTGTTGATGACTCTGTAGCTGGTGAACCTAAAGAAGTGTCTTCCTCATTTGCAGAAGGAGAACTTTCCAATTGTTCCACGCTGTTGGACATACCAGATAGTTCAGTGGCTCCACCAGCCACAGATGACGGAGCTTCTGAATTGTGTGTTGACCCTGAGCTAGTGGTTTCCAACTCTTCAGCAGGGAGAGAAGATCCCCCATGACCTGTTTCTCCAAAAATGTCCTCACTATCTGATATTCCTGGAGATTGTGATGTGGTGGATGATGAGGTCAAAGACACTTTCTCCCCATTATTGGAAGTATCGTCTGCAGCTTCTACGCTCTCAGAATCTTGAACCTCGGTTGTTGATGCACCATCTAGAGATGGTTGAGAGTCTGGGTGGGTCCCGGATTCTGAGTTGGCAATTTCCACTTCTTCAGTAGAAGTAGAAGTTGAATGTGACCCTGCAGCTGATGGGATCAAAGAGCCTTCCTTCCCATTTACACCTGAGGGATCTTCTGATATCTCAGGAGGTAACTGAGATCCTGCATTCTTTGCTGGCTCCACCGTGGTTGTTTCAGTCCCATTATTATTCAGGGAGAATTCTCCACCACTACGTCCTCCAGTATCTTCTTCACTGGTAGATGTTTTAGACTGTGATCCTCTATCCAATGGATCTTGAGAAAATGTCTCACTGTTCGTATTGGTGATGTCTTCTGAATCTTCTGCTCCATCAGAAGGAGCTACACTTTCTGGAAGGAACTGAGAGGCCTTGTCAATTGCGGGCGGTGAATTCGCAGTTCCTGCCACTTCACCTTGGAGGGCAGGACTTCCTTTGGTGAGTGCTCCAGAAAACCCACCATTTTCTGAGGTTGTATGTTCTTTGGACTCTGTGGAGGATGAAGACAAAGGTGATTCCTTCTCACTAGCTGCAGATGTTTGTAGTTGTTCTGTCTCTTTAGAAAGTTCAGGGCCTGCTTCAGCATCTGGAGATGGTTGAGAACCCACCGCTGGCGGCTCAGAGGCAGAATTTTCCATTCCTCCAGTGGAAGAAGCCGATTGTGGCATTACATCCTCAGAAGATACCGCTTCTGTTTCCGGTGGAGTGTCTTTTCTTGAGACTGAGGCTGAAACAAAGGTCTCTACATTTGCGTTTGGAAGGGCTGGTGGGGGCTCTTCATTTGTCACCAAGGTCTCTCCATCTTCTAGAGGTGCCAGAGCTAAAATTCCTCCAATGGGTGAAGTTACTAATTGTCCCACAGGAAAGTCACGTCCAGGCTGACCATCGTCACTCACTGCAATGGCTGTTTTGGCTGATGAAGCTGACCCTGCGCCATCTTCTCCATCTCTACTTTCATCTACAGCTTCCCAGCTTGGAGAAGAATCAAGAGTTTTGGATGATATACCTGGGGAGGGTTCTCCATCTTCATGCTTCAAGTTGGAAAGTATACCCTCAGTAGATGCAGAAGAGGGCATTTCTCCTGAAGGTTCTTGAGTTTTGGTTGATGTCTCAGTGTCTACAAGGGGAGAAATTGTTCCAGATTTTACAGCTGGTTCACCTCCAGAGCTTAGTGCACTGGTTTCCGGTGCATCTTCAGAATCTAGATGTTGCTCATAAGGTGCGGTGTTGGCTGTGTCCTGGGTATTGTCACTATCTAGAAGCGGTTCCTCATTAACTCCTTGCTCTGAGGTAGATCCAGTTCTCTTTTCTTCAGGAGATAAAATTGGCTCAGAAATGTTTAGTTCCTCAGTAGCTTCTGCAAGTGCTGACTGAGGGTTTATGGTGGACGGAGCAGAAGAGGTTTCCTCTCTGTTGATGGGAACAGGATCTTCTGGATCCCCTGAGTGTGTTTCCATGTCATCTTCCTTTGGTAGTTGGGAAAAATTTGGCAGTGGGGTTCCAGAAATTGAAGAGAGCTCTGTATCAGAAGGTGAAAGATTTGACCCGCTCTGACTTTCATTGTTGGCTTGTGTGTCTACCTCATCTGAAGCAACACTTGGGATGGTTTCACTGTTTTCAGAAGAAGAAGAACTAATATTTCCAGCTGATCCACTGGCCGAGACCTCGCTTCCTTCTGTATCTGAAGATGGTTCGTTGGTAGATCCAGAAGATGAAGCTTCTGCAGGTGGTCCTTGAGCCTCAGCAGCTCCTTCATCGTCCACCGCAGGAGGAGGAGGAGAATCTTCTAAATCCCCTGAATCTGTTTCTATCTCGTTCCCTTTTGGTAGTTGAGAAGATGGTTGGGAACCAGGTAACAAATTGGGTGGAAGTTCTGTTGTGTCTGGTTCTGAAATGAGGGATCCAGAAAGGGCTTCATCAGGAGATGTTGAAGGATAGGTAGGTTCTCCTTCTGAGGAAGAACTGGAACCAGATGTTAGTGCATTCTCTACAAGTGACTGACTTGGAGACAATTGATCATCCAAGGTCCCTGATCTTCCCACAGGCAGTGGGGTTCCAGAAATTGAAGAGAGCTCTGTATCAGGGGGTAACAGATCTGACCCACTATGATCTTCATTGTTGGCTTGTGTGTCTACCTCACCTGAAGCAACACTTGGGATGGTTTCACTGTTTTCAGAAGAAGAACTAATATTTCCAGGTGATCCACTGGGCGAGACCTCGTTTCCTTCTGTCTCAGAAGATAGTTTGTTAGCAGATGCAGGAACTGAAGCTTCTGTAGGTGGCCCTTGAGTTTCTGCAGGTGGTTCTTGTGCCGTGTCAGCTCCGTCATTGTCCACCCGTGGAGGAGAAGTCACCATCCTATCAAACAAAGTCTCTGATTCATTTTCAGAATCTGAAGAGATGGGATTTATTTCATCCTCAGGAACACTATTTGAGATGGCAGTTGCCTCATTATCTTCCAACTCTGAATTAGCTGTTTCCACTCCAGGATTCAAGGAGGAAGCTGTGCCATTGAGGAGATCTTCAGATCTTTCTCCATCCAGTATCTCAGTTCCTTGGGCAGACTCTTGACCTGGAAGTAGTGACACAAAAGGTGTCCCTTCATTGCTCTTTGGGTTTCCTGAGTCTTCTTCTCCTTCTCCTTTCACTGTGGAGGTTGTCCCTATCTCACCATCTTTAAGCAACTGAGAAGATATCCCTGGAGTTACAGAAAGTCCCATCAAAGGAATATCTGCTGCGTCCAATTGTGAAGTCCTGAAGAGGGTGTCATGGGGAAGCCCTGAGTCAGATGGAGCATCAGTTGTTCTATCTGAAGGAGAAGAATTTGATGCTTCAGCATCTATAAGGTCTTCTGGTTCTTCACTGGACACGTTGACAGGGCTTTCATGATTAAGCTCCAGGCCTGATGAAGATGGAATTGGAGCTGCGTCACCTCTTCCTTCAGGAGAACCAGAATCCACACTAGCAGAAGAGGGTTGAAGGGAGTCTACGGCAAAGTCACTGGTCTCTGGAGATCCAAAGATTGCATGGGTGAGGGATGGCCAAAGGGAAGGGAACACTGTTGAAAATATTGACTGTGGTGTCTCAGGGCTATCTTCTGAAGACGGTGAAAGGAGGCTTCCAGCATCTTCTCTTGTTTCAGACAGGACTTCTGGGGTGCTAGGGAAAATTGTGGAATTTGAGGATGGGTCTTCTAATGTCCCATTCTCATTTGTGGATGGTTCTGGGGTGTCTTCCTCTGCCTCCAAAGGAGCAGCTTCAGTTTCTTCCCATGAAGTTGAGGTGGGCTTCAATTGGTCATCCAGATTTGGTTCTCCAGGAAGGTTCTCCCACGGGTTCTCTTCTTCTGGAGGCCTTTCGCTGGAAATTTCAATCTGGGCCTCTTCTCCAGAGGGAGATGCTAACAGGTCTTCCACCTGGGTTGCAAGCACAGTCACAGGAGCATCTGTTACGCCAGAGTATCTCTCCGTGATTAGCTCGGTGGCTTGATGGCCTTCATCCAAAACTGGAACAGGCGTTTCCTTTGATGCTTCCTGAGATTCAGCAAGATGGTCTCCTTCAAGAGTCACTTTTTCCAAAGGTGGCTCCGAAGAGTTGACTTGACTCAAGACCCTCTTGTCAACAGAAGGGACTTCTGAGGTCTCCTTGAGATCTTCTGGGATTTTGAAGGTCTTGGGTGTGGTGATAAGGGGACCAGAACCATCTTCGCCGGAGGCCAACCTAGACTTCGGAAGTTCTCCAGGACTTGACGTCTCCCCTTCTCCAACAGCATCAGAGGTCTGTCCATTCGTCTCGGAAGGGAAGGTGGTTTCATCTGGAAAGTCAAAATCTTCCTCCGTGGTTGTGGGCAGAGTCGGCTCAAAATAGTCGGCGAACGCCACTGTGGCTGGAAAATTTGGGGTGCTGTAGTCATCTTGAATGACCGGCTGTTCGGTGGTCACTGGGAGCGCCG
>JAKSXO010000042.1:4172500-4260000 GCA_024509115.1 Crotalus helleri | reverse complement strand
GCTAATCATTGTCCAGACTCCAAGTCGGATTCCCGCTCCCAGAAACATCCACGCACATACCTGGCGCTCCCGTCAGTGCTACACTGAGGAGGTAATGCTGGAGTAGCGTGGGGACCCAAGCCAGGGAGAGCTTTTGAAGATTACAAGCAACTTTTTCAAGCGCCCCCGGAAGCTTAATGGATGCCAGGATGGAACCCATAATTGGAATTTGGATAAATAACTCAGCACTCCTTTTTCTTGCTATTTTTCCCCACAACGCCAACCCTGTGAGGTGGGTTAGGCAGAGAGAGAGAGAGAGAGAGAGGGAGGGAGGGAGGGAGGGAGGGAGGGAGAGAGAAAGAGAGAGAGAGAGAGAGAAAGCGAGCAATATAAGGAGAAGGAGAAGGAAAAATAGAAGAAGAAGAGAGATATTGCCCCAAATCACCCAATCAACCAAGGCAGAACTAGAACTCACCGCCTCCTGGTTTCTATCCTGGTTCCTTAATTCCCCATCTCCTGATAATTGGCCCAAAGTCACCCAGCAGCTTTGACACCTAAGGCGGGACTAGATCTCCCCGTCTCCTAGTGACTGGACCAAAGTCACTCAGCTGGCTTTCATGCCTAAGGCGGGACTATAACTCACAGTCTCCTGGTGATTGGCCCAGAGTCACTCAGCTGGCTTTCATGGTTAATGTGGGACTATAACTCACAGTCTCCCGGTGATTGGTCCAGAGTCACTCAGCTGGCTTTCATGCCTAAGGCGAGACTAGAACTCACAGTCTCCTGGTGATTGGCCCAGAGTCACCCAGCCAGCTTTTATGCCTAAGGCGGGATTAGAACTCACCGTCTCCTGGTGATTGGCCCAAAGTCACTCAGCTGGCTTTTCATGCCTAAGGTGGGACTAGAATTACCAGCCTTCTAGTGATTGACCCAAAGTCACTCAGTCGGCTTTCATGGTTAATGCGGGACTAGAACTCACAGTCTCCTGGTAATTGGCCCAAAGTCACTCAGCTGGCTTTTCATGCCTAAGGTGGGACTAGAATTCCCAGCCTCCTAGTGATTGACCCAAAATCACTCAGTTGGCTTTCATACCTAAGGCGGGACTAGAACTCACCATCTCCTGGTTTCTATCCTGGTGCCTTAACTCCCCATCTCCTGGTGATTGGCCCAAAGTCACCCAGGCAGCTTTTATGCCTAGTGCAGGACTAGAACTCACCATCTCCTGGGGATTGGGTCAAAGTCACCCAGGCAGCTTTTCCTGCCTAAGGCAGGACTAGATCTCCCAGTCTCCTAGTGATTGGCCCAAAATCACCCAGACAGCTTTTATGTGTAATGCGGAACTAAAACTCATGGTGTCCTGGGTTCTAGACTACTGCCTTCACCGCTAGACCAAACTGGCTCATCATCTACTTCCTCTGCCCATACATAGAGTGCTGCATTTCGTACCACTTGTAGTTTCCGAGAGGTCTTCAAGGGCAGCTCCACGTGAAGCACATTAATAGTAGTCCAGTCGGGTCCAGATGCATTGTAGTTGACGAGGCCAACTGCAATGCTCTGCTACTTATAAAAACATTCTCCAATTTCCACAAGTGGCACCCGGGTGTCTCCAGAGGGATGCGAGTGGGTCAGGTTACACATTTCTACATATCTACATTTTTACAGTACAGGAAAGTCCTCGTTTTACGACCGCAACTGACCCAAAATTTCTGCTGGTAAGTGACACATTTGTTAAGTGAGTTTCGCCACATTTTATGACTTTCCTTGCCACAGTGGTTAAGTGAAGTGAGTAACACTTACTAGCTTAACCACTGAATCCAGCTTCCCCCGTTGACTTTGCTTGTCAGAAAAATTGCAAAAAGGGATCACGTGACTCCAGGACACTGCGACCATCGTAAGTATGAGTCAGTGGCCAAGTGTCCTAATTTTAATTTACCACGGTCATAAGTGTGAAAAACGGTGAAAAGTCACTTTTTTCAATGCCGTTATAATTTCAAACAGCCACTAAACGAAGCAACTCACCCTAACATTCACATATAAAGGTTTGCAGGAGACCTTAAGCTACAAAAAAGTTTAACCAACATTACTACTAACCAAGCTTAGCACACAGTACAAGGGAAGGCACTGGGTCTTCACTTAACCTGGTTTAATCACGTTGTGTGAAACGAGCTCTTAGGCCAGTTGCAGGAAACTGTGGTTTTTCCTGCCTCTTTTACCAAAACTGTTTGCAATTGTCAAGTACCACAACACATAAACCAATTTACAAGGCTAACTTCACTTGGCGTTTTCCTAATGAATGTAGTCTGGTGTTAAAATTTGTCTATAACCGCTCCAGTATATATTTTGGGTTATTCGAACCAACTTAAGAATTAAGGAGAAATTTCCTGATATAAGAACAATTAATCAGTGGGACATGTTGCCTTCAGAAGTGCTCCATCACTGGAGATTCTCAAGAAGAGATTGGACAACCATATAATCATCATCATCATCATCATCATCATCATCATCATCCTTATTAGGAACTGCTTCCATCCTGAGACGATATCTGTAATACCATCAAACATCCACATCTGCCTATCCCAGGTCCTGGGTAAGGACTCGATAGGTAGGCAAAATGCCAAATCCAGTCTGAACATCTGGCTGACTGTGCGATGATCCATAATAATAATAATAATAATGAGAAAATACTGGAGAAGATAACAAAATACAAAGACTTACAAATAGAAATAGAAAGACTGTGGCAAAAGCAAGCAAGGGTAGTACCAATAGTCATAGGCCCCTTGGGTGCAATCCCAAAACAACTGGAGCACCACTTGAACACCATCATCGGCATTGACAAATTTGTTATTAGTCAATTGCAAAAGGCGGCCTTACTAGGAACTGCTTCCATCCTGCGACGATATCTGTAATACCATCAAACATCCACATTTGCCTATCCCAGGTCCTGGGTAAGGACTCGATAGGTAGACAAAATGCCAAATCCAGTCTGAACATCTGGCTGACTGTGCAATGATCCATAATAATAATAATAATGTTGGAAGGGACCTTGGAGGTCATCTAGTCCAACCCCCTGCTCCGGCAGGAAAGCCTATACCATTTCGGACAAATGGCTGTCCAATCTCTTCTTAAAAATTTCCAGTGTTGGAGCATTCACAAGTTCTGGAGGCAAGGAGTTCCACTGGTTAATTGTTCTAACTGTCAGGAAATTTCTCCTTAGTTCTAGGTTGCTTCTCTCCTTGATGAGTTTCCATCCATTGCTTCTTGTCCTGCCTTCAGGCGCTTTGGAGAAGAGCTTGGCTCCCTCTTCTTTGGGGCAGCCCCTGAGATACTGGAAGACTGCTATCCTGTCCCCCCTCGTCCTTCTCTTCGTTAAACTAGACATCCCCAATTCCAGCAGCCGTTCCTTATATGTTTTAGCCTCCAGTCCCCTAATCATCTTTGTTGCTCTTCTCTGCACTCTTTCTAGAGCAGCGGTTCTCAACCTTTGTGTGACGGTGACCTTTGTGTGACGGCGCGCACGCGCGGCGCCCCCCCCATGCGCAGCGCGCATGTGCAGCGGCGCCCCCTGAGGGGGAAAAATGGCGGATCGCATTGTTTGGCGACCCCCGTAAAATGGTTGTTCGACCCCAAATGGGGTCGCGACCCATAGGTTGAGAACTGCTGTTCTAGAGTCTCAACATCTTTTTTACACCGTGGTGACCAAAACTGGATGCAGGATTCCAAGTGCTATAGGTTCTCCTGCTTGAACAAGGAATTGGACCACAAGACCTAAACAGTAACTGTGAGAGGGATCTCAGAGTCCTAGTGGACGATCCCTTAAACATGAGCCAGCCGTGGGCGGCAGCAGCCAAAAGAGCTAATACAATCCTGGGTTGTATAAATGGAGGCATAGAATCAAAATCACGTGAAATATTAATACCGCTTTATAAAGCCCTAGTAAGGCCACACCTGGAATACAGCATCCAGTTTTTGGTCACCCCATTACAAAAAAGATGTTGAGCCTTTGGGGAAACGTGCAGAGAAGCGCAACTAAGATGATTAAAGGTCTTGGAGACTAAAACATACGAAGAATGGCTGCAGGATTTGGGTATGGCCAGTCTAGAGAAAAGAAGAAATAGGGGTGACATGACAGCAGTCTTCCAGTATTTGAGGAGCTGATAAAAAGGGGAGGGGGTCAACATATTCTCCAAAGCACCAGAGGGCAGGACAAGAAACAATGGTTGGAGACTGATCAAGGAGAGAAGCAACCTGGAATTAAAGAGAAAGTTCCTAACAGTGAGGACAATTAACCAGTGGAACAGCTTGCCACCAGAAATTGTGGATGCTCCATCACTGGAGGTTTTTAAGAAGAGACTGGACAGTCACTTGTCTGAGATTCCTTCCAGCTCTATTCTATTCTATTCTATTCTATTCTATTCTATTCTATTCTATTCTATTCTATTCCATTCCATTCTATTCTATTCTCCAAAGCCCCTGAAGGCAGGACGAGAAACAACGGATGGAAACTAATCAAGGAGAGAAGCAACCTGGAACTAAGGAGAAACTTCCTGACAGTTAGAACAATTAACCAGTGGAACAGCTTCCCAGCAGAAGTTGTGGGAACGCCAACCTTGGAGGTTTTTAAGAAGAGACTGGACAGCCATTTATCTGGAATTGCATGGGATCTCCTGCTTGAGCGGGGGGGTTGGACTAGATGACCTCCAGGGATACTTCCAACCCTGTTACAGTATTCTGTTGTTCTGACTGGCAAAGTTCTCCTCCTTTACTGTCCATTCTCCAACCCTTCCCTCCATCCTTCCCTTCTCCTCCCCCCCCCCCCCCCCGTTTGCATCTTTGATTAAATCCCCGGGGCTGAATATGCCCGCCTCCTTCTTCCACCTCTGCAGAAGCCAACTCACCGCACAGAAGCCATGCCCAGAATCCGAACAGGGGCCCCTGCAGCACCTCCTTTGGGCTTCCCATGGACCAACCGGTTGACTTTGCTGGAGAATACAGGGTGGCTGAAGTCCTCCAACAGGACCAAGTAGAATTTTCTATGGGACTTGTGGGTCCTTATAAGAGGTGGCAAGGGGGCTGTGCCCGTAGCCACGCCCCCTTTTGTCCAATTCTCTGGTTACAGCCGGAGGGCCGGGAAGAACTAAGGTGAAACAGAGGTGGCTTCCATCTCACAGAATAATTGAATAAGGGAATTGGAAGGAACCTTGGAGGTCTTCTAGTCCAACCCCCTGCTCAAGCAGGAAATTGTATACAGCTAGTCGTTATTATTATTATTATTATTATTATTATTATTATTATTATTATTATTATTATTATTATTATTATTATTATTATTATGGATCATCACACAGTCAGCCAGATGTTCAGACTGGATTTGGCATTATTATTATGGATCATTGCACAGTCAGCCAGATGTTCAGACTGGATTTGCATTTTGTCTACCTATCGAGTCCTTACCCAGGACCTGGGATAGGCAGATGTGGATGTTTGATGGTATTACAGATATCATCGCAGGATTGAAGCAGTTCCTAGTAAGGCCGCCTTTTGCAGTTGACTAATAGGAAATTTGTCAATGCCAGTGGTGTTCAAGTGGTGCTCCAGTTGTTTTGAGATTGCACCCAAGGCGCCTACGACTATTGGTACTACCCTTGCTTGCTTTTGCCACAGTCTTTCTATTTCTATTTGTAGGTCTTTGTATTTTGTTATCTTCTCCAGTTCTTTCTCGTCTATTCTGCTGTCTCCAGGTACTGCCACGTCCACTATCCAGACTTTTTTGTCTTTCTTATCGACAATTGTTAAGTCTGGGGTGTTATGTTGCAGGTGCTTGTCTGTTTGAATTCTGAAGTCCCAGAGCACTTTAATTTTATCATTTTCTATGACTTTCTTTATTTTATGTTCCCTCCAGTTTTTGCTTACAGGCAAATGATATTTTTTGCAGATCTTCCAATGCACCATTGTTGCTACTTTGTCATGCCGTTGCTTGTAATCAGTCTGTGCAATCTTCTTGCAACAGCTTACCAGGATTATTATTATTAGTAGTAGTAGTATTATTACATTGCTGACATTAAGATATATTATGTTCCTTGCATTCCCACAGTCTACTAAATCATCTTGCACTACTGTTACACAGTCTACAATAAAATTATGCAGTGGTAGTCCCCGACATACAACAGTTCATTTAGTGTAGTGACCGTCCAAAGTTGCAACAGCACTGACAAAAGTGACTTAGGACCATGTTTCACACTTACGACCGTTGCAGCCTCCCCAGGGTCAACGTGGTTTACTTTTGGATGCTGGACAACTGGTTCATATTTATGACGGTCGGCAGTGTCACGTTGATCCCCTTCTGCGACCTTCTGACAATGGGAAAGCCGGATTCACTGAACAACCATGTTACTAACCACGGCAGCGATTCGCTTAACAACGGTGGCGAGAAAAGTTCCAAAATGGGGCAAGACTCACTTAACCAATTTCTCAGCCGCATGAATTCTGTGATCGTAAGTCGAGGAACTACCTGTATTAGAGGAATAACAAGAAGAAGAGAAATAGGAGGATGTTGCTACAAATGTTGTCAATGCAGCTGGAAGACCACCAGCCTTGAAAAAAGGTCTTCAGGATTCTAAATGTTGAAAGAAAAATCTTCATCAGGGTCCAATCCAAGCCGGGAATAAACAAAATGGAGACTGCTTTAGAAAGAAAGTTGCGGCTTATCGAAGAGCAGAGCCAGACAGAAATGTGGCTCTGAGAAGAACTGACCACATGTAGCTGGGAGTGGTGGGTTTTTATCCCTTCTTGGGCTTTTGTTTGGAGTTGTTCCTGTAGCGTGAACTTTGACCTGAGTCTGAGTGGGTCTTTCTGGTAATCTGGTGGTGGTGGGTTAATCCTATTATGTCCCAAAAGGTCATATCCTGCTTCCCTGGGGCTGTGGCTGACGACTATGTCCTGTGTTGGATTTTTGGGGTGTGAGGGATTGTTGATTCTAGGGATCTTTGACTTTCTAATCCCATCAGCTCCAAGCTTCCTGGCTCCAATCTTTCTGACACGATTATCACATCTGCATTTCTGCAGACCTTGTTTCTGTTTGGGCAGAGAGACTTGGGGCTTTTAAGAAAAACTGGGCATGCTTTTCTGCCTTTTTAAGGTCCTTTGAGGAAATATAATATTCTGACCTTTTCATATTTCCTTCTCTGGGGTGGGGGGGGCTGACTTCCCACATATAAATCAGAATCAGAATAGAACTGGAAGGGATTTTGGAGGTCTTCTAGTCCAACCCCCTGCTCAGGCAGGAAACCCTATACCATTCCAGACAAATGGCTGTCCAGTCTCTTCTTAAAAACCTCCAGTGATGGAGCACCTACAACTTCTAGTGGCAAGCTGTTCCACTGGTTACTTGTCCTCAGGTTAGGAAGTTTCTCCTTAATTCCAGGTTGCTTCTCTCCTTGATTAGTTTCCATCCGTTGCTTCTTCTCCTGCCTTTGGGTGCTTTGGAAAATAAGTTGACCCCCCCCCCTTCTATGGGGCACCCCCTCAAATACTGAAACACTTCTATCATGTCCCCCCTACTCTTTCTTTTCTCTAGAGTAGCCAAACCCAAATCCTGCAACTGTTTTTCGTCTCCAGGCCTTTAATCGCCTTAGTTGCTCTTCTTTGCACTTTTTCCAAAGGCAGAAGAAATGTGGACCAACTCCCAGAGTTCCTCTCCCAGCCAATGGCAATCACATGACCCTGAGATGGCTAGATTGAGGAATTCTGGGAGTTGAAGTCCACAGTACTTCAGGTTTGGAAACCCCCAAACGAGCAAGTGTTTTACAACGGTTGCAGCATCCCGAAGTCACATGTTTACCGTTTGCGATCCTCCTAGCCCAGGGGTAGGCAACCTTGGCTCTTTTATGACTCGTGGACTTCAACTCCCAGAATTCCTGAGCCAGCCATGCTGAGGGGAAAGGGAGAGATTTCCAAGCTGAGCCATGCTGGCTGAGGAATTCTGGGAGTTGAAGTCCGTGAGTCATGAAGGGGCCATAGTTTCCCCATGCTGGCTGAGGAATTCTGGGAGTTGAAGTCCACGAGTCATGAAGGAGCCATAGTTCCCCCATGCTGGCTCAGGAATTCTGGGAGTTGAAGTCCACCAGTCATGAAAGGGCCATAGTTCCCCCTGCTGGTGAGGAATTCTGGGAGTTGAAGTCCACGAGTCATGAAGGGGCCATAGTTCCCCCACACTGGCTCAGGAATTCTGGGAGTTGAAGTCCGCGAGTCATGAAGGGGCCATAGTTCCCCCATGCTGGCTGAGGAATTCTGGGAGTTGAAGTCCACGAATCATGAAGGGGCCATAGTTCCCCCACACTGGCTCAGGAATTCTGGGAGTTGAAGTCCGCGAGTCATGAAGGGGCCATAGTTCCCCCATGCTGGCTGAGGAATTCTGGGAGTTGAAGTCTATGAGTCATAAAAGAGCCAAGGTTGCCTACCCCTGTCCTAACCGGCTTCCACTAAGCAAAGTCAGTGGGGGGGGAAGCTGGGTTTGTTTAACGACCCCGTGATTCACTTAACAACTGCAATAATCGCTGCACGAAAAAGGTCGTAAAATCGCCCTCGATTTCACATATCCTCCATCTTGTTCAGCAATGGAAATTCCGATGCCCATCACGGTCATAAGTTGAGAACTACTTGTTCCCGGAGTCTACTCACGGCATACCTTTACGAGAAGTCACCTGGCCTGCCTCGGTGAGCCACCCACTCACCCATCCTAGCAATTGAGTCTCCAGTTATGGTTGACGGTCCTGGGGGGCATAAATATGTTAATGGCGCTGCGGTCCATTAAATCTGCTGATGAGGTCACAGACCATGAACCGCTAAGGGCTCTCTTGATCACCTGCCACTCATTCTTGGCCCGGTGAGTCAAAAAAAGGGCATTAGGTCTCCAGCCCATGAAAAAAGAGCCTGGATGATAACCTCTGCGCCTCGGGGACGGGGGCGATCAACGTCATCCTGTCCCACCGCTATCAGAAGGATCTCAGAAAGTCTTTAAAAATAAGAAAGCAATGATGGGGTCTTCTCACACACACACACACGCACACCCCCATGTGAATTCCAGAGTTATTCTTCATCAGAACTCATAAAGTTATGAGTTTGTTCATTTGGAGCGCGGAATTTTCCAGAATTGGCCTTGGCGGGGGAGTGGATTGAACATAAAAATTGTCCCTTTTAAATTCATGGCGGGGACACGTAGTCCTTGACTTATAACTATTTGTTTAGTGGCCCTTCAAAGTCATCACGGAGCTGAAAAAAAGGGAGTTATGACTGTTTTTCACACTTGTGAATGTCAACCTCCTCTTCCTCTTCCTCACAATCCTACTCCCTTCTAGCACTGATGATGTTCCCTAGTTGGGTCATGAAACGTCTGCAAGAAAAAAAAAACCCTGCTCACAGAGCAGGAAAGACTCCCCCACACTCCTCCTGCTCCCCTTCACATTTCTTCCTCCTCCTCCCCATCTCCTCCTTCTAACAGTGATGATGATGATAAAAAAGTTGGAAGGGACCTTGGAGGTCATCTAGTCCAAACCCCTGCTCAGGCAGGAAACCCTATACCATTTCAGACAAAGGGCTGTCCAGTCTCTTCTTAAAAACTTCCAGTGTTGGGGCATTCACCGCTTCTGGAGGCAGGTGGTTCCACTGGTTAATTATCCTCACTGTCAGGAAGTTTCTCCTTAATTCCCGGTTGCTTCTCTCCTTGATTAGTTTCCACCTGTTGCTTCTTGTCCTGCCTTCAGGCGCCTTGGAAAATAGCTTGACTCCCTCTTCTTTGGGGCAGCCCCTGAGATACTGGTCCCCCCTCGTCCTTCTCTTCATTAAACTAGACATACCCAATTCCAGCAACCGTTCCTTACGTGTTTTAGCCTCCAGTCCCCTAATCCTCTTTGTTGCTCTTCTCTGCACTCTTTTTAGAGTCTCAACATCTTTTTTACATCGTGGTGACCAAAACTGGATGCCGTATTCCAAGTGTGGCCTTAACAAGACCTTGTAAAGTGGTATTAACGCTTCACATGATCTTGATTCTCTCCCTCTGTTAATGCAGCCCAGCACTGGGTTGGCCTTTTTGGCAGCTGCAGCACACGGCTGGCTCATATTTAAGGGATTGTCCACTAGGAGTCCGAGATCCCTCTCACAGTTACTACTATTGAGCAAGGTACCCCCTATCCCATACCTGTACATTTGGTTTTTCTTGCCTAAATGTTTGCAAAAAAATAACCAAGCTCAGAGAGCACCAAGGACCTCACAGTCCCCCTCCTCCTCCTCCTCCTCCTCCTCCTCCCTCACTCCCATTCTAGCATTGACGATTCCCCTTACTGGCTGGGGAATTCTGGGCGTCGAAGTCCACCTTTCTTGGTTGAAAAAGATTGAAACCCTCTGCTCAAAATGGAATGTATTTTGGAATTTTTAAAAAAATTAGCACATTCTAAAAACAAAAAAAAAGTTGAAGATTGCCCCATTATTGTTTTGGGAAAAGCAATTGCTAAGATGTAGAAGTCCAAAATTTTTCAGAATAGAATAGAGCTGGAAGGGACCTTGGTGGTCTTCTAGTCCAGCCCCCTGATCAAGCAGAAGGACCTACACAACATCTCAGACAGGTGATTGTCTAGTCTCTTCTTAAAAACCTCCAGCGATGGAGCGCCCCTGACTTCTGGTGGCAAGCTGTTCCACTGGTTGATTGTCCTCACTGTCAGGAAGTTTCTCCTTAATTCCAGGTTGTTTCTCTCCTTGATCAGTTTCCAACCATTGTTTCTCGTCCTGCCTTCAGGTGCTTTGGAGAAGAGCTTGACTCCCTCTTCTTTGGAGCAGCCCCTCAAATACTGGAACATTGTTATCATGTCTCCCCTATTTTTTCTTTTCTTTAGACCAGCCAAACCCAAGTCCTGCAGCCATTCTTCGTATGTTTTTGTCTCCAGGCCTTGGATCATCTTAGTGGCTCTTCTCTGATTTTTTTTCCAGACTCTCAACATCTTTTTTGGTGATATGTTTTTTTTTTTTTGTGATATGATATTAGCTATGGATCAGTCAGAATAATCCACGGTTCTGTCGTGGAAATCTTTGCTCCTCCTTACCAAATCTTTAACAGAAAGAGGCTTCAACTGAGAATCATTTGCCTAGATGTCTTCTTGATGTAGTTTTATTTTACGCACGTATTAAAGTTATTTGCTGCCTATCTCACGACAAGGCATCATTGTCAACATATTGGAAGGAGAATCAGAAAACCTTCTACATTCTCCAAGGTGAACTTTTGCCAAAGGGTTGACCTTCGGGCATTTGTTTTCCTGATCTGGCCAAGCTGATTTGAGAGTTAATAGGTGATCTTAATAGTCATGTTACATAACCTGGTTTGGGAGGGGAACTTTTATTTCCAGCCTTTCAAACACTTTCCAAATTAATGATCTGAATCTTCTGCGTTGCGTCACAGCGTGGGCCAAACCGATGAACCGGTCAACCATTCAGCTGGACACTAATCGCCGGAGGTGTTGAAATATTTTTGATTTGGGGGGGGGAATGATTGTTGCAAAAAGGGAGCCAGGGTCTTTTACGTACTGCTTCCCCCACCCCGGGGGCAGATGTCAAAGAACCCAGCCTTTATACATTATTGCTTTCCTTCAAATGATGCTTGTGGTTATTTCCAAGTTTGTTTGTGGATTCTCGGGGATCGATTCTGTACAACTCAGGGCCCACCATTCATTCAATAATTCTCCTTTTTTTTTTGTTTTGTCTCCCAAACCAGAGTCAGGTCTGCTTAGTTAACAAGCTGAAAAAACCCCAGCCCTTTCGAGGAATTAAGAGAATAAAAGAATAGACTAACAGATATAACAGAGTGGGAAGGGACCTTGGAGGTCATCTAGTCCAACCCCCTGCTCAGGCAGGAAACTCTATACTATTTCAGACAAATGGCTGTCCAATCCCTTCTTAAAAACTTCCAATGCTGGAGCATCCACCGCTTCTGGAGGCAAGTTGTTCCACTGGTTAATTGTTCTAACTGTCAGGAAGTTTCTCCTTAGTTCTAGGTTGCTTCTCTCCTTGATGAGTTTCCACCCGTTGCTTCTTGTCCTGCCTTCAGGCGCTTCGGAGAATAGCTTGACTCCCTCTTCTTTGGGGCAGCCCCTGAGATACTGGAACACTGCTATCATGTCCCCCCTCGTCCTTCTTTTCATTGAACTAGAGATACCCAGCCACCGTTCCTTGTATGTTTTAGTCTCCAGCCCCGCTGATCCTCTTTGTTGCTCTTCTCTGCACTCTTTCTAGAGTCTCAACATCTTTTTTACATCGTGGTGACCAAAACAGGATGCAGGATTCCAGCTGTGGCCTTACCAAGGCCTTGTAAAGTGGTATTAACACTTCACGTAATCTTGATGCAGCCCAACACTGTACTGGCCTTTTTGGCAGCTGCAGCACACGGCTGGCTCCAATTTAGGTGATCGTCCACTAGGACTCTGAGATCCCTCTCACAGTTACTACTATTGAGCAAGGTACCCCCTATCCCATACCTATACATTTGGTTTTTCTTGCCTAAATAGAGAACCTTACTTTTTTCCCCACTGAATTTCATTTTGTTAGATAGCGCCCAGTGTTCAGGTTTGTCCAGATCCTCCTGTATCTTAAGCCTGTCTTCTAGTTTAGTTGCTGGAGTATAAAACAGCACCTGCCTTTTTTTTTTTTGCCTTGTTTTCTGAGTTTTTTTGCAATCAGAGCCATAGTTGCTAGCCAGTTACGTAAGCTCAACACAGGGGTGTAACTAAAATTGCATTATTTCCAACCATTTTAAGGCAAAAAAAAGCCACACACCGCAACCACACTCCCTGTTGAGCGAGTTACAACATTCGTCTATTTATTTGTTCAACGTATTAAATTGTAATCTTACTAGGCCGGTTCCATATTCTCTCCAGGTTGCTCAGCCAATAGAAGGAATGAAAAAAGAGGGAAGCTAACCTCACTTAGCAAGTCACACAGAAACTGTCCAGACAGTTGGGTGTTGTGTGAACACAACCACGCTGTTGATTTTGTACATTTCACACTGCGGGGGGAATTTGACGGAGAGTTTTCACAGAATTTGAAGGGGGCGTTTATGGGGTCTTGGCATCGGCTGGCATGGAAAATGAAATAAAAGAAAATCTGCAATCCATTATGATGTCTGTTATTACGGTGCGCCGATCCAGAAGAGGCATACATTTGCAAGCTTTCTGATCGTTTTCTTTTCAAACTTCTGTGCTAGCCCATCCAGGTCAGGTGGAAGTTGCCAACAGGAAATTTTGCTTGCAGTTCATGATCAAGCTGGAAGGAAGAAGGGAAGAAAGACCATCATTTTTTTGTATGTGAGCTTGTATGAATAGAATAGAATATGATAGAATAGAATAGAATAGAATAGAATAGAATAGAATAGAATAGAATAGAATAGAATAGAATAGAATAGAATAGAATAGAATATATGGAATGGAATGGAATGGAATGGAATGGAATAGAATAGAATAGAATAGAATAGAATAGAATAGAATAGAATAGAATAGAATAGAATAGAATAGAATGGAGTAGCGTAGAGTAGAGTAGAGTAGAGTAGAGTAGAGTAGAGTAGAGTAGAGTAGAGTAGAGTAGAGTAGAAAGACAATACAATGGAAGATAGAACAGAACAGAACAGAACAGAATAGAATAGAATAGAAAGACAATAGAATGGAATATAGAAATAATAATAGAATAGAATAGAATAGAATAGAATAGAATAGAATAGAATAGAATAGAATAGAATAGAATAGAATAGAATAGAACAGGAATAGAACAGGAATAGGAATAGGAAATAATAGAAAGGAATGGAATGGAATGGAATGGAATGGAGTGGAGTGGAGTGGAACGGAACAGAATAGAATAGAGCTGGAAGGGACCTTAGAGGTCTTCTAGTCCAGCCCCCTGCTCAAGCAGGAAAACCTATACCATTTCAGACAAGTGACTGTCCAGCTTCTTACAGCAGTACTGAAAAAAGTAACTTATGACCAGTTTTCACACTTACGACGGTTGCCACATCCCTGTGGTCACGGGATCAAAATTCGGATGCTTGGCAACCGACTCATATTTACGACGGACATAGTGTCCCCCCCAGGGTCACATGATCCCCTTTGGCAACCTTCTGACAAGCAAAGTCAATGGGGGGAGGCAGGATTCACTTAACAACCGTGTTACCAACTTAACTGCAGCGATTCACTTAACAACTGTGGCAAGAAAGGTCATAAAATGGAGCAAAACTCACTGAACCACAGTCGGGCTTATCGGCATAAATTTTGGGCTCAACTGTGGTCGTACGTCGAAGACTCTCTGTACTGTTCCTCACTGACAGACAGAATCTTGCCAAAGGAAAGCAGACAACTTGCATCATTAAACACAGATTCTGGGAACTGTTAGCGAGGCGCCGTCCTCAGCCTCATTCTCATACATTATCTATTCCAGTGGTTCTTAACCTTTTTGAACGAATCGCCCCCTTGAGCCAATGAGGAAGTTGTCATCGCCCCCCTCCCTCAACATAATAATAATAATAATAATAATAATAATAATAATAATAATAGTAGTAAAGTTGGAAGGGACCTTGGAGGTCATCTAGTCCAACCCCCTGCTCAGGCAGGAAACCCTACACCATTTCGGACAAGTGGCTGTCCAGTCTCTTCTTAAAAACTTCCAGTGTTGGAGCATTTACTGCTTCTGGAGGCAAGCTGTTCCACTGATTAATTGTTCTAACTGTCAGGAAGTTTCTCCTTAGTTCTAGGTTGCTTCTCTCCTTGATTAGTTTCCACCCGTTGCTTCTTGTCCTGCCTTCAGGTGCTTTGGAGAATAGCTTAATTCCCTCTTCTTTATGGCAGCCCCTGAGATATTGGAACACTGCTATCATGTCCCCCCTTGTCCTTCTCTTCGTTAAACTAGACATATCCAATTCTAGCAACCGTTCCTTATATGTTTTAGCCTCCAGTCCCCTAATCATCTTTGTTGCTCTTCTCTGTACTCTTTCTAGAGTCTCAACATCTTTTTTACATCGTGGTGACCAAAACTGGATGCAGTATTCCAAGTGTGGCCTTACCAAGGCATTAAAGAGTGGTATTAATACTTCACGTGATCTTGATTCTATCCCTCTGTTAATGCAGCCTAGCACTGTGTTGGCCTTTTTGGCAGCTGCAGCACACTGCTGGCTCATATTTAAGTGATTGTCTACTAGGACTCCGAGGTCCCTCTCACAGTTACTACTATTGAGCATGGTGCCACCTATGCTCAATAGTAGTAACTGTGATTGTGATCTCTCAATCACAACATAGGAAATAATTCTTTAATTTATGCAAACACTTTTTTTTGTTTTCTTTAAAATTGTCATCAGGACATATCGATGCAAATCATTTATTTCCAGTCTTTTTCCCATGTCTCCCATATTCTGGCCAATGGTGCGCCACTGTATGGGTACAGGCTGCTGCGCAACGCGCATGAAGATAAGCGATGCGTCTTCACATATGTATGGCGTTCTGTACTGAAGCTAGCTGGAGGAACATTTGAAAACACAATTCGATTCACTAAGAGCGAGCGATCTGATGTTTTTGTACGACAGACATACAGCCATTCACTGTACGAAAAAGTCTCAAAAGTGTCCCCAAAACTTCTTGCTCCATCGCCCCCATATCGCCCCCTTTTCATTCCATCGCCCCCCTGAAAAATGAAATCGCCTCTTGGGGGGCAATATCGCCCAGGTTAAGAACCACTGATTCTAGACTGCGCTGTCTTTTGTCCTCTGGAAGGCTGGGAATCCCTCCTGGGAATCCAGACCGCATTCCACCACACCTACCACTTAACAAATGCCTTTATAGGGAAGGTTTTGCTCGGAAAAGCGAGACATAAATTCCGGAAAAGGCGATTACGCTTTTGGGCAACGTCTTATTATAGCAATAGCAATAGTTACTTGGACTTTATATACCGCTTCTGTTGGGGAGGAAACCAAACCTCCCCCAGCCCCTTCCCGATGTTTTGTAAAGCCTTACCCACTTTAGCATCGCCCGACGGACGGACAGATCAGCGATGTTTAAAGGAGTGCTGAATCTCACCGACAGGATGAAACGGTTCCTGGCTGCAGGGATCAAACACAGATTAAAAATAATAATAATACAGGTAGTCCTTGACTTATAACGATCTGCTTAGTGACCGTTCAAAGTTACAACATGAAAAAAGGGACTGACAACTGTTTTTCCCACTTGCGACGGTTGCAGCACCCCCCGCTGGTCACGTGATCAACATTCGAACGCTTGGCGACAGACTCTTATTTGTGACAGTCGCAGTCTCCCGGGGTCATGTGATCACTTTTTACGATCTTCAGATAAGCAAACTCAACGGGGAAGCCAGTTTCACTTAACCACCGGGTTGCTAATTTAACCTCTGCAGTGATTCACTTAACAAACCTGGCAGGAAAGTTTATAAAATGGGGCAAAACTCACTTAACAACTGTCTGGTTTATCGACATAAATTTTGGGGTCCATTGTGGTCGTAAATCAAGAACTATCTGTATTGTTCCTCACTTAAGGACAGAATCTTGCCAAAGTAAACAACTTGCACCATTAAATATAGGTTCTGGGAACTGTTAGAGAGGAGCCATCTTCAACCTTGGCTCTTTTATGACTTGTGGACTTCAACTCCCAGAATTCCTCAGCCAGCATGGGGGAACTATGGCCCCTTCATGACTTATGGACTTCAACTCCCAGAATTCCTGAGCCAGCATGGGGGAGCTATGGCCCCTTCATGACTCGCAGACTTCAATTCCCAGAATTCCTCAGCCACATGGGGGAACTATGGTCCCTTCATGACTTATGGACTTCAACTCCCAGAATTCCTCAGCCAGCATGGGGGAGCTATGGCCCCTTCATGACTCGCAGACTTCAACTCCCAGAATTCCTGAGCCAGCATGGGGGAACTATGGGCCCTTCATGACTCGTGGACTTCAATTCCCAGAATTCCTCAGCCAGCATGGGGGAACTATGGCCCCTTCATGACTTATGGACTTCAACTCCCAGAATTCCTGAGCCAGCATGGGGGAGCTATGGCCCCTTCATGACTGGCGGACTTCAACTCCCAGAATTCCTGAGCCAGCATGGGGGAACTATGGGCCCTTCATGACTCGCGGACTTCAACTCCCAGAATTCCTCAGCCACATGGGGGAACTATGGCCCCTTCATGACTTATGGACTTCAACTCCCAGAATTCCTGAGCCAGCATGGGGGAGCTATGGCCCCTTCATGACTCGTGGACTTCAACTCCCAGAATTCCTCAGCCAGCATGGGGGAACTATGGCCCCTTCATGACTCATGGACTTCAACTCCCAGAATTCCTGAGCCAGCATGGCTCAGCTTGGAAACCTCTCCCTTTCCCCTCAGCTTGGCTGGCTCAGGAATTCTGGGAGTTGAAGTCCATGAGTCATAAAAGAACTAAGGTTGCTTACCCCTGTCATATACAAACTATCTAGATTGCGTTGTCCCTTGTCCTCTGGAATGCTGCCCCTCCTCCTGGGAATCCAGACCACATTCCACCACACCTTCTCCGGATGAGTGCTGAGGGAGAGCAGGCCGTCAATGGGGAAACCAGATTCACTTTACAACCGTGTTACTAACTTAACAACAGCAGCGATTCACTTAACAGCCACAGCGATTCAGTTAATAACGGCAGCGAGAAAGGTTGTAAAATGGGTGAAAACTGACTTCAAGACTGTCTTACTTAGCAATACAAAATTTTGGTCCCAACAACTACCGGTACGCTCCTTAATTCTACATCTTATTTCAATCCCTTTATATCAGTGGTTCTCAACCTGTGGGTCGGGACCCCATTTGGGGTCAAACGATCATTTCACGGGGGTCGCCAAACCACGCTGTCCGCCATTTTTTTCCCTTTTCCCTAGCTGTCCTACTCCCTCTTATGGTGGTCACACCCACTTGGGGGTCACCACAACATGGGGAACTGTATTATGGGGTCACAGCATTAGAAAGTTTGAGAACCACTGCTTTATATACAGATTGTTCGGGAGGATTCGGCACGTGACCGTTCTCTACACACACCTAAATATATCCAGCCTGATATAACACAGGCCCAGGTTGAGGATTGCAATTCAGATCTCAATCTGTTCCTGAATTGAACCAGCAGCTGCAGGAAAATTTTGAAAAATGAGGATTTTTTTAGGATCCTCGTACCTCCTTTGAATTAAGAAGAATTCAACCGTTCAGACCAGGGTGATGCTTACCTGCAGTTTGAAGGGGTCTAGGCAAAGCTGAGGGAGATATGGTGATGGAAGGAACAACAGTCATGGTGGTTGCAGGACCTTCACTTGAGGGAGTTGTTGAGGACGGAGTAGATAGCCCCAGTCTGGACCTTCCTGGGTTAGAAGACAGAAGACCGGTAGATGTAGCTTTTGGGGTGCCTCTGTCTTGAGTAACGGAAGAGTAGGTTGAGGAGAGAGAGCTTCCCGGCCACCAGCTAGTGATCTCAGCCTCAGAGCTCATGGTAACTGCTGAAGAGCCGGTTGTGTTTCCAAGTCCAGAAATGCCACTTGTAGATGTGGAGGTCCTAAGAAAGGGAAACAACGGAGAGGTTGTAATTGTCTCAGTTGTGAGAGGAAGAGAACGGGCGTGTTTCTCACTCATGGTTTCTGCTGGTGAGATAGCGGAGATGGTAGTCAGTGGTCCTTCAGATGTCATCTTGTCTCGGGGAGTTGGAGAACGAGAGCTGGAAGTCATCTCCTGTGTCGTGGACCTGATGACAAGCATGGTTGACTCTGCTGGGTGAGTGGTCCCTTCTTCGGAAGGACCCCCAAAAGTAGTGCTGGAGATGGAGGTCATTGCAAGAGGTGAAGAAGACGTAGTGACATTTGAGGTGCCAGCAGGAGTGGACCCTTCAGGTGAGGAAGAGGAGAGCAGCGTTGTGACTCCTCCAAGGAGACTTGTTTCTCTAAGGGTGCTCCATGGACTGGTTGTTTTAGAGAGAAGAGGCACGGAAGAGGGGAGGAACTTGGTGGTCTCCACTGCTGGTGTGGTAGTTTCCATGCCACCAGTGGTGTCAGACACGGATCTGAAAAGGTGTGGCAGTGACGTGGGCACACGTGTTGGAGGAAAAGTTGTAAGCTCGGTTGTGGTTTCTCCTGAAAGGAAAGGAGACAAGTTTCTTTTGTGAGGATCACCTCTTGCATTACACTTGATCAACTCTGCTTTGGCCAACAAAGACTAGGGGGTAACATGATACCAGTGTTCCACTATCAAAGGGGCTGCCACAAAGAAGGGGTGGTGGTGTTAACATATTCTCCAAAGCACCTGAAGGCAGGACAAGAAGTAAAGGATGGAAACTAACCAAGAAGAGAAGCAACCTAGAACTAAGGAGAAACTTCCTCCCAGTGAGGACAATCAAACAGTGGAACAACCTGCCTCCAGAAGCTGTGGGTGCTCCATCACTCGAGGCTTTCAAAAGGAGACTGGACAACCATTGGTCTATAATGGTATAGGGTCTCCTACTTGAAGGAAGACCACTAAGGTTCCTTCCGACTCTGTCCTTCTGGATCACAAAGATAGATAAAGCAGGAAGAGGTCTCTAAAGACACCCCCCCCTAAGCCAACCGAGTTTCATTTTGAGCTTTTGCACCAGCTGTGCATGGAAATACTTTCCTAGTCTTAGGATGGCCAAGTATTGACCCAGGGGGGGTGCTTACCTGCAGTTTGAGGGAGACTCAGGAAAGCTGAGGGAGATGTGGTGATGGAAGGAACAACAGTCATCGTGGTTGCAGGACCTCCACTTGAGGGAGTTGTTGAGGACGGAGTAGATAGTCCCAGTCTGGACCTTCCTGGGTTAGAAGACAGAAGACCAGTAGATGTAGCTTTTGGGGTGCTTCTGTCTTGAGTAACAGAAGAGTAGGTTGAGGAGAGAGAGCTTCCCGGCCACCAGCTAGTGATCTCAGCCTCAGAAGTCATGGTAACTTCCGAAGAGCTGGTTGTGTCTCCAACTCCAGAAGTGGCACTCAGAAGTGTGGAGGTCGCTAATGATGAAGTAGGAAGGGGAACCGACAAGGTTTTCGTTGTCTCGGTTGTGAGAGAAGGAGAACTTGAGTGTTTCTCACTCGTGGAGTCTGCTTGTGAAGTGGTGGAGATGATGGTGGATACGGCTTCAGATGTCATCTTGTCTTGGGGAGTTGGAGAACAAGGGATGGAGATGGTGTCCTCTGTGGTGGAGCTGATGATGAGCACGGTTGACTCTTTTGGCTGAGTGGTCCCTTCTTTGGAAGGACCCCCAAAAGCAGTGCTGGAGATGGAGGTCATTGCAAGGGATGAAGAAGACGCAGTGACATCCGGGGTACCAGCAGATGTGGACCCTTCAGATGAGGAAGAGGAGAGCAGTGTTGTGGCTCCTCCAGGGAGATTTGTTTCTCCAAGAGTGCTCCACGGACTGGTCGTGTCACGGAAGAGAGGAGCCACGGAAGAGAGGTGTGGTGTGGTAGTTTTCATGACACCAGTGGTGTCAGACACGGATGTGAAATGATGTGGCTGTGATGTGGACATACTAGGAAGAGAAGTGGTGACCTCAGTTGTGGCTTCTGCTGAAAATAAAGGAGACAGGTTACTTTTGTGCTGACCAACTCTTGTGTTGACCAATGCTCAATCAACCCTGCATTTGTGATATGGTAGCAGTCTTCCAATATTTGAGGGGCTGCCCCAAAGAAGAGGGAGTCAAGCTATTCTCCGAAGGCAGGACAAGAAGCAACGGATGGAAACGAATCAAGGAGAGAAGCAACCTGGAATTAAGGAGGAATTTCCTAATAGTGAGGACAATTCACCAGTGGAACCACTTGCCTCCAGAAGTTGCGGGTGCTCCAACACTGGAGGCATTCAAAAAGAGAGTGGACAACCCATTTCTCTGAAATGGTGTAGAGCAGTGTTTCTCAACCTTGACAATTTTAAGGCATGTGGACTTCAACTTCCAGAATTCCACAGCCAGCATTGCTGGCTGTGGAATTCTGGGAGTTGAAGTCCACATGCCTTAAAATTGTCAAGGTTGAGAAACACTGGTGTAGAGTCTCCTGCTTGAGTAGGGGGCTGTACTAGAAGACCTCCAAGGTCCCTACAAAATCTGAGCTTTCGCAGCCAGCTCCACTTCGCCAACTCCCAGAGTAGGGCCACCACCAGGTCTATGCGTTGGTGGGCCTGGGACAACTTGCTGTGGGCAATTCGCCATGTCTGACTTGCTGTGGAACAACTAGCCCTGGGACAAGACTTATACTAATATAGAAGAATGGGTGGAATACAATTATTAAAGCAAGGATGCCAAACGAAATGGGAATGACAACAATTAAAATATTTTTTTTAAAATTATTTTAAATAATTGAATTGAATTGTTGAACTGTCCCGTTGCGAGTTGGCGGTGGTGAGTTGCCCCATTCTGTTACTTTCAACAAACCCAACGCTCACCCCAAAGCCGTCTTCCTGGAGCTACGTTTCAAGGAAGTCCCCCCAAAGATGAGATGAACATTGGACGTCTACAGAAGAGGTTGGAAAGTTGTAATCTATTCAGAAAGCAGCTGGGCACCATCAAACTCTTCCCTTAGATGAGGAGACACCCACACAGGTGGACCTTTCTGCTCTGAAAGTCCTCCCTTCATCGTTGCCAGATGTGCTCCTCAAAGGTGAGGGATCATCATGGGTGAGCCACCCATGGACCTTTGGGATGATGGCCAGGCGTAGGTCACAAGGATCGCTGAAGCAGGAAAGGATCTCCAAAGATCCTCCTCTTAAGCTGACCGAGTTTCATTCTGAGCATCTGCAGCCAGCTGCGCATGGAAATGCTTTCCCAGAATTGTGGTCAACCATTCAGACAGGAGGACGCTTACCTGCAGTTTGAGGGAGTCTAGGGAAAGCTGAGGGAGATATGGTGGTGGAAGGAACAACAGTCATCTTGATTGCAGGACCTTCACTTGAGGGAGTTGTGGAGGACGGAGTAGGTAGTCCCAGGCTGAATCTTCCTGGTCTAGAAGACAGAAGACCAGTAGATGTAGCTTTTGGGGTGCTTCTGTCTTGAGTAACTGAAGAGTAGGCTGAGGAGAGAGAGCTAGTGATCTCAGCCTCAGAAGTCATGGTAACTTCTGAAGAGCCGGTTGTGTCTCCAACTCCAGGAGTGGCACTCGGACATGTGGAGGTCGCTAATGATGAAGGGGGAAGGGGAACCGACGAGGGGGAGAATTTCATTGTCTCGGTTGTGGTAGGAGGAGAACTTGCCTGTTTTTCACTCGTGGTTTCTGCTGGTGAGGTGGTGGAGATGGCGGTCAGTGGGCCTTCAGTTGTCATCTTGTCTTGGGGAGTTGGAGAACGAGGCATGGAGAAGGTGTCCTCTGTGGTGGAGCTAACGTCGAGCACGGTTGACTCTGCTGGTTGAGTGGTCCCTTCTTCAGAAGGACCCCCAAGAGAAGTACTGGAAATGGAGATCATTGCAAGGGATGAAGGAGATGCAGTGACATCCGGGGGACCAGCAGATGTGGACCCTGCAGGTGAGGAAGAGGAGAGCAACGTTGTGGTTCCTCCAAGGAGATTTGTTTCTCCAAAGGTGCTCCACGGACTGGTCGTGTCAGAGAAATGAGCCACGGAAGAGGGGAGGAACTCTGTGGTCTTCAGTGCTGGTGTGGTAGTTTCCATGACACCAGTGGTGTCAGGCAGGGGTGTGAAATGATGTGGCTCTGACATGGACATACTTGTTGGAGGAGAAGTTGTGACCTGGGTTGTGGTTTCTCCTGAAAAGAAAGGAGACAAGTCCCTTTTGTGTTGACTAACTCTCATGTTGAGCAACTTTTGTATTGACCAACAATTAATCAATGGAAGGGCTTGCCTCCAGAGGTTGTGGCTGCTCCATCACTGGAGGCTTTTAAGAAAAGATTGGACAGCCATTTGTCCAGAATGATAGGATTCAGGGGTGAGGAACCTTGGCTCTTTTATGACTTGTGGACTTCAACTCCCAGAATTTCTGAGTTAGCATGGTTGGTTCAGGAATTCTGGGTATTGAAGTCCACAAGTCATAAAAGAGCCAAGGTTGCCTACCCTTGACATAGGTGATCCTGCTTAAGCAAGGGGCTGGACTAGAAGACCTTCAAGGTCCCTTCCAACTCTTATTCTGTTATTGTTATATTAGCCAACCTTTTACAGTTGTGACAACAGGTGTGGGTTTGTGCATGAACATTTCTCCTGCTCTAGCACAGGGGTCTTCAGACTTGGTCCCTTCATGACTTGCGGACTTCAACTCCCAGAATTCCTGAGCCGGCATGGGGGAAACTATGGCCCCTTCATGACTTGCGGACTTCAACTCCCAGAATTCCTCAGCCAGCATGGGGGAAACTATGGCCCCTTCATGACTTGCGGACTTCAACTCCCAGAATTCCTGAGCCAGCATGGGGGAAACTATGGCCCCTTCATGACTCGCGGACTTCAACTCCCAGAATTCCTAAGACAGCATGAAGGAACTATGGCCCCTTCATGACTTGCGGACTCCAACTCCCAGAATTCCTCAGCCAGCATGGGGGAAACTATGGCCCCTTCATGACTTGCGGACTCCAACTCCCAGAATTCCTTAGCCAGCCTCCATTTTGTTTGTTAGATTTAAGACAGGGGTCTTCAAACTTGGCCCTTTTATGACTTGTGGATGTCACGTGCATGGCTGAGGAATTCTGGGAGTTGAAGTCCACCAGTCATAAAAGGGCCATGTTTGAAGACCCCCCTGCTCTAGCACCACCACCACCGTCCGCTAGTGGTTGTAAATTGAGGACTATCTGTACTTTTATGCTTGAGTTGCAGTCTACACAAAGGCCGTCTTATAGATGAGGTCAAGCTGAAAAAACAAGTTGACAAGTTGACGGATTCCGTAGCGCATCACATCCACCCATTGCAGCTGTCTGTTTTGTTTTTATATTTCATACTAATTTAAAATGCAAGGCAACTTCCAACTTTCCTAAATATAGATGCAATTATATAATCAGGGAATTAATGAATTGAACAGCTTGCCTCCCGACGTTGGGGGCACTCCATGTTTGGAGGTTTTCAAGGAGAGACTGGACAGTCCCTTGTCTGAAATGGCATCGGGTCTCCTGCCTGAGCAGGGGGTTGGACTAGATGACCTCCAGGGTAGCTTCCCACCGTATGACAGAATGATGGAATGCTTCTAGCCTCTTACAACTAAAGAAAGCAGAACCCTTATCTAATTTTAAAACTAACAACGCTTACGGTATTTCTACACTCTTAAACAATTCGATCGGTCACGGATTCCAAAGGAATTAGCCATGGTGATCAAACAGAATTGTAAAAATAATCTCTAGTTTAAAAACCTAAAGAAGGTTTTAGAATAATCATAATGTTCCATTTCAAAATCTCCATCCATTCGTTTTTTAAAATCTGCTTTTTTTCTTACTCAGTTTTACATTCCTCTGTTCTATTGATCCATCATAGAAAAATTCTAATTTCAAAGGCACATCCGTCTTTACATCTCTTTCCCTCCATCCTCTTTTCCCTCTTTCTCTCCCTCCTTTTCCTTCCTTCCTTCCTTCCTTCCTTCCTTCCTTTCTGTCTCCCTCCATTCCTTTTCCTTCCTTTCTTTTCCTTCCTTCCTGCCTCCCTTTCTTTATCCTTCCTTCCTTTCTGTCTCCCTCCCTCTCTCCTTTTCTTTCTTTCTCTTTCTTTCTCTTTCCTCCCTCCCTTCGTCTTTCTTTATCCTTCCTTCCCCTCCCTTCCTTTCTTTTCCTTCCTTTCCTTCCTCCTTTTCTTTCTTTCTTTTTTTCCTTCCTTCCTCCCTTTTTCTTTCTCTTTCCTTCCTTCCTCCCTCCGTTTTTCTTTATCCTTCCTTCCTCTCTCCCTCCCTTCCTTTCTTTTCCTTCCTTCCTTTCCTCCTTTTCTCTTAATTTTTTCCTTCCTCCCTTTCCTTTCTTTCTTTCCTTCCTTCCTTCCTTCCTTCCTCCATCCGTCTTTCTTTTCCTTCCTTCCTCCTTTTCTTTCTTTCTTTCCTTCCTTCCTTCCATCCTCCCTCCCTCCCTCCTTCCCTCCCTCTTTCTTTCTTTCTTTCTTTCTTTCTTTCTTTTCCTTTCTTTCTTTTTCTGGCACTTACCAGTAATCTTGGCAAATTCCAGTAAGAGTAAAATGGGCACCACTGGAAAATACCCGAGGGCCATTTCAGGCAGATTTTTAAGGCTGTTCTGCTGTCCACCCGGATCTCAACAGCCCGAGGCCAGCATGACACTAAAATAAAGTAGCCAATTAAAGATCTCTTAAATCTGAAATGGATTATTTTTTTAAAAGAGGTTTCCTGGTTGATCCAATTGACAAGGCAGGGAGGAGCTTTCTGGACTAGTCTGTATTCTTCGCTGGGTCGCTCTTGAGGTTTATCTTTTGTTTCTGGCCCAAATGTGACTAGGTTTAATCTGGGATAGCTCAGGTGTGGTTTCTTTAAAAGCCAGGATTGTTCTCATTTTACATAACTTTGGGGGGGGAGGGGGGGCCCAGACCCCTGGGAAACGCAGGGGACGTCATCTTAAAACTTTTGTGGTTTTGTTGTGTAATAGAGTAGAGTAGAGTAGAGAAGAGTAGAATAGAATAGAATAGAATAGAATAGAATAGAATAGAATAGAATAGAATAGAATAGAATAGAATAGAATAGAATAGGAGTAGAGTAGAGTAGCATAGAATAGGAGTAGAGTAAGTAGAGTAGAATAGTAGAGTAGAGTAGAGTAGAATAGGAGTAGAGTAGAGTAGAGTAGAGTAGAATAGAGTAGAGTAGAGTAGAGTAGAATAGAATAGAATAGAATAGAATAGAATAGAATAGAATAGAATAGAATAGAATAGAATAGGAGTAGAGTATAGAGTAGAATAGAATAGAATAGAATAGAGTAGAGTAGAGTAGAGTAGAGTAGAGTAGAGTAGAATAGAATAGAATAGAATAGAATAGAATAGAATAGAATAGAATAGAATAGAATAGAATGGGAGTAGAGTAGAGTATAGAGTAGAATAGAATAGAATAGAATAGAATAGAATAGAATAGAATAGAATAGAATAGAGTAGAGTAGAATAGGAGTAGAGTAAGAGTAGAATAGGAGTAGAGTAGAATAGAATAGAATAGAGTAGAGTAGAATAGAATAGAATAGAATAGAATAGAATAGAATAGAATAGAATAGAATAGAATAGAATAGAATAGAATAGAATAGGAGTAGAGTATAGAGTAGAGTAGAGTAGAGTAGAGTAGAGTAGAGTAGAATCTGGAAGGGACTTTGGAGGTCTTCTAGTCCAGCCCCCTGCTCGGGCAGGAGAACCTATTTATGACTGTCACAGGATTCCCATAATTTTTCTCAGTAGAGGAGGGGCTCTCTTTGGCTGGAGGTGTTCTGTGGCAAGGATGGTAGTATAATGGTAGGTAGAATCCTGTTCTGGGAACGGGGTTGGACTAGATGACCTCTAAAGCGGCTTTCGATCTTTCCATTCCAAGATTGTATTATTTTTGGCTGTTCAGTTAGTAAGAGGATCAAGGCTGGGCTTTCCCCTCCTGAGTTCATTTTTAGAGTCTCATTTCCTTCTGATACCTTCCACGTTTGGGAACAAAAGCTCCATTGATGTTTCCTCATTCCATCCGTTTTTTTTTTTCCTTTTCTGCCACTTTGCTTTTCAATCCCTGATCTCACCCACGACAAATAGAGATTTAGAAAAAATAACAACTATTTCTTCTTTTCTCTGGAACAAGCCAGTTTGGTGACACACTAGCTGCAGTTGCGAGCCTTCTGGGCGTGCGTGTGTGTGTGTGAGTGACAATATCGCTGGAGGTGAATCCTGCATTCACGGGAGGCCCAAGTGAAAGCAAGGTGGACAGGACAGGTATCCAAGACCAGCCCTCTACTGTAGGGGTCCCCAATCCCTGGGCCGTGAACTTGTACTGGGCCGCGGCCTGCCAGCAACCAGGCCGCACCAACAAGCAAAGCCCCATCCGCGGGATGCAGGCAGCACACACAAAACCACACAAGCTCCGGTCCACGGAAAAAAACCTCTCTCCAAGGAACCAGTCCTGGTGCTCAAATGGTTGGGGACGTCTGCTCTACTGCAAATGGAGCTACAGTAGTCCTTGACTTATATTCATACCGCTTTACAAGGCCTTGGTAAGGCCACACTTGGAATCTTGCATCCAGTTGTGGTCCCCACGATGTAAAAAAGAGGTTGAGACTCTAGAAAGAGTGCAAAGAAGAGCAACAAAGATGATCAGGGGACTGGAAGCTAAAACATATAAGGAACGGCTGCTGGAATTGGGTATGTCTAGTTTAATGAAGAGAAGGACGAGGGGGGACAGGATAGCAGTGTTCCAGTCTCTCAGGGGCTGCCCCAAAGAAGAGGGAGTCAAGCTCTTCTCCAAAGCACCTGAAGGCAGGACAAGAAGTAATGGATGGAAACTCATCAAGGAGAGAAGCAACCTTGAACTAAGGAGAAACTTTCTGACAGAACAATTAACCAGTGGAACCACCTGCCTCCAGAAGCGCTGAATGCTCCAACATTGGAAGTTTTAAGAAGAGACTGGACAGCCATTTGTCTGGAATGGTATAGCAGGGGGTTGGACTAGATGATCTCCAAGGTCCCTTCCAACTTTATTATTATTATTATTATTACTACTACTACTACTATTATTATTATATTTTATTCATTAAACATGAATGTCAGTCAACTGAACATTCAAATTGGCTGGTGCTGATAGTTGACATGGATTGCTACCAGCATCCTAGGTGTCAACCAGGTATCTTCTTAAAATATAAGATGGTCTGAGTAGCACAGTTTTTTGTAATATTGATGGAGTTAATAATAATAATAATAATAATAATAATAATAATAATAATAAAGAGAGGAATATTTCAAGGAGATTCATTATCACCATTACTATTTGTTATTGCACTGTTTCCTCTGTCAACAATACTGAATAACTCAGGACATGGCTATCAAACATCAAAAACATCTGCTAGACTATCCCACCTCCTTTACATGGATGATCTGAAGCTGTATGGAAAAACATCATCTGAAATAGAATCGCTGCTCAACACTGTCCGTATATATAGCCAAGATATTGTAATGGAGTTTGGCTTGGATAAATGTGCCACACTTACTATCAAACAAGGAAAAATAATGAAAACTGAAGGAATCAAGATGCCCCACAAAAATAACATTAAAAGTCTGGATGAGGAAGAGTACTACAAATACTTGGGTATCCTTCAAGCTGACAACATCAAGCACACTGAAGTCAAGAAAAAGATTAGAGGTGAATACATCAAGAGAGTGAAGAAGATCTTAAAGTCCAAACTCAATGGAGGAAATACCATAAAGGCAATCAACACCTGGGCAATCCCAGTCATTAGGTACACAGCTGGTTGAAGAAGAAAAAATGGCTTTGGAAGAATATCTGAAGAACAATGATGAAGATGCACTGAAATTAGTATATCAGGAAGGTTTACTAACTACTGGAGAGACCAAAGTGGTCTACAAGAAAGACCAAATGAAGAACAGAATAGAGGCATGGGAAGACAAAGCACTACATGGCCAATACATGAAAAAAATAGCTGGGAAAGCAGATAATAATAAAACCTGGCAATGGCTAAGAGCAGGAAAATTGAAGAAAGAGACCGAGGGACTAATTCTGGCTGCACAAGACCAAGCCTTAAGGACAAATGCATACAAAGTCAAAATTGAGAAGACAGCAACAGACAGTAAGTGCCGCCTATGCAAAGAAGCTGAAGAAACAGTGGACCACCTGGTAAGCTGTTGCAAGAAGATTGCACAAACTGATTACAAGCAACGGCATGACAAAGTAGCAACAATGGTGCATTGGAAGATCTGCAAAAAATATCATTTGCCTGTAAGCAAAAACTGGTGGGATCATAAAATAGAGAAAGTCATAGAAAATGATAAAATTAAACTGCTCTGGGACTTCAGAATTCAAACAGACAAGCACCTGCAACATAACACCCCAGACTTAACAATTGTCGATAAGAAAGACAAAAAAGTCTGGATAGTGGACGTGGCAGTGCCTGGAGACAGCAGAATAGAAGAGAAAGAACTGGAGAAGATAACAAAATACAAAGACCTACAAATAGAAATAGAAAGACTGTGGCAAAAGCAAGCAAGGGTAGTACCAATAGTAATAGGCTCCTTGGGTGCAATCCCAAAACAACTGGAGCACCACTTGAACACAATTGGCATTGACAAATTCGCTAGTAGTCAATTGCAAAAGGCGGCCTTATTAGGAACTGCTTCCATCCTGCAACGATATCTGTAATACCATCAAACATCCACATCTGCCTATCCCAGGTCCTGGGTAAGGACTCGATAGGTAGACAAAATGCCAAATCTGAACATCTGGCTGACTGTGCGATGATCAATAATAATAATAATAATAATAATAATAATAATAATAATAATAATAATAATAATAATAATAATAAAGTTGGAAGGGACCTTGGAGGTCATCTGGTTAGCCCCCTGCTCAGGCAGGAAACCCAATACCATTCTGGACAAATGGCTGTCCAGTTTCTTCTTAAAAACTTCCAGTGTTGGAGCATTCACTGCTTCTGGAGGCAAGGAGTTCCACTGGTTAATTATCCTCACTGTCAAGAAATTTCTCCTTAGTTCTAGGTTGCTTCTCTCCTTGATGAATTTCCATCTGTTGCTTCTTGTCCTGCCTTCAGTCGCTTTGGAGAATAGCTTGACTCCCTCTTCTTTGGGGCAGCTCCTGAGATACTGAAACCCTGCTATCATGTCCCCCCTCGTCCTTCTCTTCGTTAAACTAGATCTACCCAATTCCAGCCACCGTTCCTTGTATGTTTTAGCCTCCAGTCCCCTAATCCTCTTTGTTGCTCTTCTCTGCATTCTTTCCAGAGTCTCAACATCTTTTTTTACATCGTGGTGACCAAAACTGGATGCTGTATTCCAAGTGTGGCCTTACCAAGGCCTTGTAAAGTGCAGTTTCTTTTTTTATTTTCAGTTTCTTTTTTTATTTTAACAATATTTTATTGTTTTATAAAGGTAAGGGAAAAAGAGGATTGATATAAGTAGTGGGATTCAGGGTAGGGTTCAGGGATGGGATTGGGATGGGGGTAGGTACAACAAGGGGGTTGCCCCCAATAACATTCCAAGCTTTAGCAAACATACTATCGTCTGGATACAGTTATTCAGTGGGAATAGTTAATCTCTATCTCTATATCTCTTTATAGTATATATAAATAAAAATGTAAATGTTCGTTTGTTCAAAATCTTAAATCTCCGAAAGTTCTTCACTGATTGCTTTGAAATTTTGACACAACGTTGCATTCGAATACGCATGTGTTTTTATATTTTTATATACCTACTATTATATAAATGTCACACCTGCAACAGGTAAAACACATTTTTGAAAAACAGCGCCATCTGTTGGACGTAAAAGCAACACACGCTACGATTTCAGACAATCTCTATATCTGCACAGACAATGGAACAACAAAAAATATTGTATACTCACAAGCATTGTGAAATTAAACATATTACAAACATGCACTTTCTCTTTTCTTTCTTTTCCATTTAACCAGACTGAGCCACAGCAACGCGTGGCTGGGTACAGCTAGTATAATAATAAGTAGCTGTAGTCAACAAAAATAGCAATAATTATAGAGCATGGCAATTAATCAATAAACATCAATCATCTTAAGAAACAGTTTCTTGATGCATTTTGCAAAGTTTTTGAACATAGTTCCCAGTTGTTGTTGTTGTTGTCATTGTTATTATTATGGATCATCGCACAGTCAGCCAGATGTTCAGACTGGATTTGGCATTTTGTTTACCTATCGAGTCCTTACCCTCCCAGGTGTTACCTGAGATAGGCAGATGTGGATGTTTGATGGTATTACAGATATCGCAGTGGAAGCAGTTCCTAGTAAGGCCGCCTTTTGCAATTGACTAATAGCGAATTTGTCAATGCCAATGGTGTTCAAGTGGTGCTCCAGTTGTTTTGGGATTGCATCCAAGGCGCCTATTACTATTGGTACTACCCTTGCTTGCTTTTGCCACAGTCTTTCTATTTGTAGGTCTTTATATTTTGTTATCTTCTCCAGTTCTTTCTCGTCTATTCTGCTGTCTCCAGGCACTGATTATTATTATTATTATGGATCATCGCACAGTCAGCCAGATGTTCAGACTGGATTTGGCATTTTGTCTACCTATCGAGTCCTTACCCAGGACCTGGGATAGGCAGATGTGGATGTTTGATGGTATTACAGGTATCGTCGCAGGATGGAAGCGGTTCCTAGTAAGGCCGCCTTTTGCAATTGACTAATAGCGAATTTGTCAATGCCAATGGTGTTCAAGTGGTGCTCCAGATGTTTTGGGATTGCACCCAAGGAGCCTATTACTATTGGTACTACCCTTGCTTGCTTTTGCCACAGTCTTTCTATTTCTATTTGTAGGTCTTTGTATTTTGTTATCTTCTCCAGTTCTTTCTCTTCTATTCTGCTGTCTCCAGGCATTGATGATGATGATGATGATTATTATTATTATTATTATTATACCGTGTGAGGTTACAGCAGTACTGAAAAAAATAACTTATGACCAGTTTTCACACTTACAAACTTTGTGGCATCCCCCAAGGTCACAGGGTCAAAATTCAGGCACTTGGCAACTGACTCGTGTTTATGACGGTTGCTGTGTCCCGGGGTCACGCAATTCCCCTTTGGCGACCTTCCGACAAGCAAAGTCAACAGGGAAGCCGGGTGGCTAACTTAACAACGGCAGCGATTCACTCCAGAACCACAGCAAGGAAGGCGGTAAAACGGGGCAAAACTCACCCACTGTTTTGTTTAGCCACCAAAATGTTGGGCTCGGTTGTGGTCGTTAAGTCGAGGACTGCCAACACTTCTGTAATTCATTCGTGGCTGAATTGTGTCAGGCGAGCAAAAGCCCCGTCTGGATTCACACAACCTTCTTGCTGCATTTTGTGCCCTGTTAATCCGGAGAAAGGGAAAGTGGCTACTGTAGGTAGCCACAGTACAAACATGTACACACACACACACACACACACACACACACACACACACACACATGGAGGGAGGGAGGAAGAGAGAGGGAGGGAGAGGGAGAGAGAGGGGGGGAGGAAGAGAGGGAGAGAGAGAGAGGGAGGGAGGGAGGGAGGAAGAGAGAGGGAGAGGGAGAGAGAGGGGGGGAGGAAGAGAGGGAGAGAGAGAGGGAGGAGGAGGGAGGGAGGAAGAGAGAGGGAGGGAGGGAGGAAGAGAGGGAGAGAGAGGGAGGAGGAGGGAGGGAGGAAGAGAGAGGGAGAGGGAGAGAGAGGGGGGGAGGAAGAGAGGGAGAGAGAGGGAGAGAGGAGGGAGGGAGGGAGAGAGAGAGAGGGAGGGAGGGAGAGAGAGGGAGGGAGGAAGAGAGGGAGGGAGGGAGAGGGAGAGAGAGAGAGGGAGGGAGGGAGGGAGGAAGAGAGGGAGAGGGAGGAGGAGGGAGGGAGGAACGGGGGGGGGGGGGGAGAGAGAGAGAGCTCAAGTTTCGCTCAGACTTCTGGTGATTACAAAGACCTGCCCCGAAATGGTTGGAAACTGGTCAAGGAGAGAAGCAACCTGGAATTAAGGAGAAATTTCCTGACAGTGAGAACAATTAACCAGTGGAACGGCTTGCCACCAGAAGTTGTGGGTGCTCCATCGCTGGAGGTTTTTAAGAAGAGACTGGACCGTTGCTTGTCTGAGATGTTAAATAGGATCTCCTGCTTGAGCAGGGGGCTGGACTAGAAGACCTCCCAGGTCCCTCCCAGCTCTATTTCTGATTCTAAAAAAAATCCGTCTGGCAAAACAACACGGATCGTCGGCTTCCAGCTCCAGCCACAGCCCTCGGGATTTCCTGGTGGCCTCCCGCCCCTGCAGCCTAGCTAGAACGGAAGGCCGGGCCTAAAGGGATCACCGGATCGCGCTGCGCGATCTTAACCGAAATCAAGCGGCGACAGCATCTCCCGCCACGTGCCGGCCGAGCCCAACAAGTGACGTCAGAGATTCGAACGCGAGCAGCGAAGTCTCAACGTTCCATCCTCGCCAGAGTTCATTCACAAAAAAACGCCCTCAGCGGGGCGGGGCGGGGGCGGGGCGGCTCCGCCTCTTTCCCCGCCCAGGGGCCGGCTGGTGTTGTATAAGCGGATCCAGCGACCGACCGGCTGGCTGGCTGAAGATCGAGTGTGGATCTCCGGGTGAGTGATCTGGTGCTTTCCCCGCTTGCCGGGCTCCGCTTCGCTGCCTCGTCCGCTGAGTGCCAATGAAGTCCACTCTTGGCCTGCTTTGCAAGGTTGTTGTAGGACAGAAGGTGGACCTCTCTCTTCCCCGCCCTGCGGTGGCGGGGATTGGGTTTTTTTTTTTTTTTGCACGGTCAGGGGACGATGGGCTGTGTAGTTCTTTTCCTTCTTTATAGCGGTTTCAATCATCGAGGTTGGAAGGCAGCGTTTCTGAAAGTTGGCAACTTTAAGACTCCTGGACTACGACTCCCAGAATTCCTCAGCCAGCATAGCTGGCTGAGGAATTCTGGGAGTCGTAGTCTACCCATCTTAAAATGGCCAACTTTGAAAAAAAACGCTGCTCTAGGGCAAATTCCTGAGGTTTTTGAAGGCCCGCCCCTGTTGGTGCTGCAAATTGCAGCTGCACTGGAGCGGAGCTCGACTTGCCCAACATGGTGGCTGCCACACCCATCATCCCCCGCAGCAGCATGATGGTCTAGCTAGCTAGCAGACCCATGCAGAGAGGCAGCCTGGAGGAACGGTGGCTTTAAACAGCCTGCTGATCTCTTTAGGCCAGTGGTTCTCAACCTTTTTAATGCCATGACTCCCAACCGGTTGTAGGTTGAGGACTACTCAACCGGTCGTAAGTCGAGGACTACTCAACTGGTGCAGCACCGTTTGCAGAATGGGACTTTTGGCGGGCTCAGCAGGGCAGAGACAGCCTGGACAATTCCTATTGGCTTTTGAAAGCCAATAGAATGAGACTCTATTCAAGAGAGTCTATTCTATTGGCTTTCAAAAGCCAATAGAATAAAAGGGAGTAGCCCAGCTAAGGAAAAGGGGGGAAAAATGGCGGACTGCGTTGTTTGGCTACCCCTGTGAAATGGTCGTTCAACCCCAAATGGGGTCCCGACCCACAGGTTGAGAACCACTGCTTTAGGCCTTGCTCCCCATAGGGATCCCGTTGGAAACTCAGATAGATTTTGGTCTGATCTAGACACGTGTTTTTTTTCGTGCGTCTCAGAACTTAAAAACTCAGAATTACAGAATTGGATGGGACCTTGGAGGTCATTTAGTCCAACCCCCTGCTCAGGCAGGAAACCCTATACCATTTCAGACAAATGGCTGTCCAGTCTCTTCTTAAAAACTTCCAATGTTGGAGCATTTACTACTTCTGGAGGCAAGGAGTTCCACTGGTTAATTGTTCTAACTGTCAGGAAGTTTCTCCTTAGTTCTAGGTTGCTTCTCTCCTTGATTAATTTCCATCCGTTGCCTCTCCATCAAGGGGTCCCCAGCTGCTTACATTTCATCCTTTTTTTTTTTTTTGTAAAGACCGGTTCTTGAACTCGTGGCCATGTCGCCGAAGAGAAGGAAGCTCGGGCCAGTCACGTCCTCGCCCGACAGCTTGGAAGAAGGCAGAAAACTGGACTCTGCTGACACGGAGGCCTTGTCCGGAACGAAGAAGTTTAAATCCCAGGAAGATCCTCGCACCCAGAGCTTGGCCAAGACAGTGAAGGAAACCCGCATGAGCGCAGGGCTTTCCGTCGCAGAGTTCCCGTACAACAAGAAACGGGTCCGGTTGATCTCTCCAGCTCCCGAGCTGAAGGAGGGGGCTCAGGGGATCTTGTACTGGATGTCTCGCGAGCAGAGGGTTCAAGGTGAGATTGCAGATCCCGCTTGGCGAAAACTGCAGGGTGATTGGTCCTGCTCCTGACTGCAGGGCAGGTTGAGGTTGGGTTCGCACAACCGGGTCAACCTCTTTCCTCAGTTAAACTCCCTTGTTGGGGTTTGGAGAAGAGATTCAACCCTCAAGAGATGTCAGCTGAATTGATGCCCTGTATCACTGTTTATCACCTTAGCAACTTGAAGACAGGGGGACTTCAACGCCCAGAATCCCCCATCCTGCAGCGCTGGCTAGGGTATTCTGGGAGTTGAAGTCCACCCGTCTTAAAGTTGCTGAGCTTAACCCAGACAGAGACAAAGTTAAAACTAAGTTCGTAGAATTATATTTGCTCCACTCTTAGGCAATGTTATAATACTACTACTACTACTACTACTACTACTACTACTACTACTACTACTAATAATAATAATAATAATAATAATAATAATAATAATAATAATAATAATAATGCAAAAGGCGGCCTTACTAGGAACTGCTTCCATCCTGCGACGAGATCTGTAATACCATCAAACATCCACATCTGCCTATCCCAGGTCCTGGGTAAGGACTCGATAGGTAGACAAAATGCCAAATCCAGTTTGAACATCTGGCTGACTGTGTGATGATCCATAATAATAATAATAATAAAGTTGGAAGGGACCTTGGAGGTCATCTAGTCCAACCCCCTGCTCAGGCAGGAAACCCGATACCATTTCAGACCAATGGCTGTCCAGTCTCTTCTTAAAAACTTCCAGTGTTGCAGCATTCACCGCTTCTGGAGGCAGGTTGTTCCACTGGTTAATCTTGTCTCCGCTTTCTAACTGAACCCACAACCGGTGGTCTCCCATCCAAGGACTAACCGGGCCTGATCTGCTGAGACTGTGCCACCCATATTCTTGTCTTGATGCGTGCTCTTGCAGCTGAGACACGCACACAAGAATGCTTTGCTCGCTCGAGGGCAGTGGCCATTTTGACTTTTTTTTAACCCTTTCCGGCAGACATGTCTACTCTTTTGCTGGCGTCTCGCAACTGTGACGGTTCTCACTTGTGCCCCTTTCTTGCAGATAATTGGGCCTTCCTTTACGCCCAGCGCCTGGCCTTAAAACAGCGTCTTCCGCTGCATGTCTGCTTCTGCCTGGTGCCCAAGTTCCTGGATGCCACCATCCGCCATTTTGGATTTTTGCTCAGAGGCCTGGAGGAAGTCGCTGAGGTATTGGGGGGGGCATTGCGGGCATGGGGAGGGGGAGAGACTTAGCTACTCTCCCCCCCCCCTGTGGATTCAAAGCAAGAAAGCAAGAGAATGGCATAGTTTTTGATTTATGACCGCGACTGCGCCCAAATTTCTGTTGCTAAGTGAGACACTTGTTGAATGAGTTTTGCCCCATTTTACAAGCTTGCTTGCCACAGTTGTTAAATATTAATAATAATAATAATAATAATAATAATAAAGTTTGAAGGGACCTTGGAGGTCATCTAGTCCAACCCCCTGCTCAGGCAGGAAACCCTACATACCATAGTGAATCACTATGACAGTTCATGGGCTGCCCCCATTGACTCTGCTAGTTAGAAGATCTCAAAGGAGGATCACATGACCCTGGGACACTGCAACTGTCATAAGTACATGCCAGTTCCCAAGCCTCCGAATTTTAAACACGTGACCATGGGGATGCTGCCACGGTCGTAAGTGTGAAAAAGGGCCATACGTCAGGTTGTCCCTTTGAACGGTTACTAAACGAAAAGTTGTTAAGTTGAGCACTACCTGTACAAATGGTGTTTCTTAATCTTGGCAACATGAAAGATGGGTGGACTTCAACTCCCAGAATTCCCAGCCAGGGTTGCCATACAAGCAATCCTTGCTTTATGAGCACAACTGAGTGCAACATTTCCATGCTGGCTGAGGAATTCTGGGAGTTGAAGTCCTCAAGTCATGAAGGGGCCATAGTTCCCCATGCTGGCTCAGGAATTCTGGGAGTTGAAGTCCGCGAGTCATGAGGGGGCCATAGTTCCCCCATGCTGGCTGAGGAATTCTGGGAGTTGAAGTCCATGAGTCATGAAGGGGCCATAGTTCCCCCATGCTGGCTGAGGAATTCTGGCAGTTGAAGTCTGTGAGTCATGAAGGGGCCATAGTTCCCCCATGCTGGCTGAGGAATTCTGGGAGTTGAAGTCCGCGAGTCATGAAGGGGCCATAGTTCCCCCATGCTGGCTGAGGAATTCTGGGAGTTGAAGTCCGCAAGTCATAAAAGGACCAAGTTTGAAGACCCCTGTGTTAAGCGAATCACTTAGTTATAAAGAGAATCTCGCTTCCCTCATTGACCTTGCTTGTCAGTAGCCAGATGGGAAGGTCACAAACGGTGATCACATGACCCCGGGACACTGCAACCATCATAAGTACATGCCAGTTTCCGAGCCTCTGAATTTTGATCACGTGACCACGGGGATGTTGCAATGGTCACAAATATGAAAAACCAATCCTAAGTGCCGTGGTTGCTAAACGAATAGCTGGAAATTGAGATCACGAGACCACAGGGACGGGATGTCGGTCGTAAGGGCGAGTATTTTTACAAGGCTGTCGTAACTTTGAACCATTACAACGCTCAAACGAACAGTCATAAGTCGGCCATTACCTCTACATTCTGCCTGCTCTTGCCCAACCAGAAGCTCTCCTCGTTGTGTTGTGTTGGTGGTCAAAACTTTGCTGTGTGTTTGTTTTTTTTCCCAATTTTTCAGGAGTGCCGGATGCTCGACATCCCTTTCCACTTGCTGACCGGTTTCGCCAAAGACAGGGTGCCCCACTTTGTGACCCAGCACGGCATCGGCGGGGTGGTGACGGATTTCTCCCCACTCCGCGTTCCCCTGCAGTGGGTTCGAGATGTCCAGGAACAGCTTCCAAGCGATGTGCCCCTCGCTCAGGTGCCAGGTTGGGGCTGGAATTGCCACGGGGTAGAGGAGAGATCAGTTTTGGGGGGGTCTGAATCAAATCTGACCCCAAATTTAAATGTCCAGGGAGAGTCCTCCAGGTCATGGTTGTCCCACAGGTGCTTTTAATAATAGTAATAATAATAATAATGATGATGATGATGATCATGTTGGAAGGGACCTTGGAGGTCATCGAGTCCAACCCCCTGATTTTGCTTGAAGATGTTTCACTTCTCCTCCAAGAAGCTTCCTCAGTTCTGACTGAATGGTGGAGGATGGAAAGATTTATACTCCTTGCAGACAGCTGGTCGTTTGCCTTCTTTTATATATTGATTTATTTGTGTAAAATTTCTATTAATATTATTATTATTATCTCTAGGGCAGTGTTTCCTAACCTGGGGGGAGGACATATTATTATTTTGTTGCTTTGCAGATATGCTGAAAACCTCTGCGCCGTAGACAAATTCCTTGTCTGTATAATCACACTTGATCAAATAAAATATTCAACTCAATTCAATAATTCAATTCAATTCAGTGGTATAGGCCAAGGGTAGGCAACCTTGCCCCCTTCATGACTCGTGACTTCAAATCCCAGAATTCCTGAGCCAGCATAGCTCAGCTTGGAAACCTCTCCCTTTCCCCTCAGCGTGGCTGGCACAGGAATTCTGGGAGTTGAAGTCCACCAGTCATGAAGAGGCCATAGTTCCCCCATGTTGGCTCAGGAATTCTGGGAGTTGAAGTCCGCAAGTCATGAAGGGGCCAAGGTTGCCTACCCCTGTTATAGGTTCTCCTGCTTGAGCCGGGGGTTGGACTAGAAGACCTCCAAGGTCCCTTCCAGCTCTTTTCTATTCAACGATATACCTCTCAGAGGTATTCAATCGAGTGGGTTAAAAATATGGCAGGTTGGTCCAACGGGATCCCTTCTGCCCAATTGGATTTTTCCTGGTTTGGCGGAGAACATAAATCTAGCAAAAAAAAAAAAAAAAAAAAGCAGACACTTCTAATTTCTAACTCACTGTAGAAGAAACCAAGGTTTTCCTACAATTTTCTTACGCCCTCGGCTTTTGATTGTCAACGCCCTTCTCGCTTTTTTCATCCCCAGGTGGACGCCCACAATATTGTCCCGTGCTGGGTTGCCTCGGACAAGCAGGAATACGGGGCGAGGACGATTCGCCGGAAGATCCAGGACCGACTGGCTGAGTTCCTGACCGAATTTCCGCCTCTAGTCAAGCACCCTTTCCATGCTAAGCTTCAGGCAGAGGTGAGGGGGGTGGCTGTGGGGCTGGATCCTAACCTGGGGGGACTTGGAGAGGGGCGGACTTCAACTCCCAGGATTCCTCAGCCAGCATAGCTGGCTGAGGAATTCTGGGAGTTGAAGTCCGCCCCTCTCCAAGTCCCCAAAGTTCCATTGCATTGTACAATAGGTCGCCTTCTAAAATAACCCTCCAGTGAAGTGAGACTACAACTCCCATCGTCCTCCGCTTGCGCCCTGATAAGCTAGTCATGACTTCTAGCAATTGAGATCTCGTCCGGGTGAGATTCCTACAAACCTAGAAACATGGGAAATGGATGGTAGACAAAGGCCTAAAGTGGCCCATTGAGTCTGCCCTTGGAGTTTATTTGTTATTTGTTTTCTTGGTAATCTATTTGTTTGTTTGTTTATTATTTTGGAAGGGAGGGAGGGAGGAAGGAAGGAAGGAAGGAACAAAGGAAGGAGGAAAGGAAGGAAAAGGAGGGAGGGACGAAGGAAGGAAGGAGAAGGAGGGAGGAAGGGAGGGAAGAAGGAAGGAAGGAAGAAAAAGAAAGAAAGAAAGGAAGAGAAAGAAAGAAAGAAAGAAAGAAAGAAAGAAAGAAAGAAAGAAAGAAAGAAAGGAGAGGGAGGGAGGAACAAAGAAAGGAAGAAAGGAAGGAGAAGAAGAGAGGGAGGGAGGGAGGAAGGAAGGAAGGAGAAGGAGGGAGGAAGGAAGGAAGGAAAAGAAAGAAAGAAAGAAAAAGAAAGGAGAGGGAGGGAGGAAGGAACAAAGAAAGGAAGAAAGGAAGGAGAAGAAGAGAGGGAGGGAGGGAGGAAGGGAGGAAGGAAGGAGAGGGAGGGAGGAAGGAAGGAGAGGGATAGAGAAAGGAAGGGAAGGAGGGAGGGAGGGAGAGAGGAAGAAAGGGAGGGTGGGATGGAGGAAGGAGAGGGAGAGAGGAGAGGAGAGGAGAGGAAGGAAGGAAGGAAGGAAGGAAGGAAGGAAGGAAGGAAGGAAGGAAGGAAGGAAGGAAGGAAAAGATGGGGAAGGAGAGGAAGGAGAAGGAGCGGCAGAATCTGGGGATGGAGTCAAAAGAGGAATCAGCGTAGAATCCCTACATAGTCACAAGCAAATTAAGTCCCACCTCTTTTGAGTTCCATTGGCCCTTATCTAACACACCAAGCAGGCACCAACCCTTGGTTGAGAAGATTCCCGGGCAGAGGCTTTTAGCAATAAATCACTTTAATTGAACTTTCCCGTGTGGACCTGGCCTTTGGAGCCCAACAGGAGCGCCAGAGGCCGCCCAAATGTCCTGCTTTCCGCGATCTCTTTCCTTGCTGCCAACCGGCATCTTTGCTCTGCCTGAAATCCCGCAGCCCATCAACTGGGAGGCCTGCTACGCCAGCCTGCAGGTGGATCGCTCCGTCAAGGAGGTGGAGTGGGCCAGGCCGGGATCCGCCTCCGGGTTGAAGGTCCTCGAAGGGTTTATAAAAGACAGGCTGAAGTTCTTCGCCTCCGACCGGAACAATCCCAACCGGCCAGCCCTGAGCAACCTTTCGCCCTGGTTCCACTTTGGTAAGTGGGCAGGTGTAGTTAGAACAATTCACCAGTGGAACTACTTGCCACCGGAAGTTGTGCCTTAGCTCCGTCACTGGAGGTTTTGGAGAAGTGACTGCACAATCGCTTGTCTGAAGTGGTACAGGCAGGTCCTCGGCTTACGACGGTTCGTTTAGGGACCCTTCCAAGTTACAACAGCCCTGAAAATTGTGGCTTATCACCGTTTTTCACAGCATCCTCAGGATCAGACGCTTGGCCACGGACTCCTATTTATGACGGTTGCAGCATCCTGGGGATCCTGTGATCCCCTTTTGCGACCTCCTGACAAGCCAAGTCAAGGGGGAAACCTGATTCGTTTCACAACCGGGTTACTAACTTGTCAATTGCAGTGATTCGCTTAACAACGTGGGCAAGAAAGGTCATAGAAGGGGGGCAAAACCCACGTAACAAATGTCTCACAGAAATTTCGGCCGCAATTGTGGTCGTAAGTGGAGGACTGCCTGTATACGGGGAGAGGAATTGGAGCCTTTGGGAAGCCCGGCGGGCGCATTGGTTGGGAGGCTAGGCGGAGGGGAGAGAATTTGAACCCAGAACTGGAAGGCTTCCCCAATCTGATGTTCTATAAATGTACTTTAGATGACGATTCCGAGAATTCACCAGCCGGCGAAAATGGATTGGGCAGCGTGGTTGAGCACACTGTAGGAATGGGGTAGTCCTTGATTTACGACCACTTAGTTAGTGACTGAGATTGCAATGACAATTATTGACAATGATCGTGACTTACGACTGGTCCTTGCGCTTACGAATTTAAGAATAAATAAAAGCCCGGAGGCTGGTAACCCTACTCCAGGGTCTTCAAACTTGGCTCTTTTATGACTCATGGATTTCAACTCCCAGAATTCCTGAGCCAGCCACGCTGAGGGGGAAGGGAGAGGTTCCCAAGCTGAGCCATGCTGGCTCAGGAATTCTGGGAATTGAAGTCCACGAGTCATGAAGGAGCCATAGTTCCCTCATGCTGGCTCAGGAATTCTGGGAGTTGAAGTCTACAAGTCATGAAGGGGCCATAGTTTCCCCATGCTGGCTGAGGAATTCTGGGAGTTGAAGTCCATGAGCCAAGAAGGGGCCATAGTTCCCCCACACTGGCTGAGGAATTCTGGGAGTTGAAGTCCACGAGTCATGAAGGGGCCATAGTTCCCCCATGCTGGCTCAGGAATTCTGGGAGTTGAAGTCTACAAGTCATGAAGGGGCCATAGTTTCCCCATGCTGGCTGAGGAATTCTGGGAGTTGAAGTCCACGAGCCAAGAAGGGGCCATAGTTCCCCCACACTGGGTCAGGAATTCTGGGAATTGAAGTCCACAAGTCATGAAGGGGCCATAGTTCCCCCACACTGGCTCAGGAATTCTGGGAATTGAAGTCCACAAGTCATGAAGGGGCCATAGTTCCCTCATGCTGGCTCAGGAATTCTGGGAGTTGAAGTCCACAAGTCATGAAGGGGCCATAGTTCCCTCATGCTGGCTCAGGAATTCTGGGAGTTGAAGTCCAGAAGTCATGAAAGAGCCAAGATGGCCTACCCCTGCCCTAGTTGGTAGATGGCTGACCTCTGATATGTCCCTCATAGGTCAAGTTGCCGTGCAACGAGCCATTTTAGAGGTCCGCAAACATCGCGCCAGGTACAAAGAGTCGGTGGAAGGTTTCATCGAAGAGGCCGTGGTGCGTCGGGAGCTGGCGGACAACTTCTGCTTTTACAACCCAAACTACGACAAGATTGAAGGTAACACAGCCCTCTGTCTTCTGGGTCCACGCAACACCGGTAGCCCCAAAGACCTAACCGAAGCAGAAACAGACTGGGGGAAGGCCTCTGTTGTGTCCTTAAAGCTGTTGTGCTGGTTGTGGGAGTGCAGCCACTGGGGTGTCAAGTGTGAATAACCCGACCCCCGTGTGTAGAGTTCAAACTGGCTACTTTATTCTTCTATGCCTGACTTCGTGTGGGAAAGGCTAGAGGAAGTTCAAAAGCATTTGGGGTGTGTGTGTACGTGTGTGTATGTGTGTGAGAGAGAGAAATAGAGAGAAAGAAAGAGACAGAAAGAAAGAAAGAAAGAAAGAAAGAAAGAAAGAAAGAAAGAAAGAAAGAAAGGAAAGAAAGAAAAAGAGGGAGGAAGAGGAAAGAGAAAGAGAGGGAGATAGAGAGGGAGGGAGAGGAAAGAGAGAGGGAGAGAGAGAAAGGGGGAGAAAGAAAGGGAGAGAGAAAGAGAAAGGGAGAGAAAGAAAGGGAGGGAGAGGAAAGAGAAAGAGTAAGAGAGAAAGAGGGAGGAAAGAGAGAGATAGAGAGAGAAAAGAGAAAGAGAGAAAGAAAGGGAGAGGGAGAGGAAAGAGAAAGAGAGAGAAAGAAAGAGAGAGGGAGAGGAAAGAGGGAGAGGGAGAGGAAAGAGAGAAAGAGAGAGAAGAAAGAGAGGGAGAGGGAGAGGAAAGAGAGAAAGAGAGAGAGAGAGGAAAGAGAAAGAGAGAGGAAAGAGAGAGAGAGAGAGAGAGAGAGAGCTTGTCCTCTTGTGTTTATGTAATGAGTCCAGGCTAATTCCTTGTTTGATCCCTCCTTCCAACTGGGACGGTTGCTCTCCAACATCCTGACAGGTGTATAATCTTTCAAAGGTGCTTATGATTGGGCCAAGACCACACTGAAGCTCCATGCCAAGGACAAGAGGCCCTACCTGTACACCCTGGAGCAGCTAGAAGAGGGGAAGACCCACGACCTCCTGTGGAACGCTGCTCAGGTAACCGGAAGACCAGAGGAAACATGGTTGGGAGCCTTTTACTCGGGCTCTGTAGCGTTCCTTCTCCTGCACACTTGGAGGCCCTGCTTTCTGCTGGATCTCTTTATTGTAATACAGGTGGTCTTCGATTTACGAGCACAACTGAGCCCGAAATTTCCGTTGCTAAGCGAGACAGCTGTCAAGCGAGCTTTGCCCCATATTATGCACTCCCTTGCCACGGTTACTAAGCGAATCACTGCAGTTGTTAAGTGAAGAACTTGGCCGTAAAGCGAAACTGGCTTCCCCGTTGACTTTGAATGGTCAGAAAGTCCGCAAAAGGTGATCACGTGACCCGGGCGCACGGCAAGCGTCATCAATACGTGCCCGTTGTGTCCAAATTTTGATCACGTGACCACGGGGACGCTGCGACTGTTTCTAAGTGTGAAAAAAACAGTCGTCGGTCACTTTTTCGGTGGCGTTTAGTGACCGTTTGAAAGGTCGCTAAGCAAACGGTTGCAAATTGAGGGACTACCTGAACAAGCTCTGGATCATTCAGAAGGACTAAGCAGCCAGAGGACTGTTTTGGGGGCATATCTAATTAATTTATGCCCATCTTTGATCTGATACGGGTTGGCAGCTCATAGCTTAGATGTTTTTAGAAGGCGATAGGAGAACATCTGTAGAGGAAGCTTACAAAGTGAGTTGTAGGGGGGACAACACTGAGACGTTGATGTGATGGCCGGCTTCTCTGGAGATCCCCTTGGGACAATTCAGCCCTAAACAAATCAGATGGACCTCAACCTCAAGGAAGATTCTGGAAAAGAAATCAGCCAGGTTGGAATTGCAAGCGTGAGGAAAAGAAACTGATTAGGAGTAGTGTTTTAGAATCAGAATAGAGCTCGAAGGGACCTTGGAGGTCATCTAGTCCAGCCCCCTACTCAAGCAGCAGACCCTATATCATTTCAGACAAGTGACTGTCCAGTCTCTTCTGAAAAACCTCCAGTGATGGAACGCCCACGATTTCTGGTGGCAAGCTGTTCCACTGGTTAATTGTCCTCCCTGTTAGGAAGTTTCTCCTTAGTTCTAGGTTGCTTCTCTCCTGGATTAGTTTCCATCCGTTGCTTCTTGTCCGGCCTTCAGGGGCTTTGGAGAATAAGTCAAACCCCCTCCTCTTTGTGGCAGCCCCTCAAATACTGGAACACTGCTATCATTCCCCCCCCCCCCATCCAGTCCTTCTAGTAGTTTGTTAAAAATAAGTTGTGGCAGACAAGAGTGGCTGCTTTTTTTGACCAAGTGACTCAATTAATAGACAAAGGGAATACTGTGGATGGAGCATAGTTGAACTTTATTAAGGTGCCTGATAAGTGTACAGCTTCCTTGTTGCTGGGGAATTAAAAAGAGCGCAGAGAAGAGTAACTGAAGGGCTTGGAGGCTAAATTCTGTGAAGAACGGTGAAAGGAACTGGGTATACTGTCAGAGTTCCGACTGACGAACCCAACCAAGCGAACACGTTTGAGACATTCCAATCTCTTAATGTAAAACTTTATTGAGTACATCATTTCGCCATGTATGAAAGCAAAACCAGCTCTGGGAAACCCGAAGCCAAACCTTTATAGTAAAAGTATAGAATCCCCCCCTCCCGTCCTTGAACAGGTTACATTGCCCAGTTTAGGTGTAAATATATTGTTATGAGAAAATGTCTCTGAGTCGGGTCAGACAGCATCACCACCAGATGGATCCGTAGCTGGCTGACCGGCCGTACTCAGCGTGTGGTCCTCAATGGAACTGCATCTACATGGAGGGAAGTGTGTAGTGAGGTGCCCCAGGGCTCTGTTCTGGGCCCAGGGCTCTTCAACATCTTCATCAACGATTTGGACGAAGGGATAGATGGGGAACTCTTCAAATTTGCAGACGACATCAAGCTGGCAGGAATAGCCAACACTCCAGAAGACAGGCTTAGGATACAGGAGGATCTGGACAGACTTGAACACTGGGCGCTATCTAACAAAACAAAATTTAAGGGTGAAAAAAGTAAGGTTCTACATTCAGGCAAGAAAACCCAAATGCACAGGTATAGTATAGGGGGTACCTTTCTCAAGAGTAGTAACTGTGAGAGGGACCTCCGAGTCCTAGTGGACAATCTCTTAAATAGGAGCCAGCAGTGTGCTGCAGCTGCCAAAAAAGCCAACATAGTGCTGGGCTGCATTCACAGAGGGAGAGAATCAAGATCACGTGAAGTATTAATACCACTTTACAAAGCCTTGGTAAGGCCACACTTGGAATACTGCATCCAGTTGTGGTCACCACGATGTAAAAAAGATGTTGAGACTCTGGAAAGAGTCCAGAGAAGAGCAACAAAGATGATGAGGGGATTGGAGGCTAAAACATATAAGGAACGGCTGCTGGAATTGGGTATGTCTAATTTAACAAAGAGAAGGATGGGGGGGGGGGGGAACATGATAGCAGTCTTCCAGTATCTCAGGGGCTGCCCCAAAGAAGAGGGAGTCAAGCTATTCTCCAAAGTGCCTGAAGGCAGGACAAGAAGCAACGGGTGGAAACTAACCAAGGAGAGAAGCAACCTAGAACTAAGGAGAAACTTCCTGACAGTTAGAACAATGAACCAGTGGAACAACCTGCCTCCAGAAGTTGTGAATGCTCCAACACTGGAAGCTTTTAAGAAGAAACTGGACAGCCATTTATCCAAAATGGTCTAGGGTTTCCTGCCTGAGCAGGTGGTTGGACTAGATGACCTCCAAGGTCCTTTCCAAGTTTATTGTTGTTGTTGTTGTTGTTGTTATTATTATTATTACCTGGTGAATCGTCCTTGATTCTCGTGGTCTGCCTTCTTTATCTCTGTAGCCTGTGTTGCATTTTCCCCATCCTCCCAGTCTCTTAAAAACTTCCAGTGTTGGAGCATTCACAACTTCTAGTGGCAAGCTGTTCCACTGGTTTATTGTTCTCTTAGGTTAGTTCTAGGTTGCTCCTCTCCTTGATTAGTTTCCATCCGTTGCTTTTTGTCCTGCCCTCAAGTGCGTTGGAGAATAATTTAAACCCTGCTGGGGTTATAGGGCCCATCACTGGGCTTTTCAAACAAAGATGGGTGGCCATTTATCTGGAAGGATCTGAAGGTTCCTGCCCTGGTGGAGAGTTAGCCTAAAAGACCTTGAAGTGATCCCTCCACCCCAAGGATGCCGTGGTTTTACATTGGTTCCCGCGTGACTCTTAGTTTTCTCCAAGGAAATGTGAGGCTCACCGGTTCTTCCCCACCTTCCCTCTCAGCTCCAGATGGTTCACGAGGGGAAGATGCACGGCTTCCTGCGGATGTACTGGGCCAAGAAGATCTTGGAGTGGACCAGGTCACCAGAAGAGGCCCTGCAGTTCAGCATCTACCTGAATGACCGCTACGAATTGGACGGCCGAGACCCCAACGGATACGTAGGTGAGTGATGGAGAGGCTGGGAGGTCACCAAAGGAGGTAAAGGACCGTCAGCCTTTGGGTTTCTCTCTGCCCCTGCTAAACAGGACAGTCGTTAAGCAAGGACCCCCTGTACAGCCAAATGACATGCGTAATAGGTGGAGTTTCATAAGTTTTGGGTTTTACTTGGAAGGCCTCTTTTCCTGAGCCTCGTGGCGACGGATCGCACAACCGCTGAGCGAGGAATCGGACCGGGAGTTGAGATCTGGGCATCTCTTGGAAATTGACGGTAGTTAGGGCACAGAGGGTGTGTGCATCCATCCGCCAACAGTGTGTGTTACTTAAACTCGGATAGATCTTTCTAGATTAGATTAGATTAGATATTTTAGATTACATTGTGAGTGCATCCATGTCAATAGAATGTATCACTTAAAGCAGCGGTTCTCAACCTGTGGGTCGGGACCCCATTTGGGATCGAACGACCATTTCTCGGGGGTCGCCAAACAAGGCTGTCCGCCATTTTTTCCCCCTTTTCTTTGGCCACGCCCCTGGCACCCGGTGATGTATAAGTGGTTGGGGGTCACCACAACATGGGGAACTATATTATGGGGTCGCGGCATTAGAAAGGTTGAGAACCACTGACTTAAAGTAAGATACATCTTTCTATATATTATTATATTACATTACATTACATTACATTATATATATTTTAATATTGATCATACTATAATTATATATTATGCTGTTATATATTATACTAATATATTATAGTGATCATACTATATATTAGGTTAGATTAGATATTACATATTTTACTATTGATCATACTATATTAATTATATATTATATATTATGCTATATTATATACTATACTATTATATACTATATCGATCATACTGTATTTAGATTAGATTAGATTAGATATATTTTACTATTGATCATACTATATTATATTATGTTGTTATATATACTATTATATACTATAATGATTATACTATATATATTATATTACATTACATTACGTATTATACATTATGCTATACTATATTAGATATTTTACTATTGATCATACTACATTAATATTATATACTATGCTATATTATATTATATATTATGCTATATTATATATTATACTATTATATACTATATTGATCATACTATATATATATGATATATGATGATATATCTCGTTCTCTCTCTCTCTCTCTGCTAGGCTGCATGTGGTCAATCTGTGGGATCCACGACCAAGGATGGGCTGAACGGGCCGTCTTTGGCAAAATCCGCTACATGAATTATGCCGGTTGCAAGAGGAAGTTTGATGTTGCCCAGTTTGAGCGCAAATATAGTCCTCAACGCTTCACCCAGTAGCCTTGGTGAAAGGCCACCCTCCACGCTGGCGGACACCTGCTTCTTTCCTTGTAAAAGACAAGAGCAATAAAGACACTCACTGTTGCGGAGGAAAAGTAAGCTTGATCTGCAGGCTAGAAACCACCCAAAGTCTCAATATCTTTTTTATATCGTGGTGACCAAAACTGGATGCAGGATTCCAAGTGTGGCCTTACCAAGGCCTGGTAAAGTGGTATTAATACTTCACGTGATCTTGATTCTATCCCTCTGTTAATGCAGCCTAGCACTGTGTTGGCCTTTTTGGGCAGCTGCAGCACACGGCTGGCTCACATTTAAGTGAATGTCCATTAGGACTGAGATCCCTCTCACAGTTGCTACTATTGAGCAAGGCACCACCTAGAGTACTATACCTGTGCATTTGGGTTTTCTTGCCTAAATGTCGAGCCTTACTTTTTTCACCGTTGAATTTCATTTTGTTAGATAGCGCCCAGTGTTCGAGTCCTGTCCAGATCCTCCTGTATCTTAAGCCTGTCTTCTGGAGGGTTGGCTATTCCTGCCAGTTTACAAACGGTTGTAAGTCAAGGACTACATCATTTGGGAGGGACCGGTACAGCGACCAATCCATCAAGCATTTTTCGTGAATTTATTGTGTGAAGCACTCCACCAATATACCAGAGATGCAGCCTGAGTATTATTATTAGTTTTATTACCGATGACATTTCCATGGTTACACTTTACTGGAATAACAGATGGATTCAACCAGGTTCCTCTTAATTTTTACAAAGAGTATTTCACTCAATACAGGTAGGAAACAGGGTTTTTGTGGGGTTTTTTTTGCCAAATGGGCATTAAATCAACAGCTCCAACATTTCTGAGCACCATTTAGCATCCTAAATCCAACTTGTGTGCATCTTTTGGTACTTTCTGCTATTTCTAAAGTGAACCCTTTAGAATCCACCCCCTCCTTGCTGGTTTTTGTAAAAACCGAATCAGTGCTTTTTAGAAAAAAATGGCTTTGCTAGCAAAAGGGAAATAAACGTTTTGGAGTCTCCAAAAATCTTCAAATATTTGCTTGAAGCAGCACAGCGGAAGGAACCTGGTTTTAAAAAAAAAACACACAGTGTGCATTTGTGTTTTTTTTCTCCAAGTGCGTTAAAAAGAAGTGTGCGGGGAGCCAGGTTTTTGAAGGGGGGGGGGAAATAGGAGCAAGGCAAACATAAATATCCTTAATATAAATGTAGTCATCAGGGTGAGATTGGGACTTTCAAGGTTAAAATTATTCGGATTAACGACGTTGAGGTTAAACTGGTGTTCCGCATAGCTCGGCTGCAAAAGTACAAAAGAGGAAATAGTTCTTCCAGGAAAAAAATGGCTGTGTGCAAATTTAGTTGAAGATTTGATTAGGGGGAAATGAGAGCAGTTAAACCAGAATGGATGTGGAGCAAAGAAGGGATCAAAATCAATTGTTTTTTTGAGTTTCCCATTTATTTTTTCAATTTTTGATCACCGGCTATTCTAGGTTCTAGAACAAGGGTCTTCAGACTTGGCTCTTTTATGACTTGTGGATTTCAATTCCCAGAATTCCTCAGCCAGCATGCCTGGCTGAGGAATTCTGGGAGTTGAAGTCCAGGAGGTCTTCAAACTTGGCCCTTTTGACTTGTGGACTTCAATTCCCAGAATTCCTCAGCCAGCGTGCCTGGCTGAGGAATTCTGGGAATTGAAGTCCAGGGGTCTTCAAACTTGGCCCTTTTATGACTTGTGGACTTCAATTCCCAGAATTCCTCAGCTAGCGTGCCTGGCTGAGGAATTCTGGGAGTTGAAATCCAGGGGTCTTCAAACTTGGCCCTTTTGACTTGTGGACTTCAATTCCCAGAATTCCTCAGCCAGCGTGCCTGGCTGAGGAATTCTGGGACTTGAAGTCCAGAGGTCTTCAAACTTGGCCCTTTTATGACTTGTGGACTCCAACTCCCAGAATTCCTCAGCCAGGCACGAAGCTGAAAACACCAGCCTGAAGATGACGAATGGGACTTCGTCGAAACGTCGCCAAGACACTTCCAATTTTACGCGGGAGAAAACCCGAACAACCAAAGACCTACATATATATATTCCTCTCATTGGAGGAATTGTCCCGTTTGCAAATCAACCGACATTATTCCTCTGACGAGACCTTTCAGACAAACAGGGAGAAGAGAAAAACGACCGTGAGCTTGTGGGTCTGTGTGTTCTCACGCACAGATCCTTTTAAGAAGCTGAGAAATGAGTTGTTTTTTGTTTTTTTTTAATCCTTTCAGCCCCGCTCAAATCCAGCTTTCCCATTCTGGTTATTCCACTCCCTTTCCCCACTAACTTTCTCCCAAGACTGGAAAAAGGGACAGGCCTAATAGTTTGTATCCCCCCCCCAATCCTTTTTCCTGACTCCTTTGCCAAATTGGACAAAACGGGAGCGAGGTTTAGCAAAGAAGAATAAAGAGAATTGGAGGCGAGGATTGGGTGGTCCGAAAAAAATATATTAAAAATTTAAAAAGACCAAAAAGAAAAAAAAGAAAAAACAACCCCAACACAGCAACCGATAACAGCCAGTCAAACAGGACAGGAGGTTTTTCCCTTTTAGGAGCGCGGCCGGATCCTGTCGGCGGAACTCGACCTCCGGAAAAAGCCCATCATCGGCTTCTCTCCGTGGATGGAGCAAAGTCCTGGGTTCTAGACGGGGCGCGCCCCAAATTGTCTCCTGTGCCTTTCGGTAGAAAGAAGCATCCTTCTTCGTTGTGTCTCTGAGTTGGCGCCAGACGTCGGCTCTCGTCCAGGAAGGATTTCCCTTCTCCGAGTTGCGAAGCACTGGCTTGGGAGCGTTTGTGTGGGGGGGAAGAGAGCATCCAGCTTTGTCCGTCGGTCAGTCCGGTGCTCGAAGGGCGCAGGCCGGACAGCGACCTGCAGGTTCTCGGCCGTCACGTGGCTGCTCCTACCGTGTCCTCCTCCGGCTCGTAATCCGAGAGATCGGCTTCCAGACTCTGCTTGGCTAGGAGTTCCCGCCGCGCTTGAAGGCGGGCACATCTGGGGCAGGGTCCCGACTGGAAGCAGCCCTTATGGTAGCAAGCTCTGCACTCTGTGGGGAGGGAGGGGGGGTGGAGAAAAAAAGAAGGAATCAAAGAGGAGCGAAGGAGGCGTGGAGAGCATCAGAGCTTCCAACAGTCCGCCTTTTTTTTTTTGCTCCATTGTGGTTGTTAAGTCAGGGACTACGTGTAAGAGATTTTTTTTTTTTTTTTGCTGTTGGGCTAACACAGGGGTAGGCAATTTTGGCTCTTTTATGACTCGTGGACTTCAACTCCCAGAATTCCTGAGCCAGCATGGGGGAACTATGGCCCCTTCATGACTCGTGGACTTCAACTCCCAGAATTCCTAAGCCAGCATGGGGGAACTATGGCCCCTTCATGACTCGTGGACTTCAACTCCCAGAATTCCTGAGCCAGCATGGGGGAACTATGGCCCCTTCATGGCTTGTGGACTTCAACTCCCAGAATTCCTGAGCCAGCATGGGGGAACTATGGCCCCTTCATGACTTATGGACTTCAACTCCCAGAATTCCTGAGCCAGCATGGGGGAACTATGGCCCCTTCATGACTCGTAGACTTCAACTCCCAGAATTCCTAAGCCAGCGTGGGGGGAACTATGGCCCCTTTATGACTCGTAGACTTCAACTCCCAGAATTCCTGAGCCAGCATGGGGGAACTATGGCCCCTTCATGACTCGTGGACTTCAACTCCCAGAATTCCTCAGCAAGCGTGGGGGAAACTATGGCCCCTTCGTGACTCATGGACTTCAACTCCCAGAATTCCTCAGCCAGCCTGGCTCAGCTTGGAAGCCTCTCTTTCCCCTCAGCATGGCTGGCTCAGGAATTCTGGGAGTTGAAGTCCACCAGTCATAAAAGAGCCAAGGTTGCCTACCCCTGGGCTAACAGAATAATAGAGCTGGAAGGGACCTCGAAGGTCTTCTAGTCCAACCCCCTTCTCAAGCTGAGACCCTCCCAGACTTCCGGCATTCGTGAACGGATTGTCAGAAATTATAGCCTGCATGTAAGGGAGCTTCGGCTGGTCACGATCTGTGTATAAATTGTCTGGACAGTTGTGTTGAAGACCACCAACCAATGGCTGTGTACCCTCCTTGTTCGACACCGTGTGAAATAGTTTTGGAATATGGGGATGTTTGGTCTTTCTTAGGCCCCAAATAAATTCTTGACTTAAACATAAAAGGTGTTAGGGCCGGGGTCTTCCAACTTGGCCCTTTGATGACATGTGGACTTCAACTCCCATAATTCCTCACGCGTACCTGGCTCTGGAATTCTGGGAGTTGAAGTCCACGAGTCATGAAGGAGCCATAGTTCTCTCATGCTGGCTCTGGAATTCTGGGAGTTGAAGTCCACAAGTCATGAAGGAGCCACAGTTCCCCCACGCTAGCTCAGGAATTCTGGGAGTTGAAGCCCACAAATCATAAAAGCCAAGTTTGAAGACCCCTATCTTAAATCTAACAAACAAAATGGAGGCTAGCTGAGGAATTCTGGGAGTGGAAGTCCACAAGTCATCAAAAGGCCAAGTTGGAAGACCCCTGTCTTAAATCTAACAAACAAAATGGAGGCTGGCTGAGGAATTCTGGGAGTGGAAGTCCACAAGTCATCAAAAGGCCAAGTTGGAAGACCCCCTGTGTTAGGGGATTAGCCTTTTTGTTTGATCGCTTACCTTCACACGTTTTGCATTTGCTGAGTTCAAAGGGAAACAGGATGTCCTCCTCATTCTGGCAGAATTCACAGATGAAGCCCTTCGCTTGACACAGCTGGGGGGAGAAGAGAAAAAAAAATATGGACTAACGCAAGGCAACAATCCCACTGTTTGGGTTTCACTCCGCTCTTCGAGAGGGAGATTCCAGGACTTCCTGGAAGGAAGAAAAGAAGGAAGGGAGGGAGGGAGGAAGAAAGAATTGGAGAGGGAGGGAAGGAAGCAAGGAAGGAAGGAAGGAAGGGAAAAAAAGAAAGAAAGAAAGATGGAGGGAGGGAGGGAGGGAGGGAGGGAGGAAGGAAGGAAGGAAGGAAGGAAGGAAGGAAGGAAGGAAGGAAGGGGGTCCCCACACTCACCATGCATTTCTCAACGTGCAGTTCTCCCACCCGGAGGAGCTCGGTCAGGCGGGGAACCAGATCCCCCTTCTTGATGGCGCTCAGGTCATTTAAGGAATAAAGGTGAAGGTCCTCGGTCAGGTGACCCGGCACCGCATCAAAGGCATCCAGAAGCCTGGAAGGAAACAGCAGCCATGTGGTCAGCAGTGGCACAACGGGGTCTCACCCTCCTCTCTGGAAAAGTCCTGCCCAACTCCCCATTTTTAATTGTCAAGCGAGTAACCAGGTTTGCTTCCCACCATTTCCTTTTCAAATGTTGTGGCTCAGGCTGTGTGGGGCCCTTGGTGCTCTCTGAGCTTCGTTTTTTTTTTCTTGCAGACGTTTCATGATCTAACTAGGTAACGTCGTCAGTGCTAGAAGGGAGGGGGGTTTTCTGGGAGGAGGAGGAAGAGGAGGAGGAGGAGGAGGAGACTGTGGGATCCTCGGCGCTCTCTGAGCTTGGCTGTTTTCTTGCAGATGTTTCATTGCCTAACGAGGTGACGTCATCAGCGCTGGGTGTCGGGTTTCTCTTTGTTTGTATACGATATAACCCCCCCTCCCTCCTACCACTGATGATGTTACCTAGTTGGGCAGTGAAATGTCTGCAAGAAAACCACCCAGCTCAGAGAGCACCAAGGACCCCACAATCCCTTTTCTTTCTTTCTTTCTTTCTTTCTTTCTTTCTTTCTTTCTTTCTTTCTTTCTTTCTTTCCTTTTCTTTATTTTTCTCTCCTCCTCCTCCTCCCTTCTAGCACTGATGATGTTGCCTAGATGGGTCCAACCATCTTAGAGAGCACCAAGAACCTCACAATCCTTTCTTTTTCTTCTTTCTTTCTTTCTTTCTTTCTTTCTTTTTCTTTCTTTCTTTCTTTCTTTCTTTCTTTCTTTCTCTTTTTCTCTCCTCCTCCTCCTCCTCCTCCTCAAATCTCCCTCCCTTCAAGCACTGATGATGTTGCCTAGTTGGGTCATGAAATGTCTGCAAGAAAACCACCCAGCTCAGAGAGCACCCAGGACCCCACAGTCCTCTCTCTCTCTCTCTCTCTCTTTCTTTCTTTTTCTCTCCTCCTCCTCCTCCTCCTCCAACTCCCCTCCCTTCAAGCACTGATGATGTTGCCTAGTTGGGTCATGAAATGTCTGCAAAAAAACCACCCAGCTCAGAGAGCACCAAGGACCCGACAATTCACTTTCTTTTTCTTCTTTTCTTTCTTTCTTTCTTTCTTTCTTTCTTTCTTTCTTTCTTTCTTTCTTTCTCTTTCTTTCTTTCTCTCTTCTCCTCTTCCTCCTCCTCTCCACAAGCCCCCCTCCCTTCTAGCACAGATGATGTTACCTAGTTGGGCAATGAAATGTCTGCAAGGAAACCACCCAGCTCAGAGAGCACCAAGGACCCGACAATTCACTTTCTTTTTCTTCTTCTCTTTCTTTCTTTCTTTCTTTCTTTCTTTCTTTCTTTCTTTCTTTCTTTCTTTCTTTCTTTCTCTCTTCTCCTCTTCCTCCTCCTCTCCACAAGCCCCCCTCCCTTCTAGCACAGATGATGTTACCTAGTTGGGCAATGAAATGTCTGCAAGGAAACCACCCAGCTCAGAGAGCACCAAGGACCCCTCAGTTCAGCCCTGAGCTACAAAGAGTCTCTTCTCCTGGAAATAGAACTATAGATACAGATAGTTCTCGACTTACCATTCATTTACTGACCGGGCAAAATTACAACAGCGCTGAAAAAAAAAATGACTTGGGACTGTTTTTCACACTTGTGACCGTTTTAGCACCTCCAGGCTCACGTGACCAGAATCGGAACGCTGGGCAAGTAGTTCACACTTAACGACCGTTGCAGGGCCCCGAAGTCAGGGGATCACCTTGTGCAACCTTGTGACAAGTACAATCCGCGGGGAAGGCAGATTCCCTTGACAACCGTCTTACTAACAGGTGTAGCGATTCACTTAACAACTGTGGCCAGAAAGGTCGTAAAACGGGGCACGACTCGCTTAGCAATGGTCTTGCTTAGCAATAGAAATGTTGGGCTAAATTGTGATCATACGTCGAGAACCCTTTGTATTATTTTGATAGTAGCCTCCGGAGAGACGTAACTGGATTGTAAGTCTGGATAAGGATATTAACCATTTTCCTTTTCCTAATGTTCCTGAGCCTGGATTTTCCCTTTTCTCACAGCTGCCACACACTCGGTCAGCCTCCTCACTGTGGCATCTGCCCTGGCACCAACTCCCCGCTGCTCACAGCCTACTCCCACTCTACGCTAACGAAGGCGCTCTCCGAAAAAGTTTCCTGGTGTCCTTACCCTTTAGCTAAGCGACAGGTTTTGAACATGTTCTTCATGTGGTACAGCTGGATTCTCAGAAGCTGGAAGAGACCAAGAAGACAGGAGTTCAGGGTAACAGAGTGACAAGAGTTGGAAGGGACCCTGGAGGTCATCTAGTCCAACCCCCTGCTTGAGCAGGAGACCCCTGGACCAGGGGTAGGCAACCTTGGCTCTTTTATGACCCGTGGACTTCAATTCCCAGAATTCCTGAGCCAGCCATGCTGAGGGGAAAGGGAGGTTTCCAAGCTGAGCCATGCTGGCTCAGGGATTCTGGGAGTTGAAGTCCACGAGTCATGAGGGGGCTAGTTCCCCCATGCTGGCTCAGGAATTCTGGGAGTTGAAGTCCATGAGTCATGAAGGGGCCATAGTTCCCCCATGCTGGCTGAGGAATTCTGGGAGTTGAAGTCTGCCAGTCATGAAGGGGCCATAGTTCCCCCGTGCTGGCTGAGGAATTCTGGGAGTTGAAGTCCACCAGTCATGAAGGGGGCCATAGTTCCCCCATGCTGGCTCAGGAATTCTGGGAGTTGAAGTCCATGAGTCATGAAGGGGCCATAGTTCCCCCTTGCTGGCTGAGGAATTCTGGGAGTTGAAGTCTGCCAGTCATGAAGGGGCCATAGTTCCCCCGTGCTGGCTGAGGAATTCTGGGAGTTGAAGTCCACCAGTCATGAAGGGGGCCATAGTTCCCCCATGCTGGCTCAGGAATTCTGGGAGTTGAAGTCCATGAGTCATGAGGGGGCCACAGTTCCCCCATGCTGGCTGAGGAATTCTGGGAGTTGAAGTCTGCCAGTCATGAAGGGGCCATAGTTCCCCCTTGCTGGCTCAGGAATTCTGGAAGTTGAAGTCCACAAATTATGAGGGGGCCATAGTTCCCCCCACGCTGGCTGAGGAATTCTGCCCTACAGTATTCTGGAGAAATGGCTATCCAATCTCTTCTTGAAAGCCTCCAGGAATGGAGCATCCACAACATCAGTTCTCACTGTAAGGAAATTCCTCCTTAATTCCAGGTTGCTTCTCTCCTTGATTAGTTTCCATCCTTTGCTTCTTGTCCTGCCTTCTGGTGCATTGGAGAATAGGTGCTGCATCACTGGAGGTTTTTAAGAAGAGACTGGACAGTCATTTGTCTTAAATAGCATAGTGTCAGGATAATAATTTAATAGCTAAACACTTTATGTAAAGATGTAATGTAATGTGGATAATGCAATAATAGGAATGACTCAGCAGGTGTGTGTATACCTTTAAGAATCCGAGTATAAAAGGGAAGGTTTTTTTGCTGGCCTCTTTCTCTCTCATCCGTTTGACAGCTGTAATTGCTGTGTGTTGGAGTTTGCTGAATCACCACCTGTATTTATTTTATTTCTAGTGTATATTTGTAGGTAGCGTGTAATATAAACCACATTTAATTACAAACCACTGTTTACTGTATTTACTCCTGGGTTACCTCAGCGCAGTAAGACTGTGCCTGCTCTGACACCTAGGGTCTCCTGCTTGAGCAGGGGGCTGGACTGGAAGACCCCCAAGGTCCCTTCCCATGCTGTGGTTCTCACCCAAAGCGCGTCGGCAAGCGCCAGATGCCTTACCCTGACTTGGTTGAGCGGCTTGACCTTACGGTACAGGGCGGCGTTGACGTCCTGCATGTTGAAGAGGGGATCGTTCCAGATCTTGTGCAGCAGGTCCTTGGAGAAGTTGCTGACATAGTATTTGCCAAAGTCCCACTTGCGGAGGATACGGCTGGGGATGACCATCTGGGCGTTCTCGTGGCAGCACTGGCAGAAGTATTTGCCCAGGTACTCGCAGTAGCGCATCCGCTTGATGTAATCTGAGACGGCCCGTCGGACGAAGAAAAGAGAGGGAAGGGAAAGAGGTTTAAGAGAGGACTGCTCCCCAGGGGGAGCTATTCGATTCCCGATTGTCCGTGAGCGCTGGGGCCGACGACCAGACCTCGGAACATTCTAGAATCGAGGCCGAGTTTGACGGAACGGGGTCTGCCCGCCTAGGTGTGACTTCGTTTCTACAAGTAGTCCTCTACTTACGACAGTTCATAGCTCACTCAGGAATTCTGGGAGTTGAAGTCCACGAGCCATAAAAGAGCCAAGGTTGCCTACCCCTGGTATAGGGCTTCCTCCCTGAGCAGGGGGTTGGACTAGAAGACCTCCAGGGTCCCTTCCAACTTTATTATTATTATTACATAGGTTCTCATGGGTACTAGTTATGGCAGTTAGTAATAAGTAATAACTACTGCCATAATAATAGAGCAGCAATGACTGCCATAACTAGTAGCCACGCTTTTCAGTGTTTTGCATGGGCTCTTAAACCTGGCCCAGCAGGCGAACACGAAGTTACAATTAATGATGATATTATTATGATTGTGGGGTATAGGGTTTCCTGCCTGAGCAGGGGGTTGGACTAGATGACCTCCAAGGTCCTTTCCAACTTTATGATTATGATTATGATTATTATTATTATTATTATTATTAAAGCCACAATGGAGCCTCCAAGTCCAGAGGCAGTCTATCTTTGAGGATAGAGGATTAGCACAGGGGGAAATCTCATCTGACTGAGGCTGCGAGGGAAGGGACCCCCCCCCGGTCCTCCCCCAATCCAGGCCTGAGTACAGTCCCGCATCCCGGCCTCCCAAGGTTGCCTACCCCTGATCTAGGCCAACGTTGGTCCTGCCGAACTCTTGCAAGCCAAAAACTCACCAAAATCTGTCCTGATCCCGCAGCCGGCACAGCGGTAGTTTTGCTTGGCTACTGCTGCCTTCCTCCTACAGAACAGAAATTCGGGACATTAAAGGAAAAAAAACAAACCCCTCGTGTCCAATTCACTTCTCGGCCTTGAAGAGGTGAAAGTCTCCATCAATGGATGTTGTTAGCCGGGGATGGGCGAAAGTTTGAGGGCATCGTCCTCAGAGAAAACCAATTTCCCAAGTGTCCCTTTGGCCATCTTAGATCAAAGTTCCCGGAACTTTCCGGATTGGGTGCTCGGAGGAGGAGGGAGGGGAGGGGAGAAAGAGGGGACGGTTTTGTGGGGGGGGGTCCACAATTGTCACACTTTCTGCTTCTTTGAGCAGAACCTATTTAGGATAGCAAGTAGTCTCTTGGGGATCACACGCGTACAGCAGTAGCCAAAATTGTGGAAAAGTGTCCTGTAGAAACGCCACCTTTGGTTAAGTTTCCACCCATTTTTCTTCTCATTTCTTTATAGCTGTAGCCTTCTTCGCTTAATGCAGCGGTTCTCAATCTATGGGTCGGGACCCCATTTGGGGTCGAACGACCATTTCACGGGGGTCGCCAAACAACGCAGTCCGCCATTTTTTTCCCCTTTTCCTTAGCTGTGCTACTCCCTTTTATTCTATTGGCCTTTGAAAGCCAATAGAAGAGACTCTCTTGAATAGAGTCTAATTCTATTGGCTTTCCAAAGCCAATAGGAATTGTCCAGGCTGTCTCTGCCCTGCTGAGCCCGCCAAAAGTCCCCTTCTGCAAACGGTGCTGCACCAGTTGAGTAGTCCTCGACTTACGACCGGTTGGGGGTTGCTGCATTAAAAAGGTTGAGAACCACTGACTTAATAAATACTATTTTACATCGCTTTCTGGGCGAGCGGTCAACTCTTTGCACCGTTGCTTTAATTTTATGACGTTTTACAAGCTGACTCAACGAAAGAACACAAAAAAACCCAACCAACTTGATCGTGGAGCACATAACACACTGACCAATGTCCTCCTCTCCGCTTCAAGACATGAGATCAACCACTGGATCCTACTGTGATCTGATTGGCTCATGGCCAAAACAAGACGACACCCGATTGGCTCTCTAAACACTCGTGCTCATTGGCTACAATCCGATGAAGGAAAGCTGTCTGAGATCAACCTAAGCAAGTTGGGCTACCTTTTTCTTGTTCTTTGGCTACAACTTTTCGTAGAATACAGGACAGAGAATTGAACAGACTATGTTGCATTACGTTCCTGATTAAATTATCTTTCCATGGATATGTAATTTTATGCTACTGCTCCAAAAAAAAAAAAGGGGGGGGGGTGTTATTTGCCATCAAACCTCAAAAATACACTTCCCCCAAAAGGTTTCCGCAATTTTGGCCACTGCTGTACGTACAAACACACACACACACAACATCGCAGACCGTAAACGGCCCTCCTTACGTCGGTGCCGGGTGGATGTTGAAGATGATCTGCGGGCGTGGGGGGGCCCACTCCAGGTTCCCCCGTACCCGGATGCGGAGCTTGTAAATATCAGCGTGTTCGCCGTCGTCCGGGGAGATGGGCACGGAATCGGGAATTGGCAATAGCTGTAAAAAGGAAGTAAATCCAATGCACACCATGAACAATGCCGCTGTTCTCTTTGGTTGTGGCCTGCTTTTAATGAGGTGGGGGGTGACAGGATAGCTGTGTTCCAATATTTGAGGGGCTGCCCCAAAGAAGAGGGAGTCAAGCTCTTCTCCAAAGCCCCTGAAGGCAGGACAAGAAGCAACGGATGGAAACTAATCAAGGAGAAAAGCAACCTAGAACTAAAGAGAAACTTCCTGACAGTGAGCACAATTAACCAGTGGAACAGTTTGCCACCAGACGTTGTAGGGGCTCCATCACTGGAGGTTTTTAAGAAGAGATTGAACAGCTATTTCTCTGGAATGGGATATAGGGTCTCCTGCTGGAGCAGGGGGTTGGACTAGAAGACCTCCAAGGTCCCTTCCAGCTCTATTCTGATTGACTGATTGATCGATGTATTCCGTGTATGGCATCTACAGACTGACCTACGACACGAATAGAAGGAAGTTTGAGCAGGGGGTTGGACTAGAAGACCTCCAAGGCCCCTTCCAACTCTGTTCTTCTGTTATTTTCCAACTTTCTACCCTTCGGGTACGTTACCTTTTGAGGCCAACATTTTGTTTAATTTATTTGGGTTTTTTTTTTTTTTACAAAAGTTATTAGTGGACTCTAGCCCGCGTGCTCTAACTGGAAATCCAGCCCAATCTCTGGCAAGGTTAAAGAATATTGCTTTGCAGAAGAATGGTTTTGATTCATCCCTTCCCTGACCTAAAAAGCATCTTTCTCCTTTTGCCAGAATCTCCTGATGAAATATAAGTTTCCTTTGTTTGACATCTAACTTAAGAATTCTCCTATGTCTGGTAAAATTCATCAGCCTGAGGATTAATCCGTTCTTACAATAGACCCGTGTTCCTCAAACTTCACCACTTGGAAGATGGGTGGGCTTCAACTCCCAGAATTCCCCAGCCTGCTTTCGGGAATGCTGGGAGTTGACGTCCTCACACCTTCAAGGGACCAAGGTCCGGAAACATTGCAATGGATAATAATAACAACAACAACAACAACAACAACAATAGTTGGAAGGGTCCTTGGAGGTCATCTAATCCAACCCCCTGCTCAGGCAGGAAACTCTATACCATTTCAGACAAACGGCTGTCCAGTCTCTTCTTAAAAACTTCCAGTGTTGGAGAAGGAAGGAAGGAAGGAAGGAAGGAAGGATGAAAGAAGGAAGGAAAAAGGAAGGAAGGAAGGAAAAAAGGAAGGAAGAAGGAAGAATGGAGGAAGGAAGGAAGGAAGGAAGGAAGGAAAAGAACAGAACAACAGACTCAGAAGGGACCTTGGAGGTCATCTAGTCCAACCCCCTGCTCAGGCAGGAAACTCTATACCATTTCAGACAAATGGCTGTCCAGTCTCTTCTTAAAAACTTCCAGTGTTGGAGAAGGAAGGAAGGAAGGATGGAAGAAGGAAGGAAGGAAGGATGGAGGAAGGAAGGAAGGAAGAAAGGAAGGAAGGAAGAAGAAAGGAAGGATGAAAGAAGGAAGGAAGAAAGGAAGGATGGAGGAAGGAAGGAAGAAAGGAAGGATGGAAAAAGGAAGGAAGGAAGGAAGGAAGGAAGGAAGGAAGGAAGGAAGGAAGGAAGGAAGGGAACAGAATAACAGACTCGGAAGGACCTTGGAGGTCATCTAGTCCAACCCCCTGCTCAGGCAGGAAAGCCTATACCATTTCAGACAAACGGCTGTCCAGTCTCTTCTTAAAAATTTCCAGTTTTTATATAGTGCTCACTTAAAAAAAAAGAAAAAGTTTTGGACTGTCTCCATAAGGCTGGGTGAAAATTCTTTCTAAAAATGTATTTACCTTTGGAGGAGATTTTTTTAGACAGGAATAAGCGGCAAAATTAAAAGGAATTTGCCTTTTGGAAATTACGGAAAGCCATATTAATACAGATAGACCTCGACGTGCAAAGTTTGTTTAGAACTGTTTGAAGTTACACAGCGGCCCTGAAAAAGGTGACTTATGACTAGCTCTCACACTTATGACCATTGCAGCCTCCCCGTGGTCACCAATATTCAGCCCCTTGGCAACTGGCTCATATTTATGAGGGTTGCGATGTCCTGGGATCACGTGATCTCCTTTTGCGACCTTTCTCACAAGTCAGGTCAATGGGGACACCAGATTCATTTAACTTCCTGACAGTGAGAACAATTAACCAGTGGAACTGCTTGCCACCAGAAGCGGTGAATGCTCCAACACTGGAAGTTTTTAAGAAGAGACTGGACAGCCATTTGTCTGAAATGGTCTAGGGCAGAGGTAGGCAACCTTGGCTCTTTTATGACTCGTGGACTTCAACTCCCAGAATTCCTGAGCCATCATAGCTGGCTCAGGAATTCTGGGAGTTGAAGTCCACGAGTCATAAAAGAGCCAAGGTTGCCTACCCCTGGTATAGGGTTTCCTGCCTGAGCAGGCGGTTGGACTAGATGACTTCCAAGGTCCCTTCCAACTTTACTACTACTACTACTACCACTACTACTACTACTATTAACAACTGCAGTGATTCACTCAGAGGAAAGCAGCATTGTAGAGGGGAAAGCTGAAAACACAAGAACTATCAGTTGCAGCTATGACCTATTTGCAAAGCTGATGCAGGAGTGCATCGGAAAGAGCTGGAGTTAAAATAGCGCGGGAAGGCAGAGGGGGATCCAGGTGCTAAGACCACCTAAGAGACCCCACACTAGCATTGTTAGTGGTTTTCAACAGTGTGAAATCACACTTTCGTCACACAAAGCAATGATCTTTGGCTCGGCTTTTGCGCTTTCAAGGTATGTAAACAGGGCTGTTCTTTCTGTAAAATCCTCTAATCCAGGGGTCTTCAAACTTGGCCCTTTGATGACTTGTGGACTTCAACTCCCAGAATTCCTCAGCCAGGCACGCTGGCTGAGGAATTCTGGGAGTTGAAGTCCACAAGTCGTGAGGTGGCCAAGGTTGAAGATCCCTCCTTCAACTTACTTCTGCTTAGCCATTCTACTTCCATCAAGTTGCCTTACATCAGGGGTCTTCAAACTTGGCCCTTTTATGACTTGGGGACTTCAAGTCCCAGAATTCCTGAGCCCGCCATGCTGAGGGGAAAGGGAGAGGTTTCCAAACTGAGCCAGGCTGGCTCAGGAATTCTGGGAGTTGAAGTTTGCCAGTCATGAAGGGGCCATAGTTCCCCCATGCTGGCTCAGGAATTCTGGGAGTTGAAGTCCATGAGTCATGAAGGGGCCATAGTTCCCCCATGCTGGCTCAGGAATTCTGGGAGTTGAAGTCCGCAAGTCATGAAGGGGCCACAGTTCCCCCATGCTGGCTGAGGAATTCTGGGAGTTGGAGTCCGCGAGTCATGAAGGGGCCATAGTTCCCCCATGCTGGCTCAGGAATTCTGGGAGTTGAAGTCCACGAGTCATGAGGGGACCATAGTTCCCCCATGCTGGCTCAGGAATTCTGGGAGTTGAAGTCCGCAAGTCATGAGGGGGGCCATAGTTCCCCCATGCTGGCTGAGGAATTCTGGGAGTTGAAATCCATGAGTCATGAATGGGCCATAGTTCCACCATGCTGACTGAGGAATTATGGGAGTTGAAGTCCACGAGTCATGAGGGGACCATAGTTCCCCCATGCTGGCTCAGGAATTCTGGGAGTTGAAGTCCGCAAGTCATGAGGGGGGCCATAGTTCCCCCATGCTGGCTCAGGAATTCTGGGAGTTGAAGTCCACGAGTCATAAAAGGGCCAAGTTTGAAGACCCCTGCTCTAATCTAATGCCTTCTTATGATTGCAGCATTGCTAGAAGCCTCACAGCTGGACAAACTTCAATGTTAAATGGAGGCAGTCCTCTGCTTACAACAGTTCATTCAGTGACCGCTGGCAGTTACGACAGCACTGAAAAAGTGACTTGTGATCGTTTTTCACAGTTATGAGCATTGCAGCCTCTCCGTAATCGTGCGATTTACATTTACATGGCTCGTATTTATGACGGTCGCAGTGTCCCGGGGTCAGTTGATTCCCCTTTTGCAATCTTCTGACAAGCCAAGTCCATGGGGAAGCCAGATCCACTTAGCAACCGTGTTAACAACGGCAGTGATTCACTTGACAACAGAGGCCAAAAAATGGTCGTAATATGGGGGGAAATTCACTTACTTAGTAACAGGAATGTTGGGATTCAATTGTGGTCGTAAGTCAGGGATTATCTGTACTGTGTGACTGTTTGCCTTGTAGAAGGAAAAGTCCCATCCGGGGCGCCAAATTGTTGAAGGAAAAGTCTTCGTCAGGGTTCAGTCCAAGCTGGGAATAAACTGCAACCTTCTTTCTAAAGCAGTCGCCATGTTGTTTATTCCCGGCTGGGACTGAACCCTGATGAAGACTTTTCCTTCAACAATTTGGCACCCCAGATGGGACTTTTCCTTCTATAAGGCAAACAATCACACAGTACAGGTACTCCTTGAGTTAGTATTTCCTTGATTGGGATTGTTGTTTGCTCCTTGCTGGTCTGGTGTTAATCCTGGTGCTTTAATCTCTGCTTATTTGCCATGTAGATTGTTGGCAAAGTGGCATTTTTGATCTTTTGGGTCTCTTTGAACGGTGTGTAAACATTGTTTATCTTTAAGTGCCTATTGATGGCCGATTTCTCCAAGTGCCAGACTTCCAGGAATTCTCTGGCGTTTTTTTGGAGTTGGCTTGTCCATTGTCTAGTCTGTATCCCTTACAGGTAGTCCTCGACGTACAACAGTTCACTTAGTGACCGTTCAAAGTTGCAACATCACTGAAAAAAGCGGATAACGACCATTTTTCACACTTAACGACCGTTGCAGCATCCCCATGGTCACGTGATCGAAATTCAACTGTCTCATCCTTATGACGGTTGCAATGTCCCCCAGAGTCACGCGATCTCCTTTTGCGGACTTTCTGACAAGCAAAGTCCATGGGGAAGACGGATTCACTTCACGACCCAACGACTGCAGTGATTCACTTAACAAAACAACTGCAGCAAGGAAGGTTGTAAAATGGGGCAAGGCTCAACAACACATTTCTCACTTCGCAACATCAATTTTGGGGTCAATTGTGGTCGTACGTTGAGGACTACCTGTAGATAAGTCTTAGACTCGACTTCGCTCCTGTGGCTGATCCGTCACACTGCAAAATATGTTCAAATTACATCAGAAGTCCTGGCCTAAGGATGCAATCTTTAGTATTTGTGAAACTCAGACCGAGATGATTGAGCTGCTGGGATCCCCTGCAAACAGCCCTGGTTACATGCCCAATACAGGTAGTCCTCGACTTACGACCGTCCATTTAGTGACCGTTCAAAGTTACAACGGCCCTGAAAAAAGCGACTTACGACCGTTTTTCACAGTTACGACCTTTGCAGCATCCCCATGATCACACGGTCAAAATCCAGACACTTGGCAACCGGTTCGTATTTACGACGGTCGTAGCGTCCCCCTGGAGTCACGGGATCCCCTTTTGTGACCTTCTGACAAGCAAAGTCAACGGGGGGAAGTTGGATTCACTTAACAACCATATTAGTAACTTATCAACTGTAGCGATTCACTTAACAACGGAGGCACGGAAGATCGCACAATGGGGCAAAAACTCACTTAACAAACGTCTCGCTTAGCCACAGAAATCTGGGGCTCCATTGTGGTCGTAAGTCGAGGACTGACAGTTTTGTCCTCTTCTGCCACGGACCTGGGCGCTACAACCCACATCAAACCACAGCAGCCTTCCCAATGCATCTCTTGTGCGCATTTCAGAAAAGCCGTTAAGCGCACACACGGCACAATGCTCCTCTTTGGACATACCAGCAGTAGCTTCTGGGAAAGCCGTCGTTTCTTATACCACTTGGGGCGCTTAAAAAGCTTTTTAAGAAACTTTAAGGGACCCTGAAAACCAATACAATGTTTATTTTATTGTTCTAGTATTGTACTTCTGCTTACGCTCCTTTCGTTTTCTTCCTTTTTATTATTGTAAGTCACCTATGGCAGGGGTAGGCAACCTTGGCTCTTTTATGACTGGTGGACTTCAACTCCCAGAATTCCTGAGCCAGCTGTGCTGAGGGGAAAGGGAGAGGTTTCCAAGCTGAGCCATGTTGGCTCAGGAATTCTGGGAGTTGAAGTCCAGAAGTCATCAAGGGGGTCATAATTCCCCCATGCTGGCTCAGGAATTCTGGGAGTTGAAGTCTGCAAGTCATGAAGGGGCCACAGTTCCCCCATGCTGGCTGAGGAATTCTGGGAGTTGAAGTCCGCAAGTCATGAAGGGGCCATAGTACCCCCATGCTGGCTCAGGAATTCTGGGAGTTGAAGTCTGCAAGTCATGAAGTGGCCACAGTTCCCCCATGCTGGCTCAGGAATTCTGGGAGTTGAAGTCCGCAAGTCATGAAGGTGCCATAGTCTCCCCACGCTGGCTGAGGAATTCTGGGAATTGAAGTCCACGAGTCATGAAGGGGCCATAGTTCCCCCATGCTGGCTCAGGAATTCTGGGAGTCATAAAAGAGCCAAGGTTGCCTACCCCTGACCTATAGAGTACCACATTACAAAAAAGATGTTGAGACTTTGGAAAAAGTGCAGAGAAGAGCAACTCAGATGATTAAAGGCCTGGAGACAAAAACATGTGAAGAATGGCTGCAGGACTTGGGAATGGCCAGTCTAGAGAAAAGAAGGACTGGGGGGGGGGGACACATGATAGCAGTCTTCCAGTATTTGAGGGGCTGCCATAAAAAAGAGGGGACGGGGGTCAATCTCTTCTCCAAAGAACCAGAAGGCAGGACAAGAAACAACATATGGAAACTGATCAAGGAGAGAAGCAACCTGGAACTAAGGAGAAACTTCCTGACAGTGAGAACAATTAACCAGTGGAACAACCTGCCTCCAGAAGCTCTGAATGCTCCAACACTGGAAGTTTTTAAGAAGAGACTGGACAGCCATTTGTCTGAAATCATACAGAGTCTCCTGCTTGAACAGGGGGCTGGACTAGAAGACCTCCAAGGTCCCTTCCAGCTCTATTCAGATTGATTAACCCCACAATGAAATAGGTGGCAAATCAATTGAACAAACAAATAAATAAGTCTCGTGAAGCAGAAAAAGCGAAGGGCTGTGGCCTAATTTCCCCATTAGGAAAAGAGGCCTGGGGGATTGCAAAGGTGATGGAGTTAGCGGAAGTGGCAATATTTTGACTGTTTTAAGCAGTGGTTCTCAACCTTTATAATGCCGCGACCCCATAATACAGTTCCCCATGTTGTGGTGACCCCCAACCACTTATACATCACTGGGTGTCAGGGGCGTGGCCAAAGAAAAGGGGGAAAAAATGGCAGACAGCCTTGTTTGGCGATCCCCGTGAAATGGTCGTTCGACCCCAAATGGGGTCCTGACCCACAGGTTGAGAACCACTGGTTTTAAGGAAAGAATTTATCCAGAAACAAAACGTTGGTTTTAGGTTTTGATGATTAGAGGATTTTGCAATGACAGCAACGGTTCAAAATATGGTGAAGTGTAAAGTCAAAGGTTTGATGTTGTGATCCTTTTTGTAATCTTTTTTGTAATGACTTCTATTTCTCTTTGCGCTTTCCTTATTCCTTTTCTTATTTTTCTAACTTTTGTTTTCCTCGGTGTTTTTATCCTACAGTGAAACTTCATTTAAACTTAAACTTAAGGAAGTCCGTGCTACTGCTTCTTCGGTGGCTGCTCAAACTTACAACGGCTGGGATTTATGGCTGGTCCTTGGTGTTTTGGCTGTTACAGCAACCCGTGGACACACGATTGCGATTTCCGACATTCCCTGCTGGCTTTCCACAAGCAAAGCCATTGGGGAAGCCAGCAGAAGCCGGAAGTCAAAAGTCGCAATCGTGCAAGGTCCTCGCTTGATGTCCCACGCAGTCCTTAGGTTATGATGACAACCAGGACTGCGAAAATTGTTGTCCGTAAGCAATGTGGTCACATGACATCACATTTAACGACCATTAGCGATGGAAATTCCGGTCCCAATTGCCGTCATAACCCGAGGACAACGTATACAGCCTACAACAGTAAAGTAATATTCCGTACAATTCTGAGTGTGTAAACATTTTACTGGCTGGTGAAAATCCTAACATTATAGCAGCAAAAGCTAGGGTTTTTTTTAACTTTGGCTATTTAAAAAAAAAGGCTTTTCCTAACAAATGAGTTAACGAATTGGGGTTGGGAGTCATTATGAAATATTAAAATGCTTCTTAAAATGTTTCATCTAACGCTAAATTTTAGACTGCACTGGTCAACTGCTTTGGGGGTCTTAAACATGTCCATAAAATTGAATGAGAATTCCTCCTCGTGCTTTTTTTTTTTTTAAATGCACCTTTTTTGGGATCTAGTTTTATTTCGTCTTTGTAAAAACGTTTTTGAAGCTTGCGCATTTGACCGTTTGAAGAAAATAATAATAAAAAATTAATGGAATTCTAATCTCGTTCAAATTTAATGAAGAAGGAAAAGAAGAATTTTTTTTTTAAAAAAAGTCGTACTTGCCCTGTCGTGTCTCAACTCGTTCCAATTTCCCAACTCGTTCAGGAGAGCTGCATTTTAAGATATCCAGTAGGAACCAGACGAGGATCAATGACATAGGAGGATGCTTAGCTCACCCTTTGCCCGGAGAACGAGAAACTCATGTTTGGTAAGAACTTACCTTCTGCGGGGCGTCGTGTTCGGGAACCAGCCACTCCAATTCAGAGGCTGCGGGCAGTTGCATTCCTTCAAACTGCTTCAGCAAGCCCATAGCTACGGCTTCTGCCGAGTTCGAATTGAGGATGGTGTGGTAGCTCCTGGAGGAAGCGGGAGAAATGACAACCACTGTAAAGCAACAGGATTAAGGTGGGGGTCTTCCAACTCGGCCCTTCGATGACTTGTGGACTTCAACTCCCAGAATCCCTCAGCCAGCGTTGCACGCTGGCTGAGGGATTCTGGGAGTTGAAGTCCACAAGTCATCGAAGGGCCGAGTTGGAAGACCCCTGGGATAGAAGGTGCCCGGATCAGGGTCTTTCAACCGCGGCAACTTTTAAGGTGTATGGATTTCGGCTCCCAGAAATCCCCAAGTTATTACGGGCGGAGCGCAACCGAATTCCCCACCCAGTCGATCCTGACAACTTTTAAGATGGGTGGACTTCAACTCCTAGCGTTAAGTGGGCGGAGGGATTCTAAGAGCTGAAATTGACACGCTTGGAAAGTTGTCGTAGTTGAAAAAGGTTGCCTTAGACTCCCCCCCCTACTGGCAGGATTAGGAACTTTCTTTCCTGGAAGAAGCTATTGGGGGAGGGAACCGGACGTTTTCCTTGCTCATTCCCGTCTCCTTCCCACCTTCCTTCCCTCCCTCCCTCCTTCCTCTCATTTCTGTCTCTTCTCCTCTTCCCCTTTCTTTCTCCCTCTCTCATTCTTCCTCTCCCTCCCTCCCTCCTCTCCCTCCCTGTCTCCTCCCCCTTTCCCTTCCACTCATTTCTGTCTCCTCTCTTCCCTCCATCTCCCTCTTTTTTCTTTCTTTCTTCCTTTCTTTTTCTTTTCTTTTTTCTTTCTTTCTTCCTTTCCTTCCTTCCGGCCTTCCTTCCCTCCCTCTTTCCTTCCCCTCATTTCTGTCTCTTCTCCTCTCCCCCTTTCTTCCTTTATCCCTCCTTCTTCCTCTCATTTTGGTCTCCTCTTCCCTTCTTACTCTCTCCTTCCTCATTTCTGCCTCCTCTCCCTCCCTCCCTCCGTCTCCTCCGTTCCCCTCCCTCCCTTCCTCTCATTTCTGTCTCCTCTCTTCCCTCCTTCCATCTCCCTCTTTTTTCTTTTTTCTTTCTTTCCTTTTCTTCCTCCCTCCCTCCCATCCTTCCTTCCTATTTCTCTCTTCCCTCCTTCCATCTCCCTCCCTTTTTCTTTCTTTCTTTCTTTTTTTCTTCTTTCTTTTTCCTTCCTTCCTCCCTCCCTCCCATCCTCCCTTCCTATTTCTCTCTTCCCTTCTTGCATCTCCCTCTCCATCCCTTCTTTCTTTCTTTCTTTCTTTCTTTCTTTCTTTCTTTCTTTCTTCCTTTCTTCCTTTCTTTTTCTTTCTTTTTCCTTCCTTCCTTCCTCCCTCCCTTTTATTTCTGTCTCCTCTCTTCCCTCCTTCTCCTCCTGCTTCCTGTCCAATTGACTGACAGCACATTTCCCACCATGTATCCCGTGCTAGAAGTGTCCTCCCTGCCCTAGCCACATGAAACACCCCCTCCTGTGTACTGGACTGGACTGACTCCCATTTGGTCTTAATTACTGCTGCTTCTCCTGCATGGTCCATGCTCGGCTGAATCCCTTCTGCACCCCCCATGGAGGATAGAAGCAAATGCTTTCCTCAACCCCGGGGCTTCTGGGTTACTTCCTGCTGAGGCCATCTTGCTGCAAGATGGATGAGCAACGGGAGGCTCTACGGCGAGTCCTGCCCTATCGCTGTAAGTCGGTTTTTAATTGAGGCGTCCTGAAGATGACTTCCAGCATCTACCTCCAGCTGTACAGGTCTACCTGTAGCTGAACCCAGGTTGGGCCAGGCTGAGGGAGAGAGGGAGGATGAAGCATCAGCAGCAGGCATACGTACGTGGAACTAGAGGAAAGGAAGGACTTTTTGCTCGGAGGCCGGTTCCTCTTGATGTCCGCATCTAAGTGGCAACAGAACAGAGATGAGGAAGTACCAAATTTGAAATAAAAGACAGAATAACAGAGCTGGAAGGGACCTTGGAGGTCTTCTAGTCCAACCCCCTGCACAAGCAGGAAACTCTATACCAGGGGGAGGCAACCTTGGTGCTTTTATGACTCATGGACTTCAACTCCCAGAATTCCTGAGCTGGCCATGCTGAGGGGAAAGGGAGAGGTTTCCAAGCTGAGCCAGGTTGGCTGAGGAATTCTGGGAGTTGAAGTCCACGAGTCATGAAGGGGCCATAGTTTCCCCATGCTGGCTGAGGAATTCTGGGAGTTGAAGTCCAGAAGTCATGTGGCCATAGTTCCCCCATGCTGGCTCAGGAATTCTGGGAGTTGAAGTCCACGAGTCATAAAAGAGCCAAGATTGCCTACTCCTGCTCTAGGCCTAGGCCGCTTTATGATTGGTGGACTTCAACTTCCAGAATTTCTGAGCCAGCCACGGTGAAGGGAAAGGGAGAGGTTTCCAAGCTGAGCCATGCTGGCTCAGGAATTCTGGGAGTTGAAGTCCGCGAGTCATGAGGGGGCCATAGTTCCCCCATGCTGGCTTAGGAATTCTGGGAGTTGAAGTCCACGAGCCATAAAAGAGCCAAGGTTACCTAACCCTGCTCTAGGCCTAGGCCGCTTTATGACTGGTGGACTTCAACTCCCAGAATTTCTGAGCCAGCCACGGTGAAGGGAAAGGGAGAGGTTTCCAAGCTGAGCCATGCTGGCTCAGGAATTCTGGGAGTTGAAGTCCACGAGTCATAAAAGAGCCAAGGTTGCCTACCCTTGCTCTATACCATATTTGATCTGATGGATTTCTATTGATTTAAGCCCCTAAATGGGTCACTCACTGATTAAAGGTCTAATAACTCTTACCAGGGAAGTTCTCAGCTCTACAGAGATACTTCTGGATCTGGCAAGTCAAACCCTCATCCAAGCAGGTCTTTGCACAATGTTCATCGAGGACAATACCACCAATTTCCTCACACTCTCAGAACCATCTGCTCCTGTCTAGGAAAGGGTCATACCTGCCTACCAGAGTTTTTCAACCATGGCAACTTGAAGATATATGGACTACAACTCCCAGAATTCCCCAGCCAGCCATGCCTGGAGTTTTTTTTTCCCTCTTACTCCCTAAAGCGGAGAGAGTGCAGAGGGAGGGATTACAAGAGAGTATAAGTTATGCTGGCTGGGAAATTCTGGGAGTTGACGTCCACACATCTTCACGTGGCCAAGATTGAGAAACACCGGCTTAGACTTTATCCAGTTCTAGACCAGGAATTCTGCCTACATATTTCCAGAGGCAACAGAGCAGATGAATCCTGGATTCAGAAGGGCCTTAACATGGGCAAACCAGGAAGGCAAATTTGTTATCCACGCCTGAAAAATGTAAAAATGTTTTAAGGAGACCGTGGGCACTGGGCAATGCAAACCTTGATCCTAACCTACATTTGTCAAAGCAACAGCAGCGATAGAGAAGAAGACATACTGAGCTGGTGGGTTGGTCTCTGAACGTTTCGTGACCAGGCTAGGTAACATCTTCAGCGGCGTTTAGGGAAGACATACTCTTTGCCCAGAACTGGGCAACTACAGGCCGACAGAAGTCTTCAAATGAACCTTGTATTAACCTTGTGAAGTCTAAAGCTTCCGCCTTCCGTTATGTATTCAAGAGGGACAGCGATTAATATTTATATGTTACTTATACGGAAGGGTGCAGGCCAATACGTATGTTGAATATGGTATGTTTTTAAATGTGTGTTATGTATGTGTACACTTTGAGAGGAGGCAACTAAAGATCATTTTTAATGTGTGCCGTTGTGCCCACAGTAAAAAATGGCAACAAAGGTTATCTATCTATCTATCTATCTATCTATCTATCTATCTATCTATCTATCTATCTATCTGCCTGCCTGTCTGTCTGTCTGTCTGTCTATCATCCATTACCTAACATCCATTATCCATCCATCATCCACCCACCCATCTACCTATCTATCTACCTACCTACCTACCTATCTACCATCTATCATATATCTGTCTATCTACCTACCTATCATCCATTACCTATCTAACATCTATTATCCACCCACCCACCCACCCACCTACCTACCTATCATTCTTTACCTATCTAATATCTATTATCCATCCATCCATCCATCCATCCATCTACCCACCCACCCACTCATCCACCCACCCATCTATACATCTATCTATCTATCTATCTATCTATCTATCTATCTATCTATCTATCTATCTATCTATCTATCTATCTATCTATCTATCTATCTATCTATCTATTATCTATCTATCTATCTATCTATCTATCTATCTATCTATCTATCTATCTATCTATCATCTATCTATCGTCACGGGGACATAGTTCAGCTTGCCTTAATATCATCCTGATTCCATGCAACTGGTTGGAAACAGTGACTTGGGATTGAACTCCTGAGATTAAATCAGGTCAGCCAGATGTTCAGCCTTAAGACATCTAGAAGGCGTCAGGTGGGACAAGTAATCTCCTGACCCATCCAAAAAGTGACTGCAGTCATTGATCTGAGCTTTGCATCCAGCTAGCTGCCAGTCTGCCATGAAATATGGGGGGGAGGGAGCCGATTGGGAAGGGGGTAGGCTAACTATTCAGCGTACCTCCCGGAGGGGACATACCATCTCATTGTCAAAGTGCTGGGAATGGAATGTAACCCCTCGCCAACCAGCCCGCCCCTTGAAGAGACAGGTCCCAAAACAATTTACTCAAATAGAATTGAACAATAAGAGCCCAGCAAGGAGGAAGAACTGGACAGGAAATTTAACCGGGAAAGTTTGGCGCGGGAACTTAAGTTCTGGCTTTGCTATACGGTAAACCACTTGGCTTTTAGTAAAGTATACCTTTTGCTACAAAGGGGGTCTTTCATACTTAAAGACCAAGTCGGGGCAGGCCTGACATCTAACCTAAACATCGAAAGTAGTATTAATACCACTTTACAAGGCCTTGGTAAGGCCACACTTGAAATACGGCGTCCAGTTTTGGTCACCACGATGTAAAAAAGATGTTGAGACTCTAGAAAGAGTACAGAGAAGAGCAACAAAGATGATTAGGGGACTGGAGGCTAAAGCATATAAGAAAAGGCTGCTGGAATTGGGTATGTCTAGTTTAACGAAGAGAAGGACGAGGGGGGACATGATAGCAGGGTTCCAGTATCTCAGGAGCTGCCCCAAAGAAGAGGGAGTCAAGCTATTCTCCAAAGCGCCTGAAGGCAGGACAAGAAGCAACGGATGGAAACTAATCAAGGAGAGAAGCAACCCAGAACTAAGGAGAAAGTTCCTGAAAGTGAGAACAATTAACCAGTGGAATCACCTGCCTCCAGAAGCTGTGAATGCACCAACACTGGAAGTTTTTAAGAAGAGACTGGACAGCCCTTTGTCTGGAATGGTATAGGGTTTCCTGCCTGAGCAGGGGGTTGGACTAGATGACCTCCAAGGTCCCTTCCTATTATTATTATTATTATTATTATTATTATTATTAATCTATTTTGCCAAATCTGATACGGACTTACCAAGGGTTCAGGAGGGGAAAGTCGTTACCTGAAAACAACGAGGCCATTGAGACGGACAGTTCACTGTTGGACATGTGAATCAGGTTGGATCCTTCGTTTCCATCTGCAGGACATGGGGATGACAGAAGAACATGCCTCAACCGATGGAATTGCTTTGTGCTTCGTGCGGGACCGTCAGATTCCGCCTGACTTTACTACATCCAGTTTCTCTCTGTCATGGTTCCGACAGATGAAGTTCTTCAAGGAACTTCGAGGCATTATTTACCTTAAAGAATCTTTGAGTAGCATAGCTTCGGCACGTACATGGGCCAAGCCAAAATCTGAATTCCCCTCCCCTGAGCACATAGCATCAAAGCATAATTCCCTCCTCCAATTAACAGTCATAAATCACATTCTCCAATTAGCTTGAAATGCAGGCCTTCCCTCCAGTTCTCCCATCTGCCATTCCTTATCATCTCTTATTTAAAAAAGGTTCTCACACTGGTTACAGTATTGTTATGTCTAGCTAAACTCTCATACACGTTCCTCCTCCTCCCCTCCTCAGTATCATCTAATTCTAACTCTAATTCTAAGAGTAAAACATAAGAAGGAAAAAGGTTGCATTTCCATATGTTGTCAAAGCAAGAACATCTGATATTAGCAGCGCTGGCACTCTCAGTAAAAATTCTTTCGATTCAACTCAGAGGATTCAGGAGTCTTACTTTCCTAGAGGGCTGACTGAGGCAGGTCTAACAGTTGTGTGAATTTTGAGCAGGTCACCACAGGATGCTGCGACAATCGTTAAGTGTGGAAAACGGTCCTAAGCCACTTTTTTTCCAGTGCCGTTGTAACTTCTGTGGGAGATGAAAATATATCCCCCTCCTCATATAACAAGATGAGGCTGGAGCAAAACCTGAGGTAGGCCCCACGGTAGTGATTTAAAACAGAGCTTTAACTATCGAACGCTATATTGTTTCACAATACGGACGTATTATTTGTAATCTGCTGAGGTTTGTGCCATATGAAATTGCAAAGTATGTAGCTCTGTGTATATTTGGAACGTGAGTATTATAACCGTGGGAAAAGGGGAATTGAAAGTAGCTGATGGATGCGGGTTCCAATGTACACGGGTATATTTGGAAAGTTATGTTCAGCAGAAGGTCCGTAGGAAGTCAGTAGAAAGTCAGCAAAAGTCAGCGGACCATCTGACTACAGTCTTAGAACGGGAAAGGGTATAACGAGTTGGGACTGGACCTGATTGATTTGCCATTGGCCTATAGCTGTCCTTTTGGAATGTGCTATGCCACGTGGTCCTCATTGCAATGGGTTATTAATGTAAGTGAAGTTGTGTTATTACGCTTGCTATGTTCCAAATCGTTAGCAAAATAAACCTCTGAATCTTAAAGTAAGAGTTATTGTTTTGTGCTGCTGCCTCTTGTCTTTTTCAATGGGTTTTTCCTCCACACTTCGAACGGTCGCTAAATGAATGGTTGTAAGTCAAGGACTACCTATAAAGGAAGGGTAGCTGGGGGCTCATTCTACACATGTCATCCTACCTCGGATCTCATACTCATCCACCTCTTCCGCAGATCCCGAGTCAGAGGGACAGGTTGAGTCTTGGGAGCTGAAGTACGATCCACTGTCTGTCGCTTTCAGACCTGCAAGAGCGAGAAAGATTGAACGAAGATGCTTCACCATTATCAACAGGACAGAGTACAGGAAACAGACGAGTTACAACCATAATTGGGCCCTGCAATTTTACAGTCGTCTGTTGTAACAGTTGTAAAGTGAGACACACCATGTGACCAGACCTGATTTTACGACCTTTTTCGTAGTGGTCATTAAATCCAAATGAGCTGCACAGTGGCTCAGCAGTTAAAGATGCTGGGCTTGCTAGCTGGAAAGCTGGCAGTGAAGGTTTGAGTCCCGAGCGCCGTGTGATGGACTGAGCTCCCGTCCGCGGCTCAGCTCCTGCCAACTTAACAGTTTGCAAGCATGCAAATGTGAATAGGTAAATAGAGACCACTTCATGGGAAGATAACAACGCTGCGTGACGTCATGCTGGCAACATGACCACAGCAATGTCTTCGGACAGCGCTGGCTCAATGGCTTTGAAACGAAGATGAGCATCGTCCCCTGGATTCAGCAACGACTAGCGCAGTGATGGCGAACCTTTTAGAGACCGAGTGCCGAAACCGCAACCCAAAACCCATTTATTTATCACATCAGTATTATTGTGCCCTCAGGGAAGGCATGGGGGCATGGCCCCCTGGGTGGGCGTGGCTGGGGTGGGTATGGTCACCTCAATGTTGCTCATGGGGGAGACACCTGTGGGAGCCAGGCAGGTTTGGGGGAGATCCAGGGGGTCTCTGGCGGGTGGGGTGGTGGGCAGGAGGCCCAGCATAGATGGGGGGAGGCACACAATCCTAGCTGGGACTGGGGGGACCATGGTGCCGATGGGGATCCGGCTTTCCCTGCTCGGGGTGGCCTTTGGCTTGCTGGGTGTGGGCGTGCTCTACCACCTCTACTCGAGCTTGCTAGCTGGCCGCTTCGCCTCCTTTGTGCTAGGTGGGGCTGCCGCTCTGGGCAGTGGCCTAATAGATCTGCGCAAGATGCTGGCAGCGGTGGCATGCGTGCCCTCAGAGACGGCTCTGAGTGCCGCTTCTGGCATGCGTGCCATAGGTTTGCCACCACTGGACTAGTGGAATAAAATCCGCGGGGACTCCTTTACCTTTTACTCCCTACATTAAGTCAGTGCCATGGAGTTGAAGTTCAAAGATCTTAAAGATGGCTAAGGTTGAGAAAAGACGGACTAGATCAGACACGTCAAACTCGCGACGTGACGTGACTTTTTCCCCCATTGCCGGCAATGGGCTGGGCATGGTTTCGGCGTGATGCATCCAGCCCGTGGGCCGGCACTTTGACACGCCTGGACTAGATACTTCAGAATTCAGTCCCAAATCCAGTTTCAGAGACAGCCTGAGGTCTGTCTGATGGCGTCAGCTTCAAGGAAGCCTTTGGGATTTCAACTTCGCAACCTTCCAAAGGATAGGAAGCTTTTTGGATTATGATTTGGTGGAACATTCAAAGTATTTTTTAAAGGAAGATAAAGTTTACTCCTCAACTATTTTTATTAGGGATTTTTGAGGATTTTGATGTTAAAGAAACTATTTTAATGTTGAATTTAATTACAGCAGCAAGGTTATTGATAGGTCAATATTGGAAGAAAGATTCGTTGCCTACATTAGAAGAATGGACATTTAAGATTTCCAATCTGGCAGAAATGGCTAAAATTTCTGCTTAGTTAAAGGATCATACACAAGAAAGATATATTATGGTATGGAGAAGATGGATAGATTATATTCAGACTAAATATGGAACTGAAAAGTTCCATTTATTTTATGATTTAAAAAAAGTGTTATTAATAATATTTTATAATTTTTCTTTATTATATAATAATTGCTTATAACCTGATTGTTTATAATATGTTATTACGGTTTAAAGGGAGTTAAGGGTTAAGTATGATTTTAATTCTTGTATAAATTGTTAAACTTGTTTAGCTTATGATTAATATACTTGTTAACTTAATTAGATTATGTTTAATATGTTTGAAATACACTGTATTTGGCTCCGGGAAGTGGGGGGGGATGGGAGGTGAGGGGGAAGGTTATTGGGCTTATTTTGTAACTGTTAATAAAACTTTTTAAATAAAAAAGGAAGCACTCACTGTCAGAGCCCATGTCAGAGCACGCCGGGTGGAGGTAGCGGGTCCGAATCTGTTGCCGACGGATGCGGATCTTCTGCTTGAGGTCTTGTATCACCTTGTCACTTTCTTCCTCTTCCTCTTCTATCTGACGGTTCATCATGTTGCACTTCATCAGCTCGATCGCCGCAATCAGCGACTCGGAGATGCTGAAGTGAGCGTTTTCCTGGAACGAAGGGAGGGAAGAAGAATTCAGAGAAGAGCAACGAAGGTGATCCAAGGCCTGGAGACCAAAACGTACAAAGAACGGCTGCGGGACTTGGGTTTGGCCCATCTAAAGAAAAGAAGAAATAGGGGAGACATGATAGCAGCGTTCCAGTATGTGAGGGGCTGCCACAGGAAGAGGGGGTCAGGTTGTTCACCAGAGCACCAGAGGGAAGGACGAGAAACAACGGTTGGAAACTGATCAAAGAGAGAAGCAAGCTGGAATTAAGGAGAAACTTCCTGACAGGGAGGACAATTAACCAGTGGAACAGTCTGCCACCAGAAATCGTGGGCGCTCCACCACTGGAGATTTTTAAGAAGAGACTAGACCTTTTAGAGACCGAGTGCCCAAAAACCGCCCCCCACCCCGTCCCTGCTCCGCCCTGCCCGCTGGGCCACCCACCACCTCCACAGCCCGCTACAGATCACCCAGGCAGCCCAGCAGCACCATGGTGGCCACGCCCTCCACCCGTGCCCCACAGCATCATTTGCATGCGATGGGGCACAGGGGTGGAGTCTTGTCCCCGCTGCCCAGCTACCATGTCCTTGGCTGTGCTGCTTTGCATGGGCTGTGCCCGGGGTGACTCTCCTCTGGGGGGGCTGCTGGTGAGGAGGGGGCCATGGGAGGAGGCAGGGCTGGGACAATGGTGCATGTGCCCACAGAGAGGGTGCCAAGTGCCGCCTCTGGCACGCGTGCCATAGGTTCACCAGCACTGGGCTAGACAATCACCTGTCTGACATGGTATAGGTTCTCCTGCTTGAGCAGGAGGCTGGACTAGAAGACCTCCAAGGTCCCTTCCAGCTCTATTCTATTCTGAAGCTGTCAAACTGTTCTCAAAGTAGAGAATTAAACGTTTGACTAAAGGAGAAGATGTCAAATCCAGCCCAACGATGATACACAGGTAGTCCCAGCAATTGGCTTGTGTTGATGGCCATTTGCACTGTTGTGCAATCACACGATTGTTTTACAGTGTTTTTGCTGGAGCCTAATGTTCACATCTGATTTGCGGCGCAACTGGTCCCTGGCCATGAATGGATTTGCTGGACCATCACGGCAACTGCCTCACGACCACCGTCATTTAGACCGGTGTTTCTCATCCTTCGCCACTTGAAGACTTGTGGACTTCAAGTCCCAGAATTCCCCAGCTGGGAACTGAAGTCCACAAGTCATAAAGTTGCGAAGGAGGAGAAACCCTGTCATCCATCGTACGTGCCGGCTGGGGAATTCTGGGACTTGAAGGCCGTCTGTTCTTAAGGTCGCTGAAACCGAGAAGCCCTGCTTAAAATTTTAAAAAGGGACTCTACTCCTACGCTAAAACTGTAGAAACAGTGTCAAAAAGACAATGCTTGTGGGATGAATTGTCCTGACAAATATCATTCAATTCTGCATGGTGTCATGGCTTTTGACACAAGTATGTGTTAAATCAGACATGTCAAACACAAGGCCCGGGGGCTGGATGCGGCCCACTAAGTGGTTTCACATGGCCCACAAAGCCATCCTGGAAACAATGAGGGAACGGCCCCCCCGGCCCAGGCCGGCCGGGAGCCAATGTACAATTTTGTGCTGGCCCTCTATGCTGAAACACATTCACTCTTAGCTACACAAGGCCCCCCCAAATCAGCCTGAGAGCAACAGTGAGGCTCCTCCAGTGGACCATGCCTTGGCCCTTGCCCCGGTCCCACCCCCTTCTGCCAGAGACCCTCAGATCTGTCCCACTCCTGCCCAGGCCCCCCAACAGGCCACGCCCACCCAGTAGGCCACACCCACTCCATCCACGCCCACCCAGTAGGCTGCACCCACCCTGGCCACACACACACCCCCCCCCGAGGGCAACCACAATGCTGATGCGGCCCTCAGTGAAATTGAGTTTGACACCCCTGTGTTAAATCATGACATTTGCATGAGGGTATCATGGTACGGGAGCCGTTAGCGTGCCCTCCATCGCAGATTCCTTTCTTCAAAAAAAAAAAAAAAAATCCTGAGGAGAGCAGGGATCCGAGACCGCTTTCCACAGTTCCCACCAATTTACTGGCCGGCATCTGTGCCTCAAGGCTCTGTTTACCTTTTCCAAGTCTGCACAGCTGCCGAAATCTTGCTCCGACAGGTAGCTGATCAGGGATTGGCCTTCTGTGGGCCTCCGGAACATCCCTTCGCCCGGATGCAAATACTGCCCAGTGTCTGGTGGGGGGAAAAAAGGAAGTTGCTTTCAAAACGAATGAAGGTGAATGTATGAGTCCTAGGATGATATTGCAGATAGTATTTATCTGTTTGTCTATTATCTGTCTGTCTGTCTGTCTATCTATTCATCTCTATCTATCTATCTATCTGTCTGTCTGTCTGACTGTCTGTCTATCTATCTATCTATCTATCTATCTATCTATCTATCTATCTATCTAACTATCTTTATCCAATCTATCCATCTATCCATCCACATCTATCTATGTCTACCTATCTATTCATCCATATCTATCTATCTATCCATCCACATCTACCCATCCATATCTATCTATCTATCTATCCATCCATCCATCCATCTTTATCCATCTATCCATCTATCTATCCATCCATCCACATCTATCCATCCATATCTATCTATCTATCCATCCATCTATCCATCCACATCTACCCATCTATATCTATCTATCTGTCTGTCTATCTATCTTTATCCATCTATCCATCCATCTATCTATCCATTATCCATCTATCTATCTATCTATCCATCCATCCACATCTATCTATCCATCCGTATCTATCTATCTGTCGGTCTGTCTGTCTATCTATCTATTCATCCATATCTATTTATCTATCTATCCATCTATCTATCCATCCACATCTACCCATCCATATCTAACTGTCTATCTATCTGTCTATCTATCTTTATTCATCTATCTATCCATCCATCTATCTTTATCCATTATCCATCTATCTATCAATCCATCCACATCTATCTATCCATCCATATCTATCTGTCTATCTATCTATTCATCCATATCTATCTATCTATCTATCTATCTATCTATCTATCTATCTATCTATCTATCTATCTATCTATCTATCCATCCATATCTATATCTATCTACCTACCTATCCATTCATATCTATCTATCTCTATAGATAGATAGATAGATTTAGAGAGTCAAAGATAGACAGACTGATAGTAAAGAGAGAGAGAGAGAGAGAGAGAGAGAGAGGGAGAGAGAGAGAGAGAGATAATAAAGCTGCAACTTTGAATGGTTGCTAAACAAAGGGTCATAAGTGAAGGACTGCTCGTATATATATTTTTTCTGTGCTTGAAATCTAGTAGGTCCGAACGCCTGTATGATGGGTTTCAGAATTTGATCAAACCTGGACTCGGGGGGAGCTAATGGAAAAAAGTATTCGGTCGCAACCTCTTCCACCTTTTGAACAGAGTCCGAAGACCAAAGCCGTGAACGGAAACAGACTCACCGTATTCAACGTACACCGATCCGGGAGTGCTTCCATCTTGACTCTGCCCCAGACAGGAGAGGTTGCCCTTGTATTGCAAAATGTCTCCATTGGACTCTAGGCATAAGGCGTGAAAGAAAAGAGACCGTCAACGACCAGGATCCACCGGGGGGGGGGGGGGAAGGGGGGGAGCAGCCAACAGAACCGAGTGGGAGGAAGTGAGGAATGATGGAACGGATGGTATGGAACCGGAAGGAGGGAACACACAAGAAATGCTGGGTGAACAGAAGCTCGCAAGACATCACAGCAGACACATACAAGATGTGGTGGGTGCGGCACTATTTTTTCGGAAAGCTGAATGAAAAGGTTCCAACAGGTGTTGGGTTGCAGGATTTCCCGGTGCTTTCTGAGCCTGGATGTTTTCTGGCAGACGTTTCGGGACCCAACTAGGTAACATCATCAATGCTAGAAGGGAGGGGTTTGCAGAGAAGAGGAAAAAGGAGAGGAGGAGGAGGAGGAGGAGGAGGAGGAGGAGGAGATGGGAGACTGTTGGGGTCCTTGGTGCTCTCTGAGCTGGGTGGTTTTCTTGCAGACGTTTCATTGCCCAACTAGGTAACATCATCAGTGCTAGAAGAGAGTGATGTGGGAGGAGGAGGAGATGGGAGACTGTTGGGGTCCTTGGTGCTGTCTGAGCTGGCTTGTTTCCTTGCAGACATTTTATGACCCAACTAGGTAATCCTCAACTTACGACCACAACGGAGCTCCAAAATTTCTGTGGCTAAGTGAGACCTTGGCTCAGTGAATTTCGCCCCATTTTTACGACCTCTACTGCCACCGTTGTTCAGTGAATCCCTGCAGGTGTTAAGTTAGTAAGAGGATCGTTAAGCGAAACCGGCTTCCCCATTAATTCGGTTCGTCGGAAGATCGCAACCGGGGACACTGCGACCATCATAAATACGAATCAGTTGCCCAGCCTCTGAAGTTTGATCGTGTGAGCTTGGGACGCCTGCAGCGGTCGTTAAGTGTGGAAACCGGTCATAAGTCACTTTCCTTCCCTGGTCAATTTCAACCGTCACCAAAGGAACTCTTGGAAGCCGAGAACTACCTGTTGATTCCGTGACAGAGGCGTGTTCTGTGGGGCAAGCGTGTTGAATATTCATGCGGGGAAGAAGACGTGGTTTCTAATTCTAAACTCCCAGATGAGAACCTTCGAGAGATTTTGCGGAGGTTTTGAACTCAGGACAAGGAACTACCAATGGATGGGAAGGGGGGGGAGAAGCAGGACGAGAAAGGGAAAATGGATTGGTAACATGCTGGTTCCCAAACCTGCGACAGGATCTTCGATTATAATGCTGATGTCTCTGCGCCCTCCTAAGGACGGGCGGCGAAAGCAGGAGAGAAGGTTAAGAGAAAAACAGAATAAAAATAGAAAAAAAGGAGCGTTATTTTCCAAGAGAGAATCCAGCTGGGTCCCTTTGGAGAGCATCGCCCAGATCTTCCCAGGCTACAAAATCCACAGTCACAATTACGATACTCGGCAGTCGTGATCGCTTCCTGTTTTCCCATCTTTTGGGGGCGATCAGCGGTTCTCAACCTGTGGGTTGGGACCCCATTTGGGGTCGAACGACCATTTCACTGGGGTCGCCAAACAACGCAGTCCGCCATTTTTTCCCCCTTTTTCTTAGCTGTGCTACTCCCTTTTATTCTATTGGCTTTTGAAAGCCAATAGAATAGACTCTCTTGAATAGAGTCTAATTCTATTGGCTTTCAAAAGCCAATAGGAATTGTCCAGGCTGTCTCTGCCCTGCTGAGCCCGCCAAAAGTCCCATTCTGCAAACGGTGCTGTGAGTTGTCTGCAGCGAAGGCGAGCTGTCTGGAAGCTTCCATCCCTCCCTGCTGAGCAACTACTAAAAATGTAAGTAAAAGAGGGCCACGGGTGGGAGGTGGGAGGCCGGCGGGCGCAGGGAGGGTTGCTGGTGCGCGTGGGGCCTGGCGGGTGCCTTGCCTCCCTTGGGCTGGGCCAGCTGGTAGCCCAGCCGGTGGTCGGCCTGCGCCGTCTCTGCCACTTGCCAGCTACGCCTCGGCCGGCGCAGGGGGCGGCACCACGCATGCGCGGCGCTCCCAGGCAGGAAAAGTTCTCGACTTACGACCGGTTGGGTAGTCCTCAACTTACGACCGGTTGGGTAGTCCTCGACTTACGACCGGTTGGGGTCGCGGCATTCAAAAGGTTGAGAACCACTGGTATAGATGTTTTTGTCAACCGTGGCCACTTTAAGATGGGTGGACTTCAACTCCCAGAATCCCCCAGCCAGCCGTTGAAGTCCACCCATCTGAAAGTTGAGCAAAACGGATCCAGAGGAGTTTTCCCAACCAGGTAAGCAAACGTCAAACTCCACAGAACTCTCAAGAACTGTCCTAGGGACTGAGGAATGCTGGGATTTCAAGACCACCCCCTTTTTAGAAAGCCTGTTGTCTGGGGTAGAGAGGTATCATCAAACTACAATTCCCAGCAGCCCTTGCCAGAACGTGGAAAGCGAGAATGGAATAGAGCACTATTTGAGGGACGGGCTTTTCCTTGCCTTTCGATGTAGATTATTTGTAAAATATCTTCTAAAGATAAGACAGACATTCCCAAATTAATTAAGGGGATAAGGGGACTCAGCATTCCAAGGCAACCAGGTCTCAAACTGGTTTAGGATGCAATACACACTGCAACATACTTAAACTGGTTACAGTACTGCGTTAATCCATTTTCTGAGACCACACAGTATGTTCCACCCCATTAAATCAGCCAATTATATAAAAGCGCCCCAAAAACTTTTTTACCTAGCAGCAGTGCTTTTTTTTGTAAAAAAAAAAAAAGAAAAGGTGCCAGAACTCACACACGTCATACAACCCGCCTTGCCTACCCTACAAGGTTCCATCCAAAAAAGGTGCCGGAACTCCGTTCTGGGCGTTCTATAACCAAAAAAAGCCCTGCCTAGCAGTAATAATAAGAATTATTAGCTTAAATACGAGACAGTAGATATTAAGAGAAAAAGGCAGGAAGTATTAAATGTTGAAAGAGGAGGAATTTGGGTTACTAAAGTTAAGAGATCTGGAAATTACCAGAAAATAAGAATGTTATTGTATTGTATTACTAATTAGCTGATGCAAGATGGTGAGAACTCAAATAGATAAGACCTGCATTCTGAACGTTAGATCTTGTGATGAACTGTGATAAAGGGAATGGGGGTTATTTAAATGCTGGAAATTACAAATATCGAACGTGAAATATAAATATTAATGGGAAACCAAAAGTTGGGGAAAATTAATCAGGGCACTGATTGTCTAAAAAAGATTGAATGTTAAAACAACTAGGATATGCATAAACTAAAAACGATGGATAAATGCAAGAAAGTTATTTTTTTATTTAATCCATATAATAAGAATTGTACTAATTGAAGATGAGGCAGTAAATACTAAGGGCAAAAGAGGGGAAATGTTGAACGTAATAGTTTGAGATCTGTACTAAAGATATTTGTAAGTTATGGAATTATTGACCAACTCAGCCGCCACGTTGCTTTTCCAATGCTTAAATATAAAACTAGAACACCAATAAAAAAGCGACTAAAACTTTAGCTCAGATGACCAACTACAGAGCTGGTCTTTTTCTATCTGCTGGATTCCCTAGTGACCGGCATTTTTAAGAGAGGCCCCCCTGCGCAACTCGGTGGAGAGGCGTGCTACAATCTACCGTGACTGGGGGTGTAGAATTAGGAGGATTTTTTTTAAAAAAATATTTAATTCACTGTTTTTCCAACTTGGCAAATTTTCCAACTTGGCAACTCCCAGAATTCCCCAGCCTGTTTTTTTTCTCTTACCCTCTAAAGTGGAGAGATTGCAGAGGAAGGGATTACAAGAGAGTAAGCTGCGCTGGCTGCGGAATTCTAGGAGTCGAAGTCCATGCGTCTTAAAGTTGTACGGGTTGAAGAACACTGATTTAATGCATGACCCATAGGAGAACATTTGAGAGTGCAGGTAGTCCTCGGTTTATGACCACAATTGAGCATGCAATTTCTGTTGCTAAGTGAGACAGTTGTTAAGTCAGTTCTGCCCCATTTTACGACCTTTCTTGCCCCAGTTATTAAGTGAATCGCTGCCGTTGTTACGTTAGAAACATGGTTGTTAAGCAAATCCGACTTCCCCATTGACTTTGCTTGTGCGAAGGTCGCAAAATGGGATCGACTGACCCTGGGACACTGCAACCGTCATAAATACAAGTCAGTTGCCAAGGGTCCAAATTTTGATCACATGACCAGCGGAATGCTAAGTGTGCGAAAACGGTCCTAAGTCACTTTTTTTCAGTGCTGTTTTAACTTTGAACAGTCACTAACCCAGGGGTAGGCAACCTCGGCTCTTTTATGACTCGTGGACTTCAACTCCCAGAATTCCTGAGCCAGCCATGCTGAGGGGAAAGGAAGAGATTTCTAAGCTGAGCCCTGCTGGCTCAGGAATTCTGGGAATTGAAGTCCACAAGTCATGAAGGGGCCATAGTTCCCCCATGCTGGCTGAGGAATTCTGGGAGTTGAAGTCCACAAGTCATGAAGGGGCCATAGTTCCCCCATGCTGGCTGAGGAATTCTGGGAGTTGAAGTCTGCCAGCCATGAAGGGGCCATAGTTCCCCCACGCTGGCTGAGGAATTCTGGGAGTTGAAGTCCACGAGTCATGAAGGGGTCATAGGTCCCCCATGCTGGCTGAGGAATTCTGGGAGTTGAAGTCTGCCAGCCATGAAGGGGCCATAGTTCCCCCACGCTGGCTGAGGAATTCTGGGAGTTGAAGTCCGCAAGTTTTAAAGTTGCCAAGTTTGAAGACCCTTGATCAGAGTAAACCAACAAGGACTACCTGTTGTGTCTATATACACTTCTACACACATACGCACACACAAACATTTCTCCCCTCTTACCATGAGCTTTTGCAGAAGCCACGTTGGTGTCCGACTGGGAACGCACGTGGCTCCGTTTGGGTTTCCCTTGGAGAACCGAGGTCTGTCCCTCGGAGAAGCTGGATCGCCGTAAAAGCGAGGACTTCCAGCTGCCTCCTAGCTCCCCCCAGGAGGAAACCGACTCCAGCTTCTGAGAGCTGCCAGACGAAAACAGATTGGAGGAGCTGCTCCCTGAACTGTTCAAGGTGGCCGGGCCGGATACTTCGGGACTGTCGCAAGCCCGACTCGGACGGCCGAGATTCCCAATGGCCAGATATTCCGGCCCGTCCGTCTCATCTTGGCTTCCGGACCAGGGGTCTGAGGTCGGGTTCGGCGGAAGGCCGGTGCTCGTCCCAGCAGCCGGGGCATTGTTGGCGTCGTTGGGGCCGGAGATGCCGAGAGGAGGACCGGCCAGGTGTTGGGGGCACCTGCCTTCCGGATGCCGGGGAGTGGAGGTCCAAGAGGCGTTTTCTTCAGACCGAATGGTGCCACCGAACGCCGGAGGGCTTGATAATCTCCTGTCTAGGAAGAGAAGGGGGCACAGACAAGGAATCTACTTTACTTTCGGTGACGATATGGCTACCAGAACATTATTGTCATTTTTTTTTTTTTTTACTGGGCACAATGGCACACAACAAAAATGAAATTTAGTTGCCCGCTCTCAAAGTGAAACACATACATGACACATACCTAAACATACTATATACAGGTGTGATGTGGTTCCGGCTAATGTAACATTCCAAAGAACTTCCAGGCATTGATTTTCCTAAAAGTCTTTTATTGTTACAAAATGTCGGCACAGGCACAACGGCGGGATGCTAGGATCTAAGTTCTCTTCCTCTGAGCAGTTAACTCAGTGTTTCTCAACCTTGACCATTTTAAGGCATGTGGACTTCAACTCCCAGAATTCCACAGCCAGCAATGCTGGCTGTGGAATTCTGGGAGTTGAAGTCCACATGCCTTAAAATGGTCAAGGTTGAGAAATTATCAGCATGTTCCCTCCCTAAATTAGCCCTCCTATCTCACATTATCCAATTAGTGTGAAGGTCAAATGTTTTCTTCCTCTTTCTTTCCCAGGGCTTTACC